>BLFK01000662.1:958258-972283 GCA_014634185.1 Astreopora myriophthalma | reverse complement strand
TAAATTTTTCAACCAGCCTGCTGCTTTTTATGTTTCATTGTTTCAGATTATAATAAGCTTAATGAATGTAACACAATGACAAATGAAGGTTAAGCTGGTTAAAAAAAAAAAACATTGAACAAGAAAAATTCAAACCACAACATGTGCACCCTTCATTTAACCTTTTTCACGTAATTGTAGTTAGCCTCAGGGGGAAGGCCATCTCTAAAGTCATCGGTACTTTTCTCCAAAAATGTCCACGATGATCCAATAAGCGTTTGTGAATTTCCTCGCCGTTTTCTGGGCGTGATGTACTTCGTCTCTAGTCTTTCTTTATACCTAAGAGGGTTAACACCCCAGTCATCAAAAAATCGAATTACTTTAAAAGTCTTAGCTTGCGGCTCTCCTAATCCCTTTGGAAAAGAGAGAACTACATACTTAACTTATAACCAGAAGCCTGGGGGTTATAGGCTTCTGTTATAACTTGTAAGCTTAATTAATTTTGTCAGAATTAAGTGGTGCATTTTTGTACAGCTGATAAACAAACCTTCCGCTGATACGGTGAATTGGGTGAAATGAACACTGATCATTCTTAAGACTTCATCAAGCACAACTCAACCAGTCAAACAACAGATTCAAACGCCACAGAAGCCTTCTTACCATGGATGAAGTCTCTTTTTTTCGTCTCTTTTGGTCTGAACAAGAAGAAGGTCGTACTTGTGCGCCATATTGGAAAACAGGAGCTTGTAGTTACCATGGCAACAGAATAATTCATTACCAGTTTTTTGGCGATATGATTGTTCCCTGGCACAGGACAGCCAATAATAAAATAGGCTTTTCCACGGAATTAACTCTCAGTAAGTTGTGGTGCTGGAAACCTAGGAAATCCATCTGATCGTACGTTAGCCCTAGCATAGGCCCACGCAAGCAAAGACAAAAATCTGCGACCAGGATCGGAATTGATTGAAGGCACCGCAGCACGAGCGAGTGGAAATTAGCACGTTATTTACACTTTCAATTATTAAATTCGAACGTATTTTGTGCACTGTTTGTAGTGATATGCTTCACATCGTGCAACAAAAATGCCTTTTTTTTTTCGGCTTCGGGACAATTCAGGAAAAGGGAATGGATCAAGGAAACTGCGGCATACCAAGAGATGAGAGAGCATACCATGCCGCTATCCCCCACGTGGACCCAAGAGCCTGGGCACTGAGCATACGGAAGAGTAAAACAACAAGAAGGTTGATAACTATTGTGGCATACTTGCATGAATTATGCATCCGGTTTATATGCTTATTGATGAATCAGTGCGTAATAATAAAAATCAGTTCCTAGTAATGAAAGTCAGTGCTGTAACGTTTTGTAGTGTTCCACAGCAGGACTTGGCTACGAGAAAACAGCTAAACACACGCAACTCAACCGGAGGCGTTAAAACATTAAGTTTTCCCCCCGAACATGTGCTTGCATCCCCGCGGGGAGTGGGTACTGCCATATATGGGCTATATAGGTATGTGCCGCTGTGAAGGGTATGGTTTTCAAGCAGTTTACTCTAGCATAGGGTATATAAATCAGAGCGTTTGGGTCTAGAATAGGGTATCATTTTTCACGAAACTGACCAATTGGTTGAAGACTTGATGGAAAAAAAACTGGACAAGTATAAATAAAACCCTTTTTAAGAGAGAAGCAATTGTGGTATAAGGTTTTGTTTTGGCTTTGCTTTAGACTGTGCTAGTGACCTCAGTTTCTGGAAAACAGCTACTCTAGGATAGGAGTGATTTGGGGAGTTTACTCTAGTATAGGGTAGCAAAATCTACTACATGTAGCAAGCACAATACGTCACAAGTGCCTAATAATGAAAAGGAGAACATAAGAAGGAAAAAAATAAAGCCCAAGAACAGAAACCGATGCCTTATTGAATAATAAAAATAAATGCTTAATAACGACAATACAGTGCCTAAAAATAACAAGGAAATATTTTTTTTCTAGTTAGGTACAATAGTGTATAGCACTGTATAACTCCCGTGTATGACTCTATGTGGGTTGTGCATATGATTTGATATGTGCTGTGTGTTTGGTGCAATATATATCTAGTAAAACATAATTCCCTATATATGAGGTACCTTCTAAAAAAGTTGGGAAATTGACGGGGAAAAACCTCAGAACCGGGAAAAAACTTCAGAACTCCGGAAAAAGGGCAGCGGGAGAATCCTCAGGATGCAAGAAAATGTCGGGAAAAATGCAGGACAAACCTGAGGCGGAAAGTCAAAACTGCTAATGTAGTGTTATGGAACTCATGGGCTCTGCTTGGTTGTACCAACAATACCTCCAAAATTGAAATATTAATAACCTCCAGAATAGCGTGTTCACTTGGCAACGAGGCATAAGGTAAAATCAGAGCTCTTTGCTGAGTTCCCCCTCCCCATGCATTAGTGAGGCCCTGAAAGGGGGGCTTTAGTCATCCCTTATCCCTAAAATTACCGAGACAGCTATCCCTAAAATTGTCGAGACTGTTATCCCTAAAACTGGGTGAAAACTATTATTTTGCCAGTTATCCCTTATCCCTAAAACCCCTAACAGGGCCTCATTAGTTATTCCGTAGTTGTGATCGCATATTATCTTCAAAATCGCTTCCCTTTTCATCATGTTTCATACACGTTGAATCTCCTCGCCATTTTCTCAGTGGCATTTGAAAACACCCAAAGGAAAAAAAAACATGAAAACTTCACACATCTAAAACACGTCATTTATTTCCCTTGGACTTTAACTTTGAATTGTCAAACTAAACAATACGAGCAAATAAAAATGCGTTTTTCAGTACCCATGCACAGTCGAACACGTGTAAAGAAGAAAAGAACAACAGGTGTTTCAAATGGTTAATTAAATGTCAAATCACTTGAATAGAAACTTCATACGAGGAATGAAAAACTTTCGGATCAGTGACGAAAAAGTATATCTCGTTACATATATCATCCTGCTATTTATCGAGTGCCTCAGTTGAGGCGTTTTTTATTAACCTTTGTACCTTGTATAAATCTCTCCGAACTCAATGAAGGGAGACCAGCGGGGCATTCAGCACGCGAAAGGCATGTGACCGAGAATACCCACAACACACTGCGCCGTAAAAAGTGACGCGGTTTGTTGTAAGTTCTTCCTCAAAATGGGCCTCGACTCGGCAGTTTCCGAGATCGTGAATTTTATTAAATCTTGTTCTTCCCCTGTGCAAATCCTTGGGCTGCTTATTATCGCACTTGTAATTCGAAAGCTTGTGCAGTCTAAGTTTCGAAAACCGCCTCCCCCACCCAGAGAAAAGCCACTCGAGCCAATGAAGAAACGCGATTTCACTCCGCAAGAGTTGCTAGAATATGATGGCGTGAAGCAAGGAAGAGTTCTTCTAGCTGTTAACTACAAAGTGTTTGATGTCACACGTGGAAAAGACTTCTATGGCCCTGGTAAGTTTTCAATTATACCGTACATTCGATGCTATTAAATGATGTAGGTTTCATGTCTGTTCACGATCAAGTAAGCTTAAGCTTACTCATTCCAGATCGATTGTTGTAAAATCGTTCGTCCGTCTGCGAGATTTGCTTATGCCTTATGCCTTTCATATATTTCTACATAGAGGGCTTCGTCGCGATCTATATTTCGAAAAGTTCTTGGCGGCAGAACAAGTGAGCTTCGATACCCTGACATGAGAATATTAACATAACCAAACATTAAACAATCGCGAGTTTGGAATCCTTGCTTATTTTTATTATCCTAGCTGTGCTAGCTGATATAAAATTCAAACATGCTTTTCAACGAAATTTAAAGCTTTCATTTTGCTTTGGTGCTTAAATTAAGCACCATTGATGACCACTGGAATCACTGTTATTATAATGTGTTTTTTTAAAATTATTCCTCTTATTCAAATCATTGAAATTTCAAGTTTAATTGTGTTAAGTTCATTGTTGGCTTTTCATGCTTCGTTCCTCACAATGAAGTGGTTTTGTGGTGGCAAAGGACACGTTTTTTTCCGAGTTGTATCGAGGACAGGTTTTATGATTTCCCGCAGACACCTGGAATTTGTAACGTTTGTGGAAACGCACGCAGCTGCATAATTCTGGTGGAAGTGACGAAACAGCTGAGAATTATTCGTGTACCGTATACTTGTTTATTTTGTGTTGGCTGAACGTGAAGGGAATTTGTGATGTCGTGACCAGCATCATAAATGGCTGAAAATGTGACACAGGGTTGTGTGACATAACTGAAGATCTCGTTGCACCAGTTTGTGCTTTACTGCAAGTGAAAAGCTGCTAAACATGAGCATACTGTGGGTGGAAATAATGTAAAGGATGGACAACGAGAAAATGATTTTTTTTTTTGGAGGATAGGATGGGTGTCAAACACATACAAAACATGATAAAGTAGCAGTGTGTAGTAAAATTATTATTGTCAGACTGCCGTGAAGCAGAGAGGCTCAACCTGTCCCAGCCTATAGACTCTATTTTCTGTTGCTGGCAAAGGCTATGAATGAGCCAGAGACTAAGGAATTTAGGGTTTTGAGGGAATAAATAAGTTAAAAAAAAAAAAAAGAAAGAGGTGAAAGACGTCGGCCTTTCAAAAACTGAGGAATGTTTTTGTTGTGTGTGTGTGTGTGTGTGTGTTTTTCAATTTATTTTTTTTTGCATCTCATGGCAGGTTGTAATGTTTTTGCTTTGTCCAACATTGCAGTGCAAAACCAGTGCAAACAGTGCAAAAAAAGAAAAAAACTTTTTCGGCTTAAAAAACTTTAAAAACATTGAAAAACGGGTTGTTTTGACTAAACGCGTGATGATATATTTGCAAGGGTTGAATAAATTATTGTTGCCCATGATTTACCTGCATTGCTTCTGCATATCTTGCAATTTTTTCATGAATATTATTAATAAGTAATCATTATTTTTCTTGTGCAATTTGGAATAAATAAGCACGAGTAAATTTTTTAAAAGACCCCAAATTGCAGCACTCACCCAATGGGCAATTCCAAATTGCACTCAAAATCATGTGATTACCTGTACAAATTACTTACTCAATTTTGAAACACTATCTTTCAGGGGGACCATACGCTGTCTTTGCAGGACATGACGCTAGCAGAGGTCTTGCGACTTTTTCCGTTGGACCTGATGCCGTCAAGACTGAATGTGATGATTTGTCTGACTTAAATAGCATGCAGATGGACTCACTCCGTGAGTGGGAGACACAGTTTATGGAGAAATACGACATGGTAGGAAGACTTCTAAAACCGGGTGAAAAGCCTCTAACGTACGACGAATCTGAAACAGAAGAGGAAGATGGAAAGGGAGGAAAGAAAGAGGAATAATAGAATGCAAGAACTCTAATGCTGTAAAAACAAAATGATTGTACGAAGAAAAAGTAGCATCCAAGACCTAAGGAAGAAACCATTACAAACTTTAACTTACAGAGGTTAACTAAAACTTTTTTCAAAAAGTAGGTTGATCTTCGCGGGAATTTCTTCCCGTCAGCAGTGTTATCATGATGTAGAGTTATTTATTTCAAACAACCTTTTTCTGTTGCAGTGTCCAATCTTTGTTTTCTTAGCTACATTATTTTGATACTTGGTTCCATGTCATTCTTATTGTGTGACAGATGTTTAGCAGTTTTGTGACATTAACGTTGAACAGAAGGCTGACTTGATCACACGACTGTAGTATCTCTCAATATGCTCACTGGCATCACCTACTTAACTAGACAGCTCTCAAGAGAATTTGAATTTGCTGCGACGAAGGACCTATGCTAATTTTCAGCTTTTGAATGTTGTTACCAAGGCCAGTTTGAGTGTTTCACTCCTAATGGGCACAGCACAAGCTTCTGTGGTAATTTCCTCCTTGAATTTCAAGAGAGTGCTATTACTTGTGTACGTGGTGACTGTTCGCCACACATTTTTATTTTACTGTGAGAAATCATGAAATGATTATTATTTTACAATGGCAGGGTTCGTACGGGTCATTGAAAACCTGGAAAGTCATGGAATTGAAGTATTTCAGTTTCCAGGCTTGGAAAGTCATGGAATTTAATTGTCGGTCATGGAAAGTCATGAAAACTTATAGTTTTGTGTGGTACGTAAATTATTGCAGATGTCGAAGCAAAGACAAAATAAAATGCAGGCGAGTTTTGTCAGAAAATACCTCAAAACAAGGACGATTTTGACAATTTTCAAAAGTAGCAGCTAAATTTTAGGTCATGAAAAACTGGAAAAAAGTCACGGATACGGTCATGGAAAGTCATGGAATTTGAAAAACTCTTAAGAGTACGAACCCTGAATGGGATTTTTGAGACTTTGCAGAGTTTATTGATTAGCTTATGTACATTAACTGAAAAATAATGTCAATAGTTTTATTTTACATCAATGAGGTCTTTTACTCTAGTGCCAAGAAATCATATGAAGAAATGATCATACTGTGGGTGCATTTGTTTGGGATATTTCACAGCAAGAATATATTCTGGAACATTGTATTCTGCTTCTGGCAGCACAATATCCAAATATTCCTGGAATGAAAATAGCTCCTGAGCAAATGCTTACAGTTCTCCAAATGCACCCTGTGTAGTATTTTATAGAGCAGTTTTCAATTGAGAGTCACAACTTCAGGATTGCTTTGCATTTCAGTGCACAGTGATGGGCTAAAACAATCCGGCACCACATTTTAGTCCAATTAGATGCAAAAGCAATAATGATAATTGCTTTTGCTGCTAATTGGACAAAGATGTGGTGCAAGATTTTTGCTGTGACTTTCCCACACATTGCCAGTTACACATGCTTTCTTTTCATCACGATAAGCTCATTTGATTGTTTGCATCCATTTCTGGTTTTATTACACTCAATTGAAAATTGTTCTAAAGCCCATCTATTCCTTTTTGAGTTGTAACAGTGGTAGCATGATGTACAGTTGAAGATAGCCTACCAGAACTGGTACATGTACTGTCCTTCCGGTGGATGAAAGTTCAACTATATGCGAGCAACAGAGGATGATGCTTCATAGTAATTTAATAAAGATTTGCATGCAGTGTGTTGGCTTCCTCTCATCTCTGCAAACCATGGCAAATGTCTAATGTATCCGTTGGCTTTCTTGGTATCATTTAATAATTCGTTTTTTTTTTTAAACTGATTTGTTCAATAGCTTGCAAATAAGTGGCAATTTTTAAAACACAAAGATTTGATGGTCAAACCACAGAACTACCACAAAATCTTTCAACAATTTGTTCAAGTTTACATTATTTTCAAGCAATCGGTCCTTAATTTTATCTTGGTTTTTTTGTGTTTGCAAGTCTTCTGAAATCTTTGATATTATAGACCTTAAAACTAGGTCCAAATGCCCTGGGCCAAGTTGTTTGAAGCAAGCTTATTACTATTATTATTATCATCCAGTTTAAATACCTGCAACCTGTTTTGGTCATCCTTAACCTGGATTAGCACTAATCCAGCTTTGAAGTAATATATCAAACTTGAAAAAGAGTGTTGCATCAGATATCCAAACAGGCAGGTACAAAAGTCGGACAGGATCAACTCAGATCACTCAACTCGGATTGATGTAATAATGAATAAGTCCTCGATAAATCACCCCAACCCTAACCCTAACCTTAGACTTAACATGAGTAAATCTTACCATATTTGCTAATGAAAACTGGTTTTTGCGTTGATCCAAGTCAAGTGATCTAAGTTGATCCAGTCCGACTTTTGTACCTGCCCTATCCAAACACTGAGAAGCAAGCTGAAGGCTGAGCTTTTTAAACTAACTCAAGGGTTTTGGATATCTGATGAAACACTACTTTAAGTGTTTGATGTTGCTTCTCAAAGGAATCAGTATTTTAAGAGAAATTTGAGTTTAAAGTTGCTGAAATTTTATGCTAATTAAGATCACATATCCAAACTTCCTTCACAGTAGTGATTTCTTTTGTTTTAGGCTTATGAATTGTTACCGAGTTTGAGAATAGCCTGTGAGTACAGATGTAACACTAAAACCACTAGAGTGGTGAAAAAATCTGTTAGGAATTTGAACTGGCAGCTGATCAATAGACCTTTTTATGGATATGGTGGCCATCTTGAATTCTGTTGTTATGAATGAGATATTATGGGATGCCCAGGGGGCAAATACACACGCAATGTGTATAAATTTGGTTTTGGTTCCATAATTTTCAAACCAGATCAATTTTCTTATTTCTTTTGTCTCAGATTAATTACAGTGTGTAACAAAGGATGTAAAAATCAAAGTGGCTTGAAATATTTCCAGATCTATGAAATTGCCCCCTGGGCGTTCCATAATGTTCCTCCTGTTTCACAGAACAGTAGAATCCAAGATGGTCACCATATCTTTAAAAAGGTCTATTCCTATCACATGGAATTGCCATGTGATGGTGGTTACAAGCACCATGTAATGTAAACCTCACACCATGTGCTCTGTTTCAGAGTTGCTCACTAAAAGGCAACTAAAATTGCAAGCATGGATTTCGAGTTGAAGGTACATTTCAATGCTGGCAGAGTTCGGAGGGTAGATAAAACTTTCTTTTTTTTGAAAGCCCTTGCTAATTTGAAACACACTCATTAATCGGAGGGTCTCACAACACGAATCATGACACAATTTTTAGGATAGGTGACAATTTTTTTAAAACCATGTGATGGATTGAGCAGCTACCAATTCAAATTCCTAGCTGCCATTGTGCCACTCTAGTGGTTTTGATAGGTATTTGCATGGCTGTGTTTGCAGCCTAAGTTTCAAACAACTTGACCCTTGTTGTTCAAGGTAGTCAACAGCTTGATCCAACACCCTAAACTCGCTAATGCCAAGAGGGATCTTCCTTAAAGGAAGTCAACTAGTATTGGACAGAGTAGAATCAACAAATTCAATATTGGGACTGTAGGAGTTAATGGAGAAATGGAATCAGGTGAGAGTATTTCAAGCATTTCCACATTTCCCTCGTATTCATAAAATTAAGTTGGACATCCTATACCAATAACAGTCTTCAGTAATCTATTGAAACAAAGGGTAGAGGCAGCGGTGTTCTGCTTCAGTGTTATCCTAATGTAAATCCCTCATAGTTAGCTCCCACGGTTGTTTCAAAGGATCGAAAAAGAAATATAAATGGTAGTAAGGAGCACCATGTCACCACTTACTTATCTAGTAAGAATATCAGTGACGTTGTTTTGCAAGCTTACAGTGTTGTTTGTATGGAAACTTGGCTTCTACTTTGGGCTCTGGACACAGTGGTGCAACCATTCTTTGCTAGCTATTGTATTTCCAGTTTTTTTCCCTTTGTTTTTAAGTCGTCTGTGTTCTGCTACACAAAGAGGAATTTTGCGTAACAAAAAGATTACACAGCAGCTTGAAGATATGAAAATTCATATCTTTACTCTCCTAACCTGTGTGTGGGACCTCACAATGTTCTAAAGATAAATATTTTTCTTTTATTTTCTTGAGTGTTCATTGTCTATAAAGGAACTTAGTTTAGCCATGTTACTTGCAATCTGTCTATGCAAAAGTTCTTTTTTCAGTTCATCCCTTTTTTTCTCCATTCTTTTCAAATTTTGAATCAGCTTATCTCTCAACTGTCTCTCTTGTTCTTCCAGTTTTTCTTTCTTTCTTCTTTCCTCATCTTCCCGTCTCCTTTGTTCCTCTTCAAGTTTCCTTTTCTTTTCCCCTATTTGCCTCAACATTTCTAATTCGTGTTCTCTTTTCCTCTGCTCTTCTTGCTGTTTCCTCTGTTCCTCCTGTTCCTTCTCCTTCTCTGCGGCAGCACGCTGGAGTAGTACTGACAAAAGTCGCTTTGCACATCTCTTCTGCTCTGCCCTCTCCCTTTCCCGTTCTCTTTCTAACTGTCTTAGCCGTTCTTTCCGTTCCATTTCCCTTCTGGCCCTCTCTGCAAGTTTCCGTCTTCTCCTTTCTTCTTTAGCTCTCTTCCTCTCTTCTTTTCTTCTCATCGACTCTTGAAGTAGTCTTTGTTGTTCAGCCTCCTTCCTTTCTTCTTCCAGACGTTCTTCTTCTCTTCTTCTTTCCTCTTCTTCCTTTTCCCTTTTCTTTCTCTCCTCCTCTTTTTCTTCAATTTCAATCAACTTTTGCCTTTCCTGATCTCTCTTTTTAATATTCCTCGCAGAGAGATGGCAAGTTCTGTCAAAGTCTACCTGGATATGGGCAGTTGCAGCCCTACCTTCTTCAGAAATATACATTAATTTCATTCCCTTTAATGCGGACATTGCATTACAAAATCCCTGATATTGACTGTACTGGACAAAGGCGTCAAAGTGCAAGTGCGATCCGAAGTAAAACGTCTGAAATTCACTGTTTCCCTTTGACAATCTTTGCCTGTAGGGATCCAGCATGGGTATGTCAACACAACGGATTTTACCAAACAGACGAAACACAGACATCAATACCTCCTCACTTGGTTTTCCAGGAGACTCGCCATCTGCAAACCACTTGCAAGGCAGTCCTTTGACCTGGACAGTGTCTGGTCTTTCGCCCGGGTTGCGTTCGTTTAAATCTTCAGATTCCCTGAAAAACGAGTTCCAATCATGAGCGGTGGGGAATTTCAACTTCGATTCGGCCGCTCGCACTTTCAGTGGATCCGCAAAGCCACTGAGCTTCATGAATTTTCCGTCCAGTTTCGAAACAAACTTAGTGATTAAAGCCTTTGTGTCCGCTTCACCTTCGAAACGAATGAACTCCAACGATGACTCCACCACTCTCAAAACAGCAAATTGATCAGGTGCAATCATGGATTTTAGTTTTTCCATAACCTCCCAGTTTGAGATAGACACACCAGCCACCTTGATCTCAGGTAGAGTGACATGCACGCCAAGCTTAGCAACGGGTTTTAGATATAACCGTTGTGAGGACGAAAGTTCTGTCGCTTCTGAAGTATCTCCGCAAACTTGAGTCGCCGCCATCTTTATCGTTTTAAGTAAGCGCGTGTAACCTGGCCTGACGACAAACCTTCCAAAGAGACTGGTGAAGAGAGTTGGAATTCTCGGTCAACATGGCGGATGGTTTGTTTATAGTTAGCTGTTGAAAAGTTCCTTTGTTTATCCATGAAACTGGAGCTCTCAGAACTACAAAACAAATGTCTTGGCGGAATGGCTCTACCATTGAGGCCCCATCGCATCTTTTCCGAACAAAGACAGCTGTTTTTAAGCAGTTAGAAAAGCTGAAAGGTGAGAAACTCTCCATCGTTGTGGTCTCAAAACCTTCCGAGCCAGTTGCGAGTCGACAATCAAGATTCAAGTTTCCAGATCCAAAGAAAGATTGCTACGTGAAAATTGAAGTCAGCAGCCGTAACGGAAAGTTTCCTTTGCCAATTTATTATGAAAACCAAGAAGATAGCGACCAGTATTTATGCGGTGGCTTAGGATACATTTTGCAGGTTCAGTCAGTGAAGAGATTTTCCTCAGATGGAAAGGAATTAATCACAGACAAATCAAACCAGGACTTATATTGCTTTTCTCCATTTTCAGCGCACAGGAAGGGCTCGCAAAAGAAATGCTTTGGATTTTGGTTTCGTTTCTTTGGCCAGGGAGCCATATTTCGTATAACAGTAGCTTTAAAGATTGATCTGATTTTCCTGGAAAGTTTTTTGGGAAGAAACCACTTGTTGGAGTTCCTTGGACAAGGCGATGGAATTGTTGCCAGTGAAGAAGTTGACATTTCCACGCATGTGAAATGTCAAAAGACTGCTGCTTCAGAAAGGAGTGTTTTAATAAATTCAGCAAAGATTTTTCCATCTCTGTATATGAATCAAGAGTACAAGTCCATAGTGGCCAAATTTAAAGAACTGAGAAGGAAACTGAATTTCAGTGAACTTGAGAAGTATTTTATTCAGGCACTAGCAACACTTCAGGACAATGATCTGAAAGTGGTGCTTTTCCTTGAGCAAAGCCAGGAAGCTTGCCGAAAAAACCATTTTGAAAAGTCAAAACAACTGTTGAAGCAGGCAGTTGACAACACAGCCAAATGCAAGAACAAGACT
Organism: Astreopora myriophthalma; assembly: GCA_014634185.1. Taxonomy (NCBI): domain Eukaryota; kingdom Metazoa; phylum Cnidaria; class Anthozoa; order Scleractinia; family Acroporidae; genus Astreopora; species Astreopora myriophthalma. The sequence continues at coordinate 960,313 of BLFK01000662.1, read as the reverse complement.
TTGCTTATGGGTAGAGCTTATTTGTATTTGTCATATGTTCATCAAAAGGATGGCTTTCTTGGAAATGCTGAGGAGTGCTTGGCAATTGCAAGGAAAAAGCTACAGGCTTTGGAGGCCTGTGAAGATGTTGGGGACCTCTGTTTTCAAGAAGGGCAAATCTTGACAAATTTTGCGCAGAAGATGCCCAAGTTTGCATTACAGCTCATCAACGAAGCAGTGCATAAATTTGAACAGGCCGCAGCCCTTTTTAGCAATGGTCTGGTCACAGATAATGTGCTGGATAAGCAGTGCTGCACTTTCATTAGACTGGCATCTTTATTGCTTCAACAAACATCCGCAGCCTTAAATAGTGATGGAACTTCTGCGCAAAACAACATACAGGCTGAGAAGCACCTAGAACGGGTTAAAGGCCACTTGCCAGAGCTATCCGAGAAAACTAAGTTCTATTTCCATGTCTGCTTGACAGAGCTTTTTTACAAGAAGCGACAATTTGTGAAGGCCAAAGAAAGTCTTGACACTGCTTTTCAAATTGCAAAAAGCTGCCAATTTGAAGAACAAGCTGTGTGGGCACAGATGTCTGTAAAGTCACCTGATCAAAGTTATTTAGAAGATGCCCTCAGTGACAGAGAAACAGCAGAGTTGACAAGTGGAGATTGTGTTGTAGATGACATCCTGTCAGGCTATCTGGGTGATGAGAGTTCTTGAAAAGATTAAAATGATACCTACCAAGCTGCACTTAGAGATTGCACGAGCACATTAGATACATGCTGCATGTGATGCATTTCAAGTATCCTGGGAGATCCAGGGACACAGATAGTCGGGGTGAGTGGAATGCCTTAAACCTTTAATGTCCAAGAGTGCCACTCGGGTACCCATTAGGCAGGAAATCAATCAATCAATCGTTTATTCAACCCTATTGCAGTAACAACTGAATTACAGGGGGCGGTCGCAACACACATTTTGAAATTTGACAGTCACAAAATCATGAAATCTTTTGCCAGTAGAGGCATGGTACGATTGTGAGCCTGAGCTGAAATTATAACCGTGGTAATGACCCATCGGAACCCGAAAAAGATTACTAAGTGTTCCTGACACATGACAGTTCGTGGCAAAGTTCACACATGCTTGGAAGGGGGGTAAATGGATGAAAAAAGCGGGAACAAAGAACAGTCAAGCTCTTCTTGTTGTACTTGGCTTTTCTTCGTTGCCGCTTCTTTTCCAGTCCATTTAGGTTTTCCTGTCACCCCTGGGTCTCTGAAAATGCAATTCAAGAAGATGCACAAAAGTTACCTATTCAACACCAATATGTGAAAAAGTCTTGAAGAGTCTACATCCTTACACTGAACATCACAGCATCTAACCAAATTTGTCAATTAGAAAAAGCTAATATTGTCAATATTTAGATTTATTTTTTATATACAATGAAATAGGGTATGTGAATATTGTTATCTTTTTAGAAAGTAAATTGTGTAGAGTTATATTAGGTTTATGTAGAAATTTGTTAATAAGATGTTTGAAGTGTAATATTTTATCATTATTATAGCCAATGAATTGTTACCCTGCAAGCAGAGGCCCTTCGATCTTCCTAGATAAGTCGGAAAGAGGAAGGGACCTCTGCCAACCGCCTCGACTTTTCCTGTTGGGCATGCATTAAATTCAAAGGTAACCGAGTGTAGTGTACAGCGGTTGTATCAGCAAGAGTGCATAGCGTACAGCGGTTGTACGTGCAGGATATATGGGAACTGAACAGTGTGAGCGGGCGTTGAGTGAGTGAGTTGACTTGGTGTCAAGCAGAGCGGATGAACGAATAAAGCGTTCGGTTTTATTTGCCTTTGTGGCTGTTAATACTCTACAAATTGGCGACGAGGATGGGATTGGTTTGAAGCAACAATCTTCGTTAGCCTCGACAAGGCGTCTGCAATATTCTTTCTCGAGGATACATAGCAGACTTGATAATTATAGGGCTGAAGGCGCAAAACCCAACGCTCAATCCGGGCTGATGGTTTAGACTTTCTCGAATAAATAACTTTAAGTGGTTCATGATCAGTAACAAGG
>BLFK01000662.1:915895-933853 GCA_014634185.1 Astreopora myriophthalma | reverse complement strand
AAGGAGGGAGGGGGGTTAAGGCAACAATTTTATGGCCAGCAAATTATTTTCAACTGAATGATACACTAGCAACTGGAAAAGCTATTTTCAAAAAAACCCACAGTAACAACTGTAAAAGATTTCCACATGGCAACTCATCCACACTAACCAGCTTCCACAAAAAACATGCAGAAATTAAGTTTTAGTAGGAATATGATTAATTATGTTGTAGGATAAAAAATTAATTCTATGTCAATTATTTCAATTTCGTTCGAAATCGAACTAGGTTGAAACAATTTTAACCTGAAATCCATTTTAACCGACAGCACATACATAATTACCGTATAGTATGAATTGGTGTGCGGAACGCTCTAGACTAGGGCGACCCTCCCCTCACAAATTTATACGGGGAAACGGCAAACCTTCTCACCGTTGTAACCTTCAAGCACACAATTGACAATCGGCCTGGCAGCATCATTGTATACATCCACTTGTTTTGTATCAACTCCAAATACTCTGTCGTATGTAAATTGTTTCGGTGGCTCCCCCGAACGAGCGCTTGGGTTTTTGACGGTAATGATTCCTCGACTTTCCTCCACGTTAACAGCCAAACTGCAGCCGCTAGCAACTTCTTTTTCGTTCATGGGCCGACATCGGACAACAACACGAACATTGTCGGAGTTCGCGTCGACCTGAATTTCAAAAAGTTGAAATCACAAAAGGAAGTAGATTGTGGTTAGGTTTAAATCATAATTTTCGTCAAAGTACGATCGACGATCAGATAAAATTCGCATCATGTCAAATTAATGCTTGAACCTCACCGGCATTGTCTCCTGTGAATTTGAACTATTCCAGCCAAACGGCCACGATGCTACTCCCACGATGCACCATAGTCGGCTTAAGAGAAATATGCGATAAAAGGAGAAACGATCAATTTTCCAGTTTTCCCAAGGTAGTTATGAACGCTCTCGTCGTTTAGGCTTAGTAGCCACGCTTTGTCACGACAGGGCGTTATGTAAAATTCACAGACTAGTTGTAGACTAGTAGTAGCAGTAGCAGCAGCAGCAGCAGCAGTAGCAGTAGCAGTAGCAGTAGCAGTAGAAGTTGTAGTAGTAGCAGTAGGAGGAGGAGGAGGAGGAGGAGCAGCCGTAGTAGCAGTAGTAGTAGTGGTAGTGGTAGTGGTAGTGGTAGCTATATATAGTTGCTGAAGTAATTGTAGTAGGTTTGGTTTGTCACTAAATATGTCATTAGCTGCTGGAGAAGTCTTAGCTGAGTATTGTACCACCAAAGCCATTTTGTGAAGCTGACGTTAAGTGCGGGAAAATGGTTTTGGTTGCGCTCTTTTGATTGGCTTACAGTGAGCCAGATTTTTCAGCCAATCACTGAGCTGTGTAATGAAAACGAAAAGGCAGGCTTCAACCCATTGAAAAGGCTTTGATTGAGCAAATCGAAGTTCGCACACAATTATGAATAAGCGAGTTTATCGATTCCATCCAATTTTTGTCTTCTGGGTTTTCCGAAGATAACACCCACATTGAACTGGATGGTACGCATGAGTAGTGACTTGGAAACAAACATTGTGGCTATGGAGCGTGTCAAGGAGTACTCAGAGACGCCAACGGAGGTTTGTGTAAAGAAATTTTGCAAGGTAACTCATATTGGTAGAATTTTATCAATTTTAGCAAATACGCATGCGCTTATGTTTGGAACTTTCTACTTCCGGTCTACTCTACTGCGCACCATATGGAGGACACAACGGGTCACAGTTTCAATATAGATTGCTCAAACTCCTATTCATAGTACTTGGAACTGAGCTGTGAGTACGACAGGGGTCTGTCATATATGGTCCAGGGACCGACATTTCTCTCCCTCACTGCCACGTTTTATTACACAGCTTTCTTGTTGATTCAATTTGTTTGCAATGATTTGATGATCCGTGTTCAAAAGATCAGGAGTCTTGGGAGGTACCGCTAATAGATTTTTTTTGTGTGTGTGTATTTTCAATTTTCATTCCATCTCAAATCCAGAGCTGAGTACGATTTTCTTTCTGACGCTAACGCGGATTGTTATTCCATTATATTACATTCGAGAGGTGGTAATTTCAACGTGGCATTGCGTAATTTTAAGGCTCACTGGCTAAGCAAAAAACCATCGCTGTTCTATTTCTGTTGTCGTGGTTTTATTACAAAGAACTATTTCTTCAGTTACATTTTTTAAATTCACGATTCTTTTGTAGAAAAAGTCCTACTGATTCAGTATTAATTACTTATCATTTTCTTTCTTTTTTTTTGGGTTCAACCCAAGACTCGGAAGCACTTTGCGATGCAGTACTCGTGGATATACAAAAGGCGACACTTCGTGCACTCGTCACTTTTCAGTTCATATGGGAACAGTGAGGTTTCCTTGTGTGCGAAGGGTAGTGAGTCCAGATTCCTCTAAAACGCACACTCTGGAGAATCCAAGCTTAACAAGCTCTGCGCCAACCTGCCATGAAAGAAGAAAAAACATAACGATGTGGCTTTTATAGCACCTTGCATACGTGGATTATACTCAAATGCACTTAATGAGAGCGTGCGCATGTTACACCGTTACAGCTGTATACAATCAGATTGACGGACAATGGAGACCGGGGATAGTGATCGCGCTCGCCTTCCACCAATGTGACCCGGGTTCCATTCCCGGATTCGACGTCATGTGTGAGTTGAGTTTGTCGTAGGTTGTGTACTCTGCTCATTTCAAACTTCTAATTCGTTCTTGAACGCACGGACACTCCTACAAGAGCTCTAGCGAGCTCTTTGGTGCTCCGTGATTAAACAAATTACATTCAATCCACGGACGCCTCCCTTTCCAGAATAGATCAATGCAAGGGAATGGTGCGAGGTTTTTCGTTCTTACCATAGAAGGCCAGAGGGTGTAACCTTCTCCTAAATATTATTGTCAAACGATGAATGATGGCCACCCAGGAGTCGACCACAGAAGAGCCTGCGGAGGTCTGGTACCCGTTCATGAAAGAGAACCCGACAATGGGCACTTTCCCTTCATCAACCAACCACTGAATGAATATTGAATGGAAAGGTTGTAGGCAAGTATGGTCAGAACTCTTAGACCACGACTTTAATGACTTTTGTCAGTAAAGGACCCCACAAGCACTACGAAAACTTCAAATGTTCAAAATTCGTCAGAAAAGCGCTCTCTCCTTTCTTATCTTTGACTTTTCATAACTATCTGCATGGAATCTGGAAACGATGAAACGACCCCCTCTTTGAAGGTTTTTGAGGAAGCAAAAGCTCTTTTGGGGACCTTCCAGTCCCTGAATACCACTTTACAAATCATGTTCAAGGTGCACGTGAAATAACAAATGGGTCACTTGCAACTCTTCTTGTCGTATGTTTACCGATTTAAATTGATACGGTGCCAATCGCAGTCTACCGTCTAAAGCCGGTTAGCTCGCAAGATAGCCCTCACCTTCGCTGGATAGTTGGCACGACTTCCGACAACAACGATCATTCTTCCTTTAAAGTTGTTCAGTGTGTTTGCAGCAGCTGAAGGTGCTAAGCCGCCCTCCTCAAGAAAAGCTTGATTGTAAGGAATGTTGACACTATCGGGGATTTGACCACAGGCGAATCTTTGCGTTGAACAAGTGAATCAAGGAAGACAGGTATATGAGTGACCGAAGCTTTGCTGCAGACGAGTAAAATCGATGTATAAAGAAAAAGGAGTTCTGCCCCCTTCCCCCAAAGATTTTTGGGGCACCAAAAGTCCTTTTGGGGACCCGGGGATGCTATCTATCACAGGATCACCCCAGTAGTATGTCACCCGGATATCATTTGTACCCCTGGGTAGACAGACATAGGCATGACGTCAGGGATAAGCCACGGTTTGCACCATCAGGGTTCATTTCTCTAACACACGGAGGGCCAGATCGCAGCCGTAGTTTCATACTTTATCGTATGAAACTTCAAACTACAAACTACAAATAGCGTCAAAGTAATCAGAGCCAGAAATCCATAACCCAGAAGTCTCGATCCGGAATGAAATGCGGCCCATCATTTTACGGTATCATCTATTTTTGGAACGGCTGCCTCTAGATTTGTGCCACGATTTGCATTTAGCCCGAGCAATCCCTCGAGCGGCTCTTGGTTGCGGACCAATGAGACGCGTTGTGGTTATCACGCCCAATCTGATTCGCCATTATTTGGCGGGACCTCTATTCCAAATTTAGACAATACCGTAAACTGATGGGCCAAGGCTAAATGACACAGATCGACACTTCTGGGTTATGGACTTCTGTCAGAACTGACTGAAGTTCAAAAGATACTCGTCTGCTGGCCTCACATCCACAGCGAGGCCGCGCTTTCTCTTTGCTGTTGTTCCTCCACTGTCACTTATTTCACAGATATGCAACAAGTCTTCCGCAGAAATACGAGGACATATCTCAGACTTGAGCTGGGCCAGCGGGATAAATTCTTTTCCCTAACAATTGAAAGTCATCATACCTCGTTAGCACAGCTCTCAAGAAAAGTACCGTTTTTCCCATCAGTCGTACAAACATTAACTCATCTGTTTCTAGTCTTCGAGACTGTGGATAGAACAACGCAAACGCAACACGAACCAACGTTATTGGCAGTTGTTGACGGCGAAGTCAAGTGTTGCCTTGAGTCACAGTATTCGAACGGTCACAAAGAGTCCGCACAATTCTCCACTTATGTCCAGAAATGCAAGTAATTAGATGCACGGTCAATTTTTATGTCCATCACGAAGTGTCCCGTTATGTCTAAGCGTCTATAGTGCCTATTTCTAACGATAAGGTTAGAGTTTGCGTTAGGGTTATTTCTTGGTTAGGGTAAATGCAACTGTTTATGTTTAGTTGAAAATCACAGTTTGGGGGACACTCTGTGACGTTCATTGCCTGTATTTTTGGACACAAGTGATGTTGAAGTTGAGAAGAAGAGCAAGGGGACACTAAGTGACGCTTATCAAAATAGGCGTGCATCTAATCACTTGCATTTTAGGACATATCTCAGCAAAGCAGGTCAAAAACAAGTTCCTAGTTATCTCCTGAGAGGTAAATATGCGATAATTAATGCGTTTCCCTGCATTGTCTGACATTAACCGGCAATGCAATGACTTATAGTGCAATAACAACGAAAACTATACGTGAATACTCGTTCAGCGCGCGTGCAAGAGCTCGACGTTGTCAGGGACCATTTGGCGTTACCGTTCAAACGCACGCAACATTGCTCGGCTTCAACTCAACGACCAATAACACAACAAAGACATCCAAGAGCTGCCACAGTTCCCAGCAACACACAGCACGGTGTTCAAACACACCAATGGTACTGTGCACAACAGAATTGGATATTATTTCCTGGCAATGCTGCAACAGCGTTTGTTTCCTGTACATGATCACGGTAATAACTTCCTTTCTCCGGATGCATTTTACATTCCCGAGTATGTGGATGAAATGATCATGAATTGTGGTAGTGGTAGCGATCTACCTGCTTTGCGTTGGGATCAGCAAACAGTCTGTCGTGCTGCCTCATGGAAGCTGTCCGAGGTGTGTTACAGAAAACTCTCCTGGCGTCCCGCACCACTCGGTCCATGTCGACGACTAAAATGAATAACGAGACAAATTAGAAAGATGCAAGTTATGAAGACTGAATTTAGATTGAACTGAACCAGAGAGTATCCTCTCTCTACTGGACAAACCACTCAACGTCAATATAACAGGACAATGGGTAGAACTAAACGAAGGTTCGGCCTCAATCGACTGTCTCCGGACAGTGTCGGTCAACAGTCGGCCGACAAACGTCCAACAGTCGCCGACAAACCGAGCGACGTGGAATTTGTCGGAAACCAAACGCAGGAATTCGACATTTTCACGACGACGTCAGTTGACTACAACTCCGAGAGTCCTTCAGGACTTGGTCATCTCACAGACGTTAGTTTAAAAACAGTACAAGAGGTCCCAACAGTAAATACCATATTAACTCAGTGAAATGACACGCAGGGTGAAGCGAAGGAGCATACGGAAATATACGGTTACGTGCCTGGCATATCCGAGAAGAGAAGGATGCATTCATTGAACCCAAACGACAAAAGTTGATCTCGCAGCTGTTCCAGAATAGCGACCCCAATACAAAGTGGGTACGATGAGTTGCCTAACAAGAGTGTGTCCCAAAGGTGGAAGATCTTCTTCAGAGGAAACACGTCTGAAAGAAAGAAAGAAAGAAAACCGGTAACAATGAAGAAAAAAGTTTGAAGCGGCAGAATAAGCTTGAGAAAAGAAAGACTCGCAAAGTAGTTTCCTGAAGTTTCGCACTGATAACAAAATAACCGTACTTCAGACAAAGGGACGAGTTATTTTAAAGACAGAATGATCATCGCTGGCTGTCAAACGTGAAAGACTTCAGACTTGAACAGGACTTGAACCCAGGACCGCGCGACTGCGTTGCACACTGTTCCTCTAACCAGGCTATCAAGCCAATTGGAAGCTGGTCAGTTGCGTGTTCGTATTGAGCAGTTTCCAGTTGTGTGTCGAAAACAATTACGCCATTGCTTTGGTTTCGCTTTACTCTATGACTGGATCAAAAAAATTGGCACGAACTTTTCGGGTCAGTACGCGGCTATTACAACAGCCCACGCGATTGGCTCAGAAAACAATAGAAGCATGCAAAGAAACAACAGAAACAATGAACCCTAAAAACAATAGAGCTGCGTCCTAAACGGATCCAATGAAATTAGAGGTTGTAAACAGCTGAGTGGTATCTGAACTTTTCAACCAGTCCGACGTAAAACTAAAACCAACCTGAATCGTGAATTAGTGAATCTGCGTCGTTTTCTCGCGCTTGGCGCCGGATGCGTCTACTTGCCTTACACTCTGATTGGCTACTAAAACCAAATCGCGGAATAGGGCATTTCCACGATGGCGAAATTTTACTACTAAGACCAGAATGCATTGAGTGGCTCCTATTGTCTGGCAAATTTTACCAATTGTCTCGTTATTTCATGGAGAGCAAAAACATCTGCGTAAGAATTATTATTATTATTATTTTGTGGTTGGCCGAATGGTGTATTTCCTTAAGAACGTGATTGGCTGTGTATTTACTTTGGTATACTTAGCTTTACGACACTAAATTGAAAACCCCTTTATTATCCCACAGCAAGAAAGAACACAGCGTATAACGCTAACATGTTTACAGTAACAAAAGATAATAATATACTTACGACAAAACATCGTGAGAAACCATGGTATTGCATACAACTGTAGGAAAACAAATCATGACACCTCATTGAAAATCTGGTCATATAAAGCTGGTAACTAAAAACGACGAAAACTAAATCTTAAGGAGAGTATTAACTACGCAGTTCTCACTTCAGGAATAAATCCAGACTCGTGAAGATGGTTAAAGAGTTCAGGATCATGAAAAGCGATCAACTGAGAGAAAACTGCTAGATATTCTGAAACGAAAAGGAAGAATATTAGGAGAAATAAGTATAATACACTGGTCATCATTAGAGTGTTGAAAGAAATTTCGCAGACGCTGTAAATTAGCTCCGTGTTTCCACACTTAGTGACTGGCCGAAAAATCTCGCGCCACTTTCGGCTTGACCAATAGGAAGCACAACCAAGATTGATCACATGACCAGATGAGTTTTCCCGCGCTCAGCGCCGGTTGCACAAGTTCGCTTCCCGTTCTGATTGGTTCATTTGAGTGTCCGCATCTGCCCTGATTGGCTAAAAAATGACTTAAAGTTCCAGGTTTGGGGTTTATGAAACTTTCCAAAACTGCTCTAAATGGTGGGCCTAAAGAATGGATTACAAGCGCGAAACAACTACCAGCACGAGCACAAGCATAACTAAAAGGATGTTTACAACTGAGATAAACTCATCACAAAACTAAAGCACAAACACAAAGTCACATGCGCCGCACCGGTTTACCTGTAGTTTTCTTCTGTTTATGCTTGTGTCGTACGTGCGAAGTACCCTTCAATAATAAACTGCCGAAACAAAACTGACCTTGAATGATGGCTGAATTGTCCTTCAAGAAGAAATTGTGCAGATATTTGGGAATGAATGCTGCTAAGCAGGCGTACGCCAGAGCTGTAAAGAAACGAATCATGCTTTTTAATCGCCTTGAAAAATCAGAAGCAGCAATAACTTTCTTTTGTTGCAAGCAACATTTGGATCTTACCTTCGTCGTTGAAATGTAGCGAAAGGAAAGGGGCACAGAGAGAATCAAGACCTAAAAACAAACACACCAGAACAATCGAAAACGAAATAAAAGAGTGGAAGTGGAGAATTCTTGATTTCCCAATTTTTATATAACGGAAGCGCAGTTCCTGACGAAGAACTTACTTAGGGTGTCACTCAGATCGTTGCGCGACGACCAAGTAACGACTCAGACTGCGCTGCGTGACTTACCTTGCCAGTAGACTAAATCAGTATGTGACACCACCCAAGCTTTAAGAATCCGCTTAAACTGGCGATGAGCAGTGGGAGAGGACAGAAGAGCATCGTACTGGTGACAGCGAGGAATGTCAACTTCGATCTTTAGAAAAGAAATGGTAACGTTAAAACTGGCGAGGATAGAACGCCACATCTGGTAGCTTTTCGGTTGCGCGCAGACCTTATTTATTTCGTTGGAGCATCTCCTACGTTCTTTGAAAATTTTCACCCTAAATTTTGTTTCTCTCGCAACTTGTAATTTGAAAAAATAAGCTTTTATAACATAGGGGTATGCAGGTCACACAAATGAGCCAGGATCAAATTTTAGAGTGGGCTTTTTATTACCGGAACAAGATCAGTGCCAAGCACAATGTGTCTTTCAAGTTCAGTTTTCGAATGAAAGGGGTTCCATTTTTTTTTTCAGGAAGAACAACTTTATTACTAAGACACACAAATAATAGTATCTTACAATACATTTATTCGCTTAAATAAAAAAAAAAGAAAACAGCGGCAACAATAAAATATAAGGAGAAAGCGAGGTAATCACTGAGAATTAGAGAACAACTGAAATGGTTCCACGGTCTCTGGGCTTTTAAATATGTAATGAAACATTCGAAAGTGCATGAGGAAAGTTCAAAAGATGAAAAGGCGCTACCTCTACTGACCTGTCTGTCCGTCTGGGTAAATGACTCCTTGTCAATGGCGTCATATGTGCCTTGGATATCACCCTGACAACACAGAACAAATCCAAGAGTAAGTAGTGTGACTCCAGTTGCGCGCTTCCCTAGGTTTTGTTTATTCTGATCAATGATTGGCACGTTCGCGCCACATTGTCAGGCAACGAATCAGAGGCAAAGCCACAACCAACCGGGACTTGCGTACAAGCCTTTTCCCGCGCTTCATCACCCGCTGTACACGTATTTCCCGCGAGTCATCACCGGCTAAATGTATTTGATTCGAGATGTGATTGGTCCATTTAATTTTCGGCGTGTATTGTAATTGGCTACATTAATTACTTTGGGTTTTGTTTTACGACACAAACTTGAAACTGAAGTGCTCTAACAGGTTTTTCTCTTGTAAACAGGAGCCAATGTGAGTGCAGAACGACTTCCATTTACTCTAGTCGTACTCAATCTAACCTGAACTCCTAATAATGCAGCCCAGATTTTTCCTCTAAGTAACGGAGGAATATCTATCCTCGCTTCCCTGATAATGCGATCTCTTGTGTACGGATAACCCTAGAATCAAACGGAGAACCGTTTATTAAAAAGTCTTCTGCACGCCTCTGCGAGTGTATCACTTAGTGGGATTAAAAACAATCCCTGACTTTTCACCAACCATAACCTATCCAATTTTCGTTACTCAGCAACTTGGGCTAGGAGCGCTTTCCATTTAGCCAACAGTTCCGGAAACTTTTAGGTGCTAAAGGAAAGGGTTTCTTTTTTTTGCATCCAGACTGTTGTTGTTGTTGTTGTTTTTTCTTCATTCATCCAAGGCGCACTGTTCCGCCCTCCCTCCAGACTAGCAACAAAACTAGGATCAAGTTCCTTACCTCTAACAATCTTTGAAAAAGAACAATTCTGTGAAACTGAAAAAAAACACAGCCATATTACAGAGGACTAAACAGGCAATCTCAAAGATGGATACGGGTACATAAAACACCGCTGACGCCTCCGCATTATGCCACAACATGCTGCGATGTACAAGGATGGCAACGCATTCACGAAACCCGTCCCAATTTTTGTACTTAATTAATTATTTGCCATGCTCTGCAAAGGGGGCGAGCAAATCCGGCAAGACCAAGCTCCACATTTTAGAACCTTGGAAAAATGTCATGCGGAGAATTTCAATAGGTCTGATATACCTGATAATCAACTGTAGTCTCTCTTATTGTGAGGGGAAGATCAGCAGTGTCAAGAAGAGCGTATCTAGAAGATGGACTAAAGAAACAGCTACTAGATTATTTGGGTTGAACATTGACTAGTAAGATGCCACCGTTCTATGCTGCGCAATAACTTTTCAACCAAAGTTGCGGAGCCTGTGGACGGATAATAGTGAGCGATACTTAATTTTCTGCCCTTGATTATGCTGTACAAGCTTAGTGTTCTAACTCACTTATATAACTTTTGAGTCTGTTGATGAAATCCTAAATTCACTTCTTGACTCGTTCTTTAGCTCTAAATTCGAAAAAAAATATTTTAACTTGGGTGAGGCAAGGAGGGCTTATTACAATACAAATTATCATCATTATTTTGTCAAATGGTGCATACTCGTTCCCCAATTTCATTTGCGAAAACGTTTTTTTGGCTCCATTAGGCCGAAAATTCTCACTGATATTTTTCTTCAGTCAAATGGAAAGTGATAATTTACTGACATTTAGACGACCTGGGAGGAAGTCGCCATCAGAGTCAAAGGTTATGATGTAACTCATGGCCTCAAGCTAGTTACACTTAAAAGGTGACTTTCCTGAGATCCTATTGTGCTGCACAAGGTCGGTCGAAAATCGATCAGTTCCTTCATGTAGTCCTGAAAGAGGCAGCCGAGTTCGCAGGCTACATGTAACAAGATTCGAGTCGAAAGAAAATGAGTGGAGAGGGAACTTACTCGTCTTCTTCGATGAGTGGAAAATAGGCAGATGGATCCACAGTTTTTAATCTCTGAAAAGCAAGATGAATAATTAAAAATACAACAGTCAAAGCTGATGGGGATATTACATAACTTCAGACACAAGTGTATATACATTTATCATTGTTATAATAGAGGATTTTAAACATCGTCCAACATGAAGCACGACCGGTGTTGGCCAGGGTGGCTAAAGGATCAAACATTTGTCCGCAACTCAAAATGTGGGATGAAAACGTTTGACTGAGATCAAATGCAATGTTGAGACTGGCGGGCTAAACAGTCAAACACAGTGTTCATCCACAACGATGTTTGGAAAAAAAAACTGTTTGATCATAGACCATCTTGCGAAGTGCAGAGCAAGCGCTCAAAACCAAAATTCATAGATATGATTGATGAACAAAAACAATTGCTGGGTGTGTCAGCTAGCGTGCCATGCATTTTGGTACTTTGCTGTAATATGCGCAACAACACGTGCAATGGCCAAATTGCAAATTTTGTGAGGAACCTGAGGGAGGGGATTTTACATTCTCTTATAATATAACTTAACAACGCCATTGAAGCCAGTTTATTCTTGGTAGGTGGTACAGTTCTATATACTTGATAAACTGAACTAATGGCGTAGTAGTTACGACAATGCTACATATTTTCAAATGGCATTCTCGAAGCCACCGTACCTCTCTTAGTTGAGTCAGAGACGCTGGAACTACAGTTTCGTCCAATAACATTAGCCGGTCTTTCTCCATTCCAAGCTCCTCCCCGTTTTGGAGCAAAAGACTAAAAAGTGGGAGGAAAGCAATATAATATCAAATCAAGTTGTCCTGAATCTCTGGGTTCCGCTCGATTCCATAAAACAACGTAAATAGCCTTCGCCCGGTTGATTCTAGCCAAGAAACGCAAACATATGACCACGAGTTTCCGGTCAACTCACCCAAGGGCCCAGAAACGTTTCCGGACCCGAGGGGTATTTGTTAGTTCCGCTGTTTGTATCGATTGGTGGTACGTAAACGTTACATGGATATGTCATTTTTCTTAAACTAGAAACGTTTTCAATGCCCTGTCTTTCAAAGTTACTCAAAATCAATTCTTGTTTAGGGTTCACCATTCTCGTTTATATAATAAACTCAATTCTACCCGTGTTTTGATTGGTTCTCACTTATGGTCTATTAGAGAGCAGACTCTCGTTTTGTCTCTTTATTATATAAAACAAATAGATTCCATGTTGCCGTGCCGGTGCGCCTGTTCAGTAATAGATCACAGAAGACGTCAGTCAAAATGTGGTAAGAACATCAGTGACATACTCGGCTATGACCTCGTGTGTCACTTTTTTGTTCTTACCACATTTTGAAGTCATCTGTGATCTATTACTGAACAGACGCACGACAACATGGAATTCATTTGTTAAAAAACTCTTCAGCAGGAAAACATTTCTGAACTTTGAGAAGTGAGAAGAAATACGTGCCAGGACCATGAACTACGTTAAATACAATAGGCAAAAAGAGCATGTAACACGTACATAGGAAAGGACATTATTGGCGGTTTGGCTTTGATCAGGCCACGTTTCTTCAGCTCTCCCTCCAAATCCCCACCTGCCAGGGTCCACAGATGGTACACTTCATGTAAGGGTCTAAAAGTACGAAATGAACAAATACTTGTAAGAACACAAATGAATGAAAAAACACATTCAGTAACATCCTAATAATGAACTTTATAATAAGTAATAATGTAGCACTTGTATAGTGCATTTTCTATCCATAAGTACACACTCAACGCATTTTACAACACTGTTGGGGGGTGTAACATTCTTGCGTTGCTTTCTATTGTTTTCGTTCCTTATGCAAATTATGATATCCCTACGGGTCTAGTGACTTATATTTTCTTTTTTCGCGCGTATTTATACGCATTTTTGCTGTGGTTTCGTTATTTTGAGAACAGCTAGCAAACCCGTTCGATCAAATTGTATTGCGTACATAATCCAGGATCTGCACGATTGCTACCTGATCATTCTGGTGGAATTTCTGTAAGTCGTGTGTGTTATGGTTTTCTATTGTTGTCCGGTTTCTTTCACTTATTACTGTCGTATTCATTTTCTATTTGCTTGTCATTTTTCCTAGTCAAACTCGTATCCGTGTAAATATTAAAGTCGTACGATGTTTGGAGTACAGTGCCAGTTTGGTTCCTACTCAATCAGTGCGAAGGCGAAACAGCTATAACAGGGGGGAGGGAGGGGAGGGGTTTGGCAGACTGCTTAATGGCACAAGTTCACCATCACATTTCAATATTATGAGCTTAGCTGTTAATGGTCAGTAGAATCCACAGATGCCCCTTTTCTCAGAGCAGAAGGAAGACGACGAAGATATGACAAAAAGAAAAATATGGCTACGTGAAACTGACCTTTCGGACAACAGATCTTCATCTTCATCTCCATCTGTAAAGTAAGCTACAGTTTAGATGAGGCCAAGTAATGAGGAGCTAAAGAAACTGTGGTTGCATAACACTAATGCTAACCTCATTTCAATCCAACAGAACTGATTATGATCATGTAAGCTTATTCATCTTGCACAAAAAGTAGGCCGTATCATCTTTTGCACTTATGAAAGACTGAATGATGTCACTTGTGGGGTCATGTACAAAGTTTTGTGTTACAAGCAATAAATGGAGTTAAATACTGTACCTGAAGACAAATCGCCATTTAAAAGATAATCTCTGACTTCGAGGTCTTGAAGGTGAAACACAGGAGGAAATTTTTGGAATCCATTGTGAAGCTTTATCTAACGTGAAAATTTTATTCATTTCATTAAAATAAAGATTTAATGAGCAATTCTAAAAAAATAGAGTGACACGTACACTCTGCTTGGGCAAGAAGATTTCTCTGCAAATTTACTTGAAGATTATTAAATCTAGCTGTGAAACAAAGTCCTGAAAATTCTAGAGCTAACGTGGGATTCAAAACTGTGGTGCCTGTGATGGCAGGTACAGATTTGTCTCGTGCAGTTCCACATGGTACAAGTTCTGAAACATTTTTAACCTTGCCCCTTTTACCATGCCCTGCTCAAATCACATTATTTAAAATCTTGTATGAATGCCACTGATTTGAAATCTGGTGAAAATAACTAAATCACGTGCACCACAGAGATCGACAGTGAACAGCCCACATGTCTCCACACATTTTCATATTTTACCTTTCCTTTATTAAAGCCAGAGAACACATCATGGTGCAGTAACTCAGTTGGGGTAGGCCTAACATGATGATGGCATGGTTAAAGTCAGAATTTATAACAATCTGATAACAAATAATGATTCAAATTTTACAATATTATTAATTTCTGTGATTTACACATATTTTTAAAGAGGCCCACTTGTGTCCTAAGGGGTCATAATTGCAAAGACAAAGAAAATTCTGGTTGGCTAAGAACAGGCAGCTTCTACAAAGGAAGTACTTACAGGACACAATGAATTGTAATTTATTAATTTTTAGACATTAAATCAGAGGAGATGACTTCGGCGGGTACTGGGTTTGCTAGGGATGTGAACTACGAGTCAACTGTTAAACGCGAAGTGATATAGCACAATTGGGGGCTGAGATTTTAAAATAATTAATTACTGAGACATCAACAACGAGTGCTCAGGTGATCTCAATACCTTTTGGTGACATCAATCATCAGGCAAACATTAAGGAATGAACTCAAATCTGAAGGAATCTCCTGCAATTGAGAAGGTGTTGCAAATTATCTTTTGCAGCATTATATATTTTTAGAAAATAGCTCAAGGAAAACACGTGCGCTGATTGGTTAATAATCCTGTTTCCATAACTCGATGGAAACACAACGAAGCTGACGTAGTCACAGGCAAGAGTCACGGCATTCCCGTGTGTGCTGACGTGTGTGCTGATGCATAAATTGCATAGTGTAGAGAATCTATGTTTGCTGATAAATAAAACCATCAAGTTTTCTTTGTTTTTCGTTATTTTCCTTGGGCTAATTTTCTAAAAGAAATAGAAAACATTTTCTTCGTGTTTCCATCGAGTTATAGAAACACTCGTGAAAGTTTGGGAGAACTCGAAAAAGCTGTGGAAACACTCGCCTGCAGCTCGTGTTCCCACAGCATTCCTCGTTCTCCCAAACCTCCACTCGTGTTTCTATAACTCGATGGAAACACGGAAAATGTTTTTTATTTCTTAATTAATTTTTTTTCCTATTTCTGTATGAAATTGTATGTTATTGCTGGGGTCATCCACTACATTAGCCTATGCTATTTGGATGATCCCAACTTGCTCTCTATTTTGTTGTTACAATTTCTTTCTTATTCCTTAGTTGTACTGTGTTTTGACACCTATGTAAATTTAGTATTATGTCATGTAAACTGAGCTGAGTTGAAAAATAAATCAAATCAAATCAAAATCATTAAAACAAAGTCATTGACATTGAAGAAACAACTTAAGAAAATTATCAGCAAACATTAATGATGCGCACATGTACATGTAAATTACATACTTCGAGTTTTGTGGATGTATGATGGTCCTCCAAAACAAGTTGAACAATATCCCTGGAGGAATCTGTAAATTAAAAACAACAACAACAACAACAATAACTTTCATGAGGGATCAAAATGACATTGTTAACTTAACTTTTTCTTTCAGTTTGACCTCCAACTGTACCTCATGTTACAAGTACTGATTTATAAGTTATGCAGCTTCAGCAAACAAATTTCTTTCAAATCAATCGGGCCTCCTCATCCTTGCTGGGGTCACTCTATAGTCTGTCATGACACTCTGCTATATACTTTTCTACTCACCTCAACTGCCCCACTCTTTTCTTTCTGTGAGTGTTTCCTCCTAGAGTCTTACCTTTTGAAGACTTAACAAGAGAGAGTATCTTTAAGAAAATCTTTTCTACATCATCATTATTCTCTGACAGATGTGGCCACAATGGTCGTTCCTACAAGCATAAGAAATTATACGGCAATACAGATTAATGCAAAATGGATGTGTCAACACTATATTACTGACAGATGACTGAAACTTAATCACTGATCGTGCTCAGATATGTCCAGAAATGCATGTAATAAGATGCGTCCCAGTACACCATGGCAACCCCACGTTTTTTAGGCTGTCTGCTGCTGTTTGATCACAGGATCACTGTTTTTGCCACAGGCGGGTGCTCCAAAGTGTAACACGTGATCATCTTTTGGTGTACCACATGATTGGCTTTCACAAAAGAAAAAAAAGTCGCTCTGCCTTCAACCTCGATCATATCGTACATCAAAACGTGACCACGTGGTACACAAAACAGTGATCCTGTGGTCAAGTTCGAACAGCAACAGATGGCCTTAAAAACTTGGGGTTGCCGTGGTCTACTGGGATGCATAGTAAATGTCACGAAGTGAGCCCTTGCTCTTCTCCTCAACTTCAACATGACTAGTGTCCAGAAATACAGGCAATAATTGTCACAGTGTCCCCCAAACTGTGCTTTCAACTAAACATGAACAGTTGCATTTACCCTCACCTAGAAATAAACCTAATGCTAACCCTAACCTTATTGTTAGAAATAGGCACTAGATGCTTAGACTTAACAGGACACTTCATTATGGATATCAAAATTGAGAGTGCACCTAATTACATGCATTTCTGGACATAACTGATCATGCTTACCAGAATAAGAGAGATCAGAATCATTCCCAAAGACCAAACATCAACCTAAAAAACAATAACTATTCAGTCTGTTTAGATAAAAGCAGACAAAAATCACTATTTTTTAAAAATCAACAACAATTTTCTTGAAAGAAATGATTATGAAGTGCGGGTTAGAAATGAGCTGAAGAAATGATCCTCGCACTTTCTGGACAATTTAAGCAATTGTCCCTTATATGCACTTGAAAAATTCAAGTGACTCCAACGGGATTCGAACCCACGACCTCTGCGATGCCGGTGCAGTGCTCTTACCAACTGACCTATGAAGCCACACAGTTGAGAGCAGGTCAATTTGTTGGGCTCATGAAGAAATGATTATGAAGTGCGGGTTAGAAATGAGCTGAAGAAAGTGCGAGGATCATTTCTTCAGCTCATTTCTAACCCGCACTTCATAATCATTTCTTTCATTCATCATTCCTTTCACGGGAAAACACGCATGAGCCCAACAAATTGACCTGCTCTCAACTGTGTGGCTTCATAGCTCAGTTGGTAAGAGCACTGCACCGGCATCGCAGAGGTCGTGGGTTCAAATCCCATTGGAGTCACTTGAATTTTTCAAGTGCATATAAGGGACAATTGCTTAAATTGTCCAGAAAGTGCGAGGATCATTTCTTCAGCTCAACAATTTTCTTACAAACCGACAATGGCCATTGATTTTTAAAAAAAATAATAATAAAATTAAAGCAATTTAAAATTACAAATAATAACCATCTTTCCAATAGGTACCAACGGTTACAAATGCAAAGTTCAGACAATTCAATTCCGCAACTCTCCCAAATAAAAATTCAACTTTCATTCATTTTTGTGAACACATGATACTACATGCAATTACCTTAATAAGTGTGGCCAGGAGCCGAGGAAATTATACCCCTGAACAGTCCCTACCTTAGGCCCTGATGGTCCAAATAAAGGAGACAGCCCTTGACCTGATAAAATGACTTCTGGAGCCATGAACTCTGGACAACTGGACACAAAAGTACACAGTCATATTCACTGTAGTAAAAGACAGTGAACTTTGGTTGGTGGACACCTGCAAACTTGGAGCTATGGTCTTGTACTAGACACAATGTATACTGACTGGGAGAATATCTATTAACTCTATGCAGCGAGAAATCAAATTCCAATGCTTGTTTTAGAGGAGAGGAGAAAACCAGGGTACACAGAGAAAAACTTCTTGCAGAAGAGCAGAGAACCAACAAAGTCGTATATGGCATCATCC
>BLFK01000662.1:898269-913821 GCA_014634185.1 Astreopora myriophthalma | reverse complement strand
ACTCCCCGGTGCCACAATTCGTAACGTGATTAGTTGATTTTGCTCTCAAAATATATTTACTCACCATTTTTTACTCTGGTGATATCAAGATACTGGCAGATATTTTCGTGATAAAGACTCTTCAAGCGCTGAAAACGGCCCAAGATCACGATGGAATTTGGTGTAAGTGGAAGACCATTTGTACCACATTGCCCAGACGGATGGGGAGACGGAAAGAAGGTCGAAATTCCAATCTGTGCTTGATCAAGCGTACCCATTCTCTGTAGTTATTTGGAGGAATCAGTTCAGCCCTCACTTAAGTTTTCACATCTCTTAACGCTGGGACAAAAATGTCATAAATTACAGAAAAAGCTCGGCGTGATGAGCCGTCATTTTGTGTTTTGATTTACTAACTTGGTAACCAAGCCTTAGCTGGGTGACCAGGCCAAAATCTCGAGGAAATCGGAAAAGAATTTCGGTGAATGAATTTGTCAGCCATTTCACGAAATTTGTTTTCTTTAGGTCCTAAAAGAACTTTTGGAGTGATATCTGTGTACTTCATTCCCCTTCCAAACTTTACAACAAGCAGAGGATTTTACTACTCAAAACATCCACGTGCAACAAACGACAAAATGGCGGACGGTGGTTCACTAGTCGAACAGTACTCTAAACGCGCAAAAGTCGCGGTAAGTTTATTTTTATCGTTTCAACATGCATCGTAATAAATTTTTTTTCAGCTTTGTTTCTTGATTCTGTTAGGAGGACGAGATTGTGACTTTGAAGAGGAAAATTGAAGCGCTTCAGAACCAGATTGGGTCTTGGGCAGAGACTGAAAGTGAAAGCGGCGCTGACGGGGAAGAGGAAAAACTGCTCACGGAAAACGGCAAACTGAAATATCAAGTGGAAACACTGAAGCGTGTAAGATTACTTTTACTTCCTACTTCGTACCCAAGGCTTGCATTTTTGCATCGTGTATCTTATAGCGGTCAGCTGTTGTGACTGACGACTGACCCCACCCCCCTGGTCCCTTTTTGTCACTCTCAGACTGAGTTTCACTTTCCTTTCCCTCCCCGCCCACTTCGTCATCTATTTTTAAGTTTCACGCCAACTTTTTATGGTGCACTGTTTTGTGGTCTTTCTCCATTCTCGTCCCCAGAGGCTGCAATTCTTGTGGTCAGCACCAGGCATGACAACTGGCCAGTTCTGAGATACACGCAGAACCAGCCAGAGATTGTTGTTCTTGGGCTAACCAAAAGAATCAATCATGGCTTCTGGGGACGAGGTTGCATCTAGTTCATTCTTAGATTTTGGTTTCTGCTCACGGAGATGAGAAGAAAGCCTACGTTTTGCAACCCCTGTTCACAGTTAGCTTGCTGTCTGTCAATGGATAGTTTATGCATTAGGCACACGAGAGTGGGGAAGATGAATCATTTCCAGCTAGAGTTAGAGTGGCTTGAATGGGAAATCTCCAAAAGTGAAGTTCAGGACTGAGATTTTAGAAGCAGGGTTAGCATGTGCTGACATGCGCTGGGTCAAGTCAGGTTAAAACCAATAGGATATCATGGTATTTATCTCAGTTTAGCACTAACCCAGTGCTTCCAACAGCTCAGCCCTACATGTTTACCACGTCCAAGGTCACACTGCCTCCACACAATTCACTATTTGGCTTAGGCCATGAGAGGAGACTTGCTTTTACACACTGTATCGTGCGACGAGAAAGTTGCTTTTCTGTGATTTTAATTCTGCTGCCTGGTTGCCCCAGTGGGTAAAGGGGCCAGTCTGCTGGGCAGCAGGTCATGAGTCCAGTCCTTGCCACTCTTTGTTGGTTATTTAGACAGAGTTTAGCTGGAGCTTAACAAAGCTGTGTTCTAATTAATTTCATTTTGGCCATTACCAGTATATTTTGGCTGTTCATTGTCAAAAACAGTGTTGGGGAGGCAAGAGCAAAAGTATTAATCTACGTGAAGGAACTCACTTCTAGTAGAAGGGTCTTAAGGTAAAATGATCCTTGACAACCATGGTCTAAGTGTTAGACTTGGTTTAAATAACCAGCCCTCAGTGTGTTGAAATAACTGAGTAGAAGGCACTGCCTTTATTTTGACTTGCTGTGGTTGTAGAACCCCGATATCAAATCGGCCAGCGAACTTTAAAAATGTTTATTACATCTAACACACAGGGTTACATTACACACACTACTTGAATAAATTGCCCGAGCTTTTATTCTTCAACAAAAATACAATACGCCTGTAGGGCCACGCTACACCTAAATAACCATTGACAACAATAACAACATTCCAACGTTAACTCACGCTACGACACTATGGTGCTGGTCTGGCCTTTGTGGTATATCATGATTTGGTGGGTAAATGCTTAGAGATAGTAGTTACCTCAAGCTACTTTAAAATCCAGCAGAGGCATGGATGAATGGTGAATGCATGAGTGAATGAATTGCAGGGAAAATTGTCATTGGGGAAGTTTTTTTGGTCAATATGTTATCATCAAATTTACTTTTTAAAAGGGCACTGTGTGGAGGAAGAAAGCATTGATACTTTCTTGATTCTTTAGAGCATCGTGGAGGAGAAAGCCAACTCCAAACGTGTTATGACCAACTGTCAATTCACTCTTGTTGAATTGTTTAGAAAGGCAATTGCATCAGCCTTTCCTGATCTGCCAGATGCACCGGTAATTGTGCAAGCCTCTCAAGGTGACAGATTTGGGGATTATCAGTGTAACAGCGCTATGGCAATCAACCAGGTAACATCAACTCAAGGTCGGCACTTCAGTGGGTCATTTTTGAGTTGCTGTTTGTCTTTGGTTTAAAGTGAATCTTGGTGCGTACTAAACCATTCAAATGATAAGGAGTTTGATTTCCATGAAAATATCAACTAATTTCCATTTGGTTGTGCACCAGGACTCACTTTGAAACCAAGGAGAACAGCAACTCAGAAATGGGCTATTAAAGGGCTACTTGCAAAAACAAATGTCTAAAGCTCTCCTCATGCTTCTGAGCAGAGTGCCTCAAAAGGCAGTTAAATCAGCTGCACTTAGGGAGCATTAATTTTTTAGAAGGGGAGGTGGGCCGGAGGAATTCAGGGGAGGGTCATTAATTTTTTGCCTGCCCAAAAAGGGAGGGTCAGACACAACAAAGAGGTGGGTCACTATAAATTTTACTGCTTCCCGGGGGAGGGTCACATTTTTTAACAAAAAATATAAAGGGAGGGCTGGGAGATTTACATTCATGCTCATAGGGATTCCTCCGGCCTACCCCCCTTTCTAAAAAATGAATGCTCCCTTATGTCAAGAATTGCACCTAATTAGATGCACGCTCAATTTTGATATTCATCACGAGGTGTTCCATTAACTCCAAGTGCTTTTTTTAGTGCGCATTTCTAACAATAAGGTTAATGTTGGTGTTAGGGTTATTTTTCAGTTAGGGTAAATGCAACTGTTGGTGTTTAGTTGAAAAGCACAGTTTGGGGGACACTTTGCGACGTTTATTGCCTGTATTTCTGGACACAAGTGACATTTAACTTGAGGAGAAGAGCAAGGGGACACTTCGTGACGCGTATCAAAATCTGCGTCTGCTTTTAATTAGGTGCAATTCTGGACATATCTGCTCAGCTGTTGCCTCTCATTTTGGGCAGAGTTTTGGTGAAAAATTCACCTTGTGAAGCCTCGAGGACGATTATCAATACATATATTGTAGGCAAAAATTGTTTTAACTTAGTAGATGCTGTAAGTTGATTAGCTCACCTCAATTCACTTTCTATGATTAAGATGTTTCACATCCATGTGCACTTTATCATATAATTTATGATAATTGATCTCATGTATTCATTATGGCATAACATGGAATACTATTAAATTGCTCCTCCCAGTTCACTTGATAGCCGAGTTGTCATGTTATGCAGATAAAGCTCTCACTGGCATCATAACATTTCCATAGTTACTTGCTGGCGTTAACAGCAAAATAATGATTGGTGGCTACATATGTTTGCAGATATTCAAAGGCAAGGGAATCCAAAGCAATCCTCGTGAGATTGCGACATCGATTGTTTCAAATGTACCACAGAATGATCTTGTACAAAAGGTTGGTCAGACAATGATAAATAGATAATTAATGTTCCATCAATCAACCAGTATTGATACATGTGACGTTAATGAGCCTGAAAGGAGGCTCAGTACAAAAATGTACATGTGGCTACAATTCTAATAAGAAAACACAAGAGAAGAATGAAAACACAAGAGAAGAATGAAAACTCAACGTTAATGTTAAATTGATTATCTACTACTATAATTCAACTGGAGCAAAAATCACAACGACACTGGTCCTGGCCCAACTTAAGTTTCTTAAGCTTAGTAATAAAAGTTTTGAGATTTAGAGCCTCCTTAACATGAGAGGGTAGATATGTTGTTCCAGATTCAGCATGCTCAAAGCCACAAGTCTCCTGTATTTTAGTGCTAGAGCATCCGAACTAGTACGCGTAATCAGAAGGCCATAGCTTTGCCCTCTGTAAGGAGCACTTGGATATTTGTAGGAGTATGGCCGGGACATTTGTGATAAATATTCTTCATTTCAAAATAAATTTTTCTAGGTTGAGGTAGCAGGAGCTGGCTTCATCAATATCATTCTCAGCCATAGCTATGTGTCTTCCTTGTTGAAAGACATTCTCAGAAATGGCGTCCAGCCTCCTGCGATCCCCTTCAAGCGAAGATGTGTTGTGGATTTCTCGTCACCGAATATTGCCAAGGAAATGCACGTGGGACATCTTAGGTCCACTATCATTGGTGAAAGCCTATGCAGACTTCTTGAATACGTTGGTCATGATGTATTGCGGTGAGTTTGGCATTGCTAGATTTCAATAAGTAAAGCATACTTATCCGACCTTGGCTTAAAATAATGCAAAACACCACTGATGTTCACTATATGCTATTGACTACCTAGTTTGGATGATTTAATTAGTTTTAATTATTACAGACTTGTTTTCAGTTCTTTGAATATTCTGCCACAGTTTGTTCTTATCAGAAGTACTTCAACAAAAACTTAAAATTTTAAATAATTTCTGTTGTTTTTCAAGAATCAACCACATCGGAGATTGGGGTACACAGTTTGGCATGCTGATTGCTCATCTTCAGGACAAATTTCCAAATTATCTGCAAGTTTCGCCCCCTATAGGGGACCTACAGGCTTTCTATAAGGTTAGTGCAGCTCTTGTGTCTTTTCCACTTCTGTCAGTGAGTGAAAGGTACAGGCCATTTTAGGTAGACTTTTTCTTCTGTCAGTGCTGCAAACAAAACTGCTTAAGTGAGGCTGGCTGAATTAACTCATTCCAGAAATGGAGGCAAAGTTACAAAGAAGGCAGTGAAAAGGAAAGATTTCAGTAATGGCTTGTTAAATTGCTCTCTTTTCTTGCATAATTATGACTAGCAACAGTTAATCCTACTGGTGCTTGTAATCCCCTTTTGAACTTAGTTTGGTGTTGGTTTAACAAACAAATGGAAAAGGAACCCTTGACCCTTAGTTTGTGCAGTTATGAGTCATGTGGTTGTTTGGGATTTGACTGTGTGACTGCGCGATGCAGTTCTAGTCAATATCCACATTTCGCAGTGTCTCCAGCAGCTCAGTGGTTAGAGCATCCCGACTAGATCACGGAGGGTCGTGGGTTCCAATTCCATCTGGTTCTTGGATTTTTTTTTTTCGAGTTTTCATTTGATGCAATGATATCTATCACGTTCTAATCTGTTGCCCTTGAATCCATTTTCCTGGCAGGAATCTAAGAGACGTTTTGATGAGGATGAAGCATTCAAAAAGGTGGCTTATGAAAAAGTGGTTGAATTACAGGGAGGCAATGCTGATGTTAGAAAAGCGTGGAATCTGATCTGTGACGTTTCTAGAAAAGGTAACAAATAATATGATAAGCATTTTCAAGTAAACTCTGCCCTCCTCTTCTGTCTTCTCTGGGTCAAAAATGGAGCTGAGCAACCCAAACACCCTGCCGATATCTCCCTTCTCTAACAACTGGTGGCTTTAGAAGGCAACCTGGATTTCGTTGATTCAAGAGACCATAATGGGACAGAGAGGGAGACTTATGGCGTTTGCTGGGATTTGTAAATTTCACTAAAGTTATTTATAGACACCGGAAGTCTGTTTCCAGAGAAGTCCGTAAACCTTAATTCTGACTTCCTTAAAATTGTAAAATCATTAAAGGGGCTCTGTCACGCTTTATTGGCCTCACTGTAGACTGCTAAAGGATATCTTTAAATCAGTGAAAACCCAAAATAATAATGCAGTTTGTTTATTCAAGACCATGTTACTGCACGGAGACTATTTACTGTCTTCTGTTGTTACGGATGACAAGGATGAAAACGGATTACATTTTGAAAGATTTAGCCAAAATTTTTTCAAATTTTCCCACCTGATCTTGAGGGCATGGCAAAAATGTATTATGGGTGACTCTTCCTGCAAAAAAATCGTTTGATATCCTCCGCCTAAATTTAAAAGAATGGTTTGGGCACAAAGGTCACAAAGAAGGATTTCTGTGTTTTGGGCAGCAAACGTTCCGTGACCGAACCCCTTTAAACGGTGCAGATTTATGCGTATTGCAGCAAAAATGTGGCAAGTGACCCAAAACATCCCACGTTAAAGGCACGAGAGCCGTAAATCAGTGTTCGCGGATGTCTCGGGAAACAGACTTCCGTCACTAAAAATAACTTTACTGAAATTAACATATCCCAAAGGCTAGACTGGGCGTTTCCCTCTCTGTCCAATTATCCTCTCTTGGTTGATTACATAACTAGAGCGGCGAATGGACAGCTTCTGGTCTTGTTTTCTCTTTTAAATAGAATTTGACAAAATTTACGATCGACTGGATGTTACTCTGATCGAAAGGGGAGAATCGTTTTACCAAGACATGATGCCTGGTGTTGTTGCGGATCTGGAGAGGAAAGGTGTGTTTGGAGCTATGCTTGTGCGCGTTGAGTAAGTAAAATTGTATTTGCTTGGACTTAAGATATCCAGGGATAAAATGCAACCTTGGACAAAACTAAAATACTTTTTTGAAGACTCGTAACTTTAAATTTTACCACAATTGCTAGTATTCTCTCAATCTGATTGGATAATTTGCTGTTGTCGATAAGAGTCTAGACAACGCTGCTCGCGTCAACGTGTCACGCATTACCTTTTTCAGCTCTGAACACTACACGAGTGAAGAATATAAGATTAAATGAATAAATAATTTAACTTTTTCGTACTTGCAGGCAAAGTGATCGAAGATGAAGGTCGTAAAGTTGTGTTTGTTGAGGGACTAAAGGTTCCTCTGACAGTTGTGAAGTCTGATGGAGGCTTCACTTATGACACCTCAGATCTTGCCGCACTCAAGCAAAGAGTTCACGACGAAAACGGAGATTGGCTTATTTATGTCACAGACGCTGGACAGGTCGGGCTAAGTTTAACTGCTACTATTAGCATAGACATGTCGCGAGATAAGTTATATCCTCGTCAATTGTTCTGAGAAAGGGCTAATGCTCTACACCTTTACGAATTTCCCTTGAAGTCAGCACCAGTTCCTTTTTAAACTCATTCCTCAGTTTTTAGTGGTTTTCAATGGAGAGGTCTTAGCCAATCACGTTCTGAAGGATATACAGCCTTCCACCAATCACAAATCGAAGAAGCCAATCAGAACGCAATGCAAGTAAACGCAGCCGGCGCCAAGCGCGGGAAAACGAGAGTGACTAAGTCGCAATTGGTTTTAGTTTGCATCTGATTGGTTGAAAAAGTTCGTGCGAGATTTATTATCCAATCACAGAGCAAACCCAAACCAAAGCAATGATGTAGTTGCTTTCGAAACTCAAGTGAAAATTGGTTGCGACTAAAATGGATCCGTCAAAATCAGGTTGGACACTGTATGACGAATGCATAAAAGAGAACGATGACTCCAAAGTCATGATCACGTTTTCGTTTCTCTTGAATTCATATGAAGTGTGTCTTACTTCACACTTCAAAAGAAAGACTGAGAAAAAAACTCAAATGTCGGTGCGTCGAACACGTGCTAGAAGCATACCGTCTGTCTGATAGCTGCCGTAAAAGCAAAACAAAGGCAACAAAACTTTAGCCAATCATGTGAGAGATAGACGTTGAAATGAACCAATCACAACTTCAAGCAAATCCACGTAGCAGGTATCTTCAAGCGCGGGAAAATGCTTGCTACCGAGAAAGACTGGTGACTAAAATGGCGCGAGATCTTTCAGCCAATCGTTTCAATTCAATGCTGAAGAGTTAAGCCTGGTTTCCACTTGTGCGATAAGCACAACCATAACCATAGGCACATCTCTCACGACGTTCCCACACTCGAAACGAGCGTAAGAAAAAGAGGCATACGCAAGCGCAGTAACGGCGGACGAAATGTGAGCAACTGTTAATTTCAGCGCTTGTGCTTATGCTAATTTGAGGTCCGTTCCCACTTGTGAAATAAGCACAATCGTGAAATAAGCGCAAGCACGAAGAAGGGAAAAGTTATTTTTATTGTGCTCATGGTTATTTCACGCCCGCTGCCACATGATTTTTCTCACACTTATGGTTGTGCTTATGTTTATCGCACAAGTGGGAACAAGGCTTAAGTCTATTTTTTCCAGCTCCGTAGCAGTAGGATTGAATGTTTACACTTACGCTGTAACTCTTCCTTGGTCCTGCAGGGAGAGCATTTCAAACTCATCTTCGGGGCTTCAACGGAAGCTGGCTGGTATGATCCCAAGGTGACCCGTGTGGACCATGTTGGTTTCGGAGTGGTTCTTGGAGAGGACAAGTTAGTTGAATCTCTCGTGTTGTGTTTTGCGTCGTATTAGGCTAAGAAAATACTCACTTCCAGGCACTCCGATGTTGGTACATTGGTGTATTAATAATTCAATACGCAATGACGGAGGCTTCTTTCTTTTCTGCAAGAGTACAGGGCGGAGTTGTTTTAAGCAAGGTTAGCGCATACCCGGGTTAAATACCACGACACAACCAATAGGCTTTAATCGGGATTAACCTTGGGTTAACGCTAACTCTGCTTCGAATAACTCGGGCCAGAGGCCCGTTTCGCGAAAGGCCCGAAAAGTCGAAACTTCTCGGGCGTATTTCGGGAGCCATAATTCTCTCCATATTCTTGAAACGAAAGACACAAAACTTTGCAGTTAGTTTGCTCCCTCTTATCTTGAAATAATGTTAAAAGACCAGATTTTCAGAATAAGCGGATCGCAGTTTTAGAAATTGCTTTTCGAGCCCGTAAACTTTTCGGGACTATCGAGAAACGGTCCCCAGGTCGCTTCGTTGCTTCGATTCCGGGAAACCGTCAACTGAAAAGGCGAGGCATAACAATGAAACGTACTATTCGAAAAGTAGTCGCCGGCGCAGAAAATTTTCGCAAGTCTGGGGGTCTGTTGGGGCGCGCAAAGTTTTTCGAGGAGCCCTATTAAAGGGTCACATCTGAAATGACGAATCTGAAACTATACAGGGATCGCTGCTTCGTTTAAGATTATGGCTGCCGGCTGGCGTTAAGCCCCGGCTGAACGGTCAAACATTTTCGTCCAACATGGTGTTGGATGAACAAATTTGACCGTTTAGCCGCCTGTCTCAACATATGTTTGATGTAGATCAAACGTTTTCATTCAACATTTTGTGTTGCGAAGAAGTGGTTGATCGTTTAGCCACACTGGCCAACACAGCTTGCTCACCATGTTGGACGAAAGTGCTTTAGTCTTGTTTGTTTCACTTTTCTTGTTTCTGTCTCTATCTGCACCTGAGTTGTTCTGCCTCCGAGTAACAGTAACAGCGTCCTTTGGTTTGTTTTCCGCAGAAAAAAGTTTAAGACCAGATCTGGTGACACTGTTCGCCTTATTGATCTTCTTGACGAAGGACTAAAAAGGTCACTAGATAAGCTGAAGGAAAAAGAGCGAGATAAGGTTTGTTATATTATACCGCAGGGCCGATGAGTTGTTCTAGAGCAGGTTCGATCTTAACCTTGGATCAAAACGCACTGGAAGAGGTTAAAATGTGACCCCAAGTTCGCCTTTCTGTTTAAAACGCGATTAGCACGGACCACATAATAAAGAACGGTCCTTCACGGGGAGGTTTAATCCTCTGGTTAGCGTGATGTCACTGAAAAAACCAAGAACTCAGTGCGTGGAGCGTGGCACGAGCAGTCACGTCCAAGCATAAACAGCGTGCGTGCACTTATTGCGTGCACCTTAAATTTTACATAATGAGCGCCAATGGAGCAATTTCAACTTCAAACAATGAACATGACTGCGGGGCTCTGGGTAATAAACTGGGGATTTGTATGAGTTTTTTCCCTTGAGCCTCGAGATGATGCCTTTTATCTAAGATCAGTTGAATTTTAATATATCGAAATTGGCCCATTTTGTCTACTGTACGTAATGAGGGCCTCCCAGGGCAGTCCTTGGTCCTTTGTTCCCTGTAAAGAATTGTTTGTGTGCCCTTGTTCCCGAAATTAATTCCGAACTTGTTCCCAGCTTTTTGATCCCTCAAATGGTTATGTTCCCTTGTTCCCTGAGATATTTTGTCTTTGTTCCTCTGTTCCTCAGTTCAAATTGGCCATGTTCCCTTGTTCTCCAAAACCCCTGAGAGATCCTCCGTAATAACCCGTTTCCGAGTTGTTGTTTGCCTCTGTTTCAAAGCGAGGCCTGATGCACAAAAATTTATCGTTAAGTGCTGTTCTTTTGGGACTTAATTCCGTTTTCGGATTGAACGCAATAGCATTCTGTTTGTTCTTCTCTCGATAGCAGAATGAACGGAACGAACAGAATACCGTTTACTCGGAATACACGGAATACGCTTTCTTTAAGGGCGATTTTGGCGCGAAAATCGTGCGCGGCCGCCGAAAGGTCAGTCTTCGTGTCCAGACTACTCCGAGCGTTAGTTCTCGCGTCACCTCCGCAATAACTCTTCCGTTTTCGGAATACGTGTTTTGTTTACATGGAGGGGTAAGCCGCATGCCCAAGAATACGAAGGATCCTCTTGCGGGTGATGTACGTCGCTCAAAACGCCATTGCGTAAGCTCCCTAACATTCCCAGAGCCCTATGCGCCTATGCATTTATCTGTGCTGGTCAGTAGAAAATTGTTTGTTCAGAGATATCTTTTCATTTGACTGAGTTGCAGCCCTGAGTAAAACCTGATGTGAATTTTTTTCTACAGGTTCTGAGTGCTGAGGAGTTGAAAGCTGCTCAAGAATCTGTAGCTTATGGCTGCATAAAATACGCTGATCTCTCGCATAACAGAGTTAACGATTATGTGTTTTCATTTGATAAGGTGAGCTGATATTATTCTCTTGTTGTGTTTTGATGTCGGACCCCGCCGGACATATGATAAATGTCCTGTCGCCTGCTTTCTGACCGCGACCGGTAGTTTGACGAGTTATGTTACTCTTAACCTTTGTACCTACTGATTACAATGTCGCTAAACACCTTGCGCTACTACATTGACATGCAAACGAAGTAATTTTGTTATCTGGGTTAAGAATACGGTCACTTTTCGTTAAGCATTTCGAGGAGTGTTCAAAGCTGATAAAATCCTTCGGTATGAACAAAGATAAAAACAGCGTTTGAAGCATCAAGTATAAAAGTTCCCTGGGAACGTGCCCCCGGATGCCGTTCCCTGGATTCCCCCCCCCTAAAGCCTGCGGAACCACCTTTTCCGGTGTTACTCAGCAAACACGGGGTGACCTGTAATAACCCTGCGGGGTAATGTCGTATAGTCCTCAAATGCCCATAAACAGTGTTGTGTTTGGCCAATGTCAAATACTTCATGCGTCTTTTGGCGCGGTGAAAATTGGTCCGTAATTTCTAAAATATGGTAGAAACTCAGCGATGCTTCCTATCTGGTAACCGTGAGTTCGTTTTGCTGCAGTAAAATTGAAAAGCTCTCCATCTCATTCATCGTCATAGCAACGTGAGCTCTCTATTATGTTTCCCCTCTAACCAGATGTTAGATGACAAAGGGAATACCGCAGTGTATCTCCTGTACGCCTATACTCGCATCAGATCGATCATGCGCACGGCCAACATCGACCGCCAGAGCCTGGAGTCGTGCCTAGCGAACACGGAAATCTCATTGGAGCACCCGAAGGAGTGGAAACTGGGCAAGTTCATTGTGCGCTTCCCAGAAATCCTTTCGCGCGTGTTAGATGACCTCATGATGCACACGTTGTGCGAGTTCATGTACGAAATGGCCACCACGCTAACAGAGTTTTATGACAACTGTTACTGCGTGGAGAAAGACCGCAAGACTGGCGAGGTGGTTAAAGTCGACATGGGTCGACTGCTTCTGCTCGAGGCGACAGCGCGCGTCATGGAAGCTGCTTTCTATATCTTGGGAATCAAGCCTGTGACAAAAATGTGAGGCTGACAAGGCGAAGAAACTGGCTTAATTAAATACGTCCCTCATCTTGAAAGGGACAATGTGCAGTGCCTTCTTAATGTCAATGAAAACATAAAACGATAAAAACAGACTATCATTCCTCTCTTTGCGGATCCACAAACTGGAAACGGATGGAAATCTTGTTTCCGTATGTACTGACATAAGGAAAAAAATACTTTTATTCCTGCCCAAGTAGCACTTTGCTCCGATGACACTTGAGCCAAATCCGCCACTCATTTTGAACCGTTTTGCATGAAAACGGTTTCAATTCTGCGTCATAGTGGCACTACAAATGAAAGTCGAACTTGAGGAACATACATACATACATACATGACTTTGTTTTCATTCGGATTTCAGAGTAGCATGGTGGTGCTAATATTTCCGGAAAAAAAAAAGTTTAAATAAGTGAACAAAATGTCATTGCGTGAAATTCGTCCGATTCTATGACCACTGCGTGAACTGTCCATGTTGCTATAATTTGCTAATTTGCGTGTCGCACCATTAGTAGGTTTATGAGTGGTCAGGCTTTGTTAGTGCGTCGCTGTCTGTAAAGGCAGTTGTTCTTAAAACCCCCTTTTCCCAGTGGCTAATTTCAAGTGTCGTTTCCACGGTTATTCATGCTTGACGAGACTATTACGGATCACCAAAATGGTCTGCCAGTTGCTGTGTTAGCTCAATCGGTAATGCGCTTTGGGGGCGGGATCTTGTTTGAATTCCGTGCTGCCACTTTCACCACAGCACCACACGCTCCCGTCCTTGTTGACCGTTCTGAACGACAGTGGCCATCGGGCATCTAAGAAAAAAGCGACTCGGGTTTTTTAAGTCACCAAAATTGGTGTCTCCACTATCGCTCCTTCAAGGAAATTTCTTTGATCCCCCTTCTGTGAAAGTTGTCGTTTTTAAAATACTTAGCCGGTGGTGATGACAATTGACTAATTTACGAGATAATAATTTTTGCGAGTAAAAGTTAGTTTATTGCGATTCTTCTAATTTGTCTGCGAGAATCAAGGTTTATTCGACCCCACGACGTTCAGCCCCGCTCCTTCCCGGCTCCCGTTGCCCCACCCGGGCACTCTTGTGCTGTGCGATCTTAACGTCCGCTCTGATATTCCAGCCGCGTTTTTCTAAGGATCTTGAATGGTTAAGTCGCAAAGACGCTAATCACGATCAAGTGAGATGACACATTGTTACTTATATTGACGTTGGCACGATATTGCTACTATCATTGTTTAAACCTGTATTGCTAATTGTTGTTGACTGTTTTATTTAGATGAAGCGGCTAGCCAACAAAATTAAAGCGAGCACTGATATTGTTGGAACGATTCTTGACCCTTTGCTTATAGGGAGCAACAACAGCAAAAAAAAACACTGGGCGCCGAAGGAAACAAGCTTGAATGAAAAAGGAAAAAAACAAATTGAGGAGACTATCACTGTTGCAAACCTAGAGTGGTATTTCGAAATATCCCTCGATTTTAATGCCGAGGACATCTTTTTACTCTCTTTTTAGCTCTTTTTACGGAGGAGTTTTCCACCAGTGAAGGTGAGGATGTTTTTCACTGTATTCTCAGAGGTATCCTTTTCTTAGAATTGCGTATCCTTAGTTTAACAGGCAATTTCGGAGATGGAGAAGTTTGTATATATATTGACTGTCTTGTTATTACGATCTAACACCGGCAGGAGTCTAATTTCATACGCACTAAAACTCTCGCGGTCAAGTATAACTGTTTAATTAACCGGATAGGTTTGAGTTGTAGAGAAAGCTAATGCATTTAGCTTTGGCTTCATAAGACTGAGTCTGCCTGCAGTAGAAATTTCTATTGGCAAGTGGTGTACATAGTTCAGAACGAAAGAGATGGTATTCAATATTTGCGTCTGTGGCTGCTTCAGGGAAACCAGCGTAGCCACGAACAAAGGTGTTTGAAATCTGCTGTCTCTCTGTCCCGTGCGCTCGTTGCCCGGCGTAGTTTCGAGTGTTAGACGGCACAGGCCATCCCTCTTGCTGTTTTCAGATAGTTCCTATGGGTATTGATTGTAGTATATTACATAACGGGCATGTTACTCATATAGAGCAAGGGATGAAGTATCAAGGATATTTCGGGCTTGGTGTTTTCCTTTGTTCTCGTGTCCTATTTTTAAATTTTTTTTCCTAGATCAGTTAGTTATTTCGCTGCGAATCGTTATACAGCTTCTGTTCACCAGAAGAGCTTAAAAAAAAAAACTAACACGGAACCCGGTTTGATCGACAGAGCTTTTTAGTGAGCTGCAATTTACTTTGACAGCATGCCAACTTAAGGCCACCAACGACTACAATATTAGGAGTGACATTTTTTTGCCAACTTCCTTGTCGTTTCTAAGGAAACGTGATGAACAGAAACCAAATATGCAAAGAGCTCATATCAAACAACTCTTATATTTGAAATTAATACCAGAAACAGGAAAAGGGCAGTTTTTTTAAATTCCAGAATATTCACCTCTGTTGCCGATCCCCGAATTGTATTGAACAAAATATTGACTTCAGTGTCATATCCGTGAAAATTTACCATTTTTTTTTTCAAATTGCATTGGATGGATTTTAACAAATTGCCGTACGTCAGTTTAATCAGAACAAATGGTCAACAAACACCTCCAACCGAGTAAACCTTCGTAGAAAATGGCCTCCATTTGAATGTTCTTTTGTTTGCATTCAAATTCGTCCAATATTCTTATCTCGTCCAACGTAAAATATTCCATTCTTTTGGTTTCTGAAGAAACCACGCAGCTGTATGCGACCTCTAATTTTATTGGATCGGTGTGGAAGTCAGCTTCATTGTGTTTAGGGCAGTGGCGGCGGGTCCAGGCCATGCTAGAAGTAAGAGAGGGGCTGGCTCTCCGAAAAGATTTTTTTTGGCCCTTTCGCGGTTCTTGGCGTTTTTCTGAGGCAGTTTTATTAGAATCAAAAGATTTGGTCCAAAAATAAGTGGGGGTGGGGGTGGTGTTGGGGCGACCCCGTTCCCCCCCGGCCCTCCAGGCCCATCCGCCCCGGGCACTCCCCTGTATCCGCCACTGAAGGGTAAGGGTCTATTGTTTCTGTTGTATCTTTGTTTCGGTCGATTGTTTCCTTAATAGCTGCGTAGAACGAATCAAGAAGGGCTAAGGGAGCGATCATTACTTATTCAAAGGG
>BLFK01000662.1:882946-898259 GCA_014634185.1 Astreopora myriophthalma | reverse complement strand
TGGGGGGAGAGGGGGTTGCAAAAGAACCCAGAATATGTGATAAACAGTGAGTTGACAGATAAAACGCTGTACTGTCCCACTGAATTTGTCCATGATTGTAGAAGTAAGAGAGGGGCCGGCTCTCCAAAAAGATTTTTTTTGGCCCTTTCGCGGTTCTTGGCGTTTTTCTGAGGCAGTTTTATTAGAATCAAAAGATTTGGTCCAAAAATAAGTGGGGGTGGGGGTATCCGCCACTGAAGGGTAAGGGTCTATTGTTTCTGTTGTATCTTTGTTTCGGTCGATTGTTTCCTTAATAGCTGCGTAGAACGAATCAAGAAGGGCTAAGGGAGCGGTCATTACTTATTCAAAGGGGGTGAGGGAAAAATATATTGATGCCCCCTCCCCCCTCCCCCCCCCACAAATATCATTCCTGTTTTGACCACTCTAAAATACCCTTGAAACTCCCCTTCCCCCAAGTCTTTTTTTCCGCCCCCGCCTGTACATAAATAAGATGAGACGATCATGGCGGCGAGCACGGCACCATTGGATCTCCACGCGAATTTGAATTTTATCCCAAACAAGAAATAGTTTAAATGGAATGGTGATCTGAGTTCCTTGAAAGAAGTGTGGATATCTGAATTAGGGAAAAAGTGAGAAAGTCTGTTAAATATTGAGTCTACAGTGAGCAGCTTTACGTCTCGCTTAGCATTCAAAATGTGGGCTTTTCTTTGACAGAACCCGCAAAGGAGACATGAGTAAAACTGGCTTGGCCTTTTCTGGCGGCGGCATTCGGTCAGCGGCCCTCTGCTCCGGTGTCCTGCGCAGGCTATTACAAAAGAAAATCGTTCCAGATTACCTCAGCTGTGTGTCTGGGGGTGGTTACATAGGCACAGCTTATTTAGACTGGAAGTACCGCAATGAGCTGAAGGATGACCCGACATGGCATAAAGAGTTCTTTGACCACACGCGCAAGAAAACGGGTTTTCTCTGTGACTGGCAGAATCCTTGGCAGGGCATCCTCGACGCGATTTGCCTGTTTATTATCATTTTCATCCTTTCCATAATCTTGCCTTGCATTAACTGGTTTGGTTTCGCTTTTCCAACAGCTTACATCATCGATTTCTTCTTTGGTGATTTGCTACGAGATTCGTTCACGTGCCCGGATGCTAAGACTCACAATTTCACTTCGTCTGAAATTGCTAAAAATCCTGAAGTCTCTTATCTTCGCAACTTGACCAAAGAAATCGAATGTGCCCCTAAATTAGGCCCAGGAATGTATTCGGCTTTCAAGACCTTTGCCTTCGTTTTCATTTTATTCCTTCTGTTGTGGATCGTCAAAAGAGTGGCTGGCCCTTCCCTAAAGCCATTTGCGACAATACTGTTTAACCTGACGGGATTCGTTTTTGCGATGACATTTCTTCCATGGTTTATAGAACAGTTTATAGTTGTCACTCCCTTGTGGTTGAACGCCCTGATACTTGTTCTAAGCATTTTCTTGTGGCTGGGTATACCTCCTTTGAGAGACAAGGCTTCCTTAGCTATGATAATCTATCTGTACGCTTACGTTGTCAAGTGGAGAGTTTATAAGACAGATGTGCTCTCTGTAGCCTACACTGAAGTCGTGTTTTGTATCCTGTTATGGATCTCTGGAATTCTGATATGGATGATCCCGCTGTTTGTATTATTCCAGGAGAGTCTTCTACACGCATACAACAGGTTAGCACGCCTTTTAAGAATATACTCGGTTTTGCCAGAGGGGTTTGCATTAGATTGAAACTCGGAATTGCTGTTCTGCCAATCAAAGCAGACAGAAAATCAAGAGAACCAATCAGCTCGAAGAAAATATAACCAGGCGGTGCAAAGCGCTCGAAAATGAGCGTGAGCAATTCACAGTCACAAGCGACTGATTTTGGCTTTTAACTTGGTGAGGATTAGTGGCTCTCGGGATTTTCACTAACCGCAGCTATGCAAAACTGAACAACTGCGAAATTATTTTCAACTTTCAACTGATGAGCACTCTTATTAAGACATTTCTAGAATAAACCCATTTCAATGCATTTGCAAAAGGCGATATTTTCAATGATTCTAGTTTGGAGACTGGTATTCACACGTTTTCGGCGGTACAAAGGGCATCATTTCTCGAGTTCTACTCGGAACACTGGCATGTGTGAGTTTGAAGAAGGAGACTCGTTTTAAAAACGCGTTTTGGACGCGGATCTTAGGGAGAAAACCGCGTACAGACAGTTCTTGAATCACACGAAACTTTTCGGGCCTATTTCGGGTGCCACAATTCCTTCCGTATCTTGTGAGCAAAAACGTTTTGAACTCTGAAACTTTGCCATTAGTTTTTCCTTTCTTAACTTGAATACATGTTAAAGGACTAGCCTTCTAGAATAAGCAGGTAACAGTTTTACAAATGGCTTGTTCGGCCTGAAAAGTTCCGGGACTTTCGAGAAACGGGCCCCCTGACCATGTTCATTGCGCGCAGTCAAAATGGATGATGGGGCGAATGAACTGGCATCTGTTATAGGATCACTGGTGACAATCTTTTTTTGAGTGGTGGCACTTTTTCACTGTTAGATGGCGTCTGCAAAAGGCCTTTTACTCTCCCGAGAGCAGTGGCGCAACAAGTTTCGTGGAAATCGCGTGCCAATCCGCCTTTCCTTGGTATAGTTGCTGTAAGAGAAGTTCCGAGAGCTTAAATCGACCTTTGACCCTGGCTGATCTTTCTGGTTTGGCGCCAGAATACATCTGTAACGTGACTGTTAACCAATGGCGACTACAGAATTCGCAAAGGTAACTATAATATTTTAATGTCCTTATCCCTACCATTGGAGATTCATTACACTACCACAGGAGCCCATGACCCGGAGCGTACAACTTCAATATATTTGTTTCACGGCGTTTTCACAAAGACCGAGCTATTTTTAGATTGATTTTCCCGCGAATTCAGTCTCCTACGGGAGCCTTGTTAGCCAATCGTAAGCCTTGCATAATAAATTGTTTGGACGCGTGCGGACTGCAACTGAACTTGTTTTCGTGGGAAAACATGTTTGATAATAATAATAATAATAATAATAATAATAATAATAATAATAATTTAATATTTATATTGCGCAAAATACATGTAATATATGATCAAATGCGCATTACATGAAATTAAATTATCGACATTAATGAGTTATCCAGAATAACTAAAAATTTTATAAAAAACAATGGATCTATAAAAAATAGAATATATACATAATAATAAATAAAAATAGTCCTAATAAAAAGCTAATCTAAAAAAATGGGTCTTTAGTAAACCTTTAAACCTATTAAAATTAGATTCATTACGTATTTGTGATGGTAACCCGTCCACAATTTAGGTGCCGCGGCTAAAAAAGCGCGGTCACCCAGTGTCTTTTTAGTTAAAGTTTTTGGCGTTTGAAGCATGATTCCCGTTGCGCACGATCTTAAATTGTATCTCCTTTCTTCCTTTTGGCTAATGAGTTCTTGTATATATACTGGAGCTTGTCCACGAATCGCTTTAAAAGTAATCATAATAATCTTAAATTGAATCCTAAATTCTACTGGAAGCCAATGAAGCTTACGCAGAATTGGTGAAATATGATAAAACCTTGGAATCCTTAAGATAAGTCTTGCAGCGGAATTCTGGAGCCGTTGTAACTTTGCTATTTGTTTAGCTGGTAACCCGTACAGAATACTATTACAATAGTCAATGCGCCCTATTATTAGTTCGGTCTGTAAAAATGCCTTGATATAGCCCTAGTATAGGATTTGCATGCTGGCGTTTATAGGCTTCTGACTACCGTGGTCTCATCTGTTTTCAGAAAGCCAACATTCGAACCCCTTACAATGTCACCCTCTGGGATTGAAACAGTTGTCGACAATGCTGACGAGAAACAGTTTGAAAACCGCCTCCACCCTGAAGATATCGAGCTGTCGGAAGCCATGGCAACCTCAGCCGCGGCGCTTTCGTACCACATGGGAAGTTACGAGACTAAAGTGCAGGCTATTGGCAGCTTGCAAGTCTTACTGGGAGTACAGTTTGGTAAATCCGTTGTAGCAGAGCACAAAAAGTGGAGAGGGTGGCGTTTTAAGGTATTTTGACAAGTCTTTTGTCAAAATCAATTGTTCTCTAATCACTCTGCAGTGAAACGAGAACAAATCATTTTCACACTAAACTCCATTGACGCAGACAAGAGTCAGGAATGGGCATCTCGTTAATTGACAATTACTGATACCACGGACAACAGGTCTAGATTTACATAATAATCATAAATCAAATGAACCCAATTACAACATGATATAACTAAATTCAGCTACAATACTCGCAGACTGAAATTAGGATGCAGCTCAGACAAAATAACATTTTCGATATTGTAAGCGAGATTTGCCGTCGAGTGACCTTGAACTGCAAGAAATCCCTTTATATACCTGAATGACAAATAGTCATGCGCGCTACCTAATGAACCTGATCACCCGCTGTAATCCCTACACCTTCATGATACCAGAACTCAACAATGCGCGCATTCCATAACGTGAGAAAATACAACTCTCTCGGTTACCTCGGTTGTCAGGTTTTAGTTTGGCCCATGTATGTACGTGAATTTTGCAGTCAACAGTCACCTTAAAGGCGTCTTGGGTTCAACAAATATGCGCAAAACGACACGCAAATCAAAATGGCTATGATCTTGCTCGTCAGCTACCAGCGGGCCCTTTTCTCTCAGCTTTCTCTTAAGCTGCGACGACGTCGACGACAACGAGAACGTCACAAAACAATAGGTTTAATGAGCAAAAACAATGCCCACGCAAGCTCTGCTCGTTCTGTTGTTCTGTTAATCCTAAAATAGAATACGAATAAACAGAATATTCCCAAAAAATGCACCCTCTGTTTCCAAGAGAGCAATGGTTTCGTATCGTCACTTAGCAAGCCATGACACAAGCTTTTTGTTTCTCTTCGTTAAGGTAATAGCCGCTTTCGTTCAACTCGTTCCGGCGCTTCCTGTTATACTTCTTCCCACCATTCCATATTTGGGTGGGAGCGAGGACTGGAACAAAGTAGCCGTGATTTTCTTTCTGATGTTCCTCTGTTTACTTATGCTGATCGCAGCGATGCCCACG
Organism: Astreopora myriophthalma; assembly: GCA_014634185.1. Lineage (NCBI taxonomy): Eukaryota > Metazoa > Cnidaria > Anthozoa > Scleractinia > Acroporidae > Astreopora > Astreopora myriophthalma. The sequence goes on along the minus strand of BLFK01000662.1, from coordinate 893,153 downwards.
GGAGCAGAAAATCCCGGGTGTTGGCAAACGTTTGTAAGGTAAGCGTTTCTGCAGTCGTGAATTTAATGGTCTCAGAATACTGAACTAGAAAAACCACAGTGTAAATTCCACAACTTCTTGGTGCCACCGTCTAATATCTTCTGTATATTTCCTTTACACAGGTGGTGTATCGTGCATATATTTCATGTAAGGTTTATCCGAGAGCATTTTGGAATTGTCAATGTTGGTCCCGTTCCACCTCCAGTTCTTCACTTGAGTGACGGCGGTCATTCTGAAAACCTCGGCATTTTACCTTTGTTGAAACGGAAATTGGACAAAATCGTTGTCATCAATGCCGGCTCTGTGGATGAAAACTTAGGGATAGCTCATTCTCTTATCCACGCATTGGGTCAAGCGCGCGAAAAACTGCATTGCTCATTCACTGCAGTGGACGGAAGAGATGTTTATAGCGATATCAAGACCACGATTGTCGAAACACCGCCAGGCAAGCAACCGAGAAGTTATCGATTCAAAGTTCAATACTTCGATTTCACCGGCGGAGGTGGGGAAGAGGAGGTCGGAGAGGGAGAAATTCTATACCTCCTTCCGCGTCACCCTGAGCTCGGCCTCTCTGGACAGCGCAGGAACTGGGATGAGCTAACCGATGACGTCAAGATTGATATCGAGGCCACCTCATGGGGGTCTGGACCTGAACTGGATTCTAAAGAGGTGGATCGTTTGACGTGGTGTTGTTGCGAATGCTGTCACTGTTATCCGCTGCATCTTTTGTCAGGATCGTGTTGTGGCGTGTTTCCAAATCATATAACTGCCAATCAGTTTTTCACACCCGCCATGTTCAGTGCCTATCACCGGGAAGGATATCACGCCTGCATGGAAGCCCGCGCTGCCGAGTTTCTTGGGAATTCTGGCTAGAGGTCTGAATTAAGTCTGACGGGCAACGTGCTCTTTCAAATTCAAAACAGAAGTGAGCTTAATTGCATTGTAGCGAATCATGGTTAAGTGCATTTACTCAAAAATAACATTTTAATCTGTAACGTGTCATATAAAATTTGTTATCCCGTGTGTAACGGTATTATCGTAAATAAGTGTGGTTGTTTCCATTAGGACAAAGATCGGTTTCCAGGGACAGTGGAGGGTGTAGGGTGTAGGGGAGAGCATGGGCATTATTAATACTATATCAATTCGATGTGGTTTCCTACGGAGCCCCCGATAGGACATACATAAAAAAAAATTGAGATCGTAAAGAACGACTTAGAAGACGCCGTCTCATAACTCGCTCAAGACGACTTATAAGTCCATAGACTTTTTTCCTCGTGCGAGACAACTTGTCAGTCTACTTACAGTTCGACATGGCAACTTATAAGTCTACTTTTAACGCGTCATGGTGATTTATAAGTCGACTTACAAGTCGCCATGACGAGTTATAAGTCGACTTGGTCAGGCCTTTACCCCAGTCAAAAACATCTGGCTTGGTTGCTGTGCTCCGGGATCATACATGACCGTTTGGCTGTAGCCATTGAGGAGCCTTACATGCATTCGGCCGATCCTGTTGAGCTGCGCCCTTCGCACTTCAGCCTTCGGGCTGCAAGTAAGGGTGATTAGCAGACACACACTAACTTATAAGACGTCTCACACGAATAAAAAGACGTATCAGATATAAAGTCGTTCTTTTCGATCTCAAAATTTTTGTCCTACCGGGGGCTCCGTACGAAACAGCCAGTGATCTTGTGAGCGATCCTCTCCACCAGGAAAATCGAAAACCCGCGAGAATTGAAAGTCGCACAAGTCATTGTCATGAACACGAAAAGAGCAATTCGTTTTTATCCGTCCACACTTGCAAGGGGCCCGTTTCTCGAAATTAAAGCAATTTCTAAAACTACAATCTCCTTTTCTTAAAAGCTGGTCTTTTAATGAACAAATAAGAAAGCCTCAACCTTGCTCTGTTCTGTTATAAAGCACACACGAAGCGACAAGAGCACTAAAAAAGTCGGGAAACACTAGCCGCATGGGAGTGTCTTCATGACTTTCGTGCTCTGTCGCTTCGTGCGCGCTTTGTAACAGAACAAAGCACGGTTGAGGCTTTTTTATTCGTTTTATGATAAAGAAAGCGTAGTTTTCTTGGCAAACGGCCATTTATTTTCCCTAAGACGTTCGTTTTTATCAATGAATGAGCGTGAGTGTCGTCAATATTGCGCTTTGGACGATTATAAGGCGCGCCAATCTGGGCCAATCAGTGCGATTGTAAAAATGCCGTACCAAAAGGTTTCATGGACTTTATTCACGCGGCGGCCATTTTGAGTCCCGAGGGACTGAAAACCCTTGTTTTGTCCACCCGGAACTCGTTCTCAAACTTATCAACTCGAGGCTCGGGGTACGAATTCTATTGTTCCTAACCAACATGGCCGCCGCGTGAATAAAGCCCATTGCTTAACGAGGCAAAGGCTGTCAAAATGATGACGTAAGCTCAATGCTTTGAACTGTTATAAAGCACGCTGTGTAGGCCAATCACAGCGCTTGTTACAACAGCACTTTATTACATGTTTTAAATAGTAGAAAGGGTAAAGTTATCACAAGATTTCATGACTACAGACATCTTCGTTTCTAAGATACGCTGCTATTTGATTAGTTTAAATTATCGGTCTTGCATGGCGGCTGTGTTCTGTAACTGAACTAAGTTTACTTCAGAATAGCTTCAACTGAAAAAAATCCTGTTTGCTTTTTTCATTTTACATAATCTAATATCTGCGAAGAATGCGTTTGACTCTCGGGTTTAAGTCATCTTCAGCCGTGCTACTTCAATATGACTACCACTGACAAACTTTCTATGTTACAATCACAATCACTTCACGAGATGTAGCAAGGTACCTTGACATATCAATTCGAAACACAAATCTTCCCTCATGCAGTCTAATACCCCTCAGCCGGTCATCGAACGCCACTCACGTAAACCTTTTAAATCCGTCTTCGGCTAAAACGACCCTTATTACGCCATCTCCCATTGTAGAAACCGAACATTACAAACTTTTGTTCTATAATATCCACAATCACAAGCACATCATTAATCATATATAGCAAGGTACCTTGACGTAAGTAATTTTGAAACATAAATCTTCCCTCGCTCAAATACCCCCCAGCCGTTCATCGAATGCCACTCGCGTCCATCTTTTTAATCCTTCTTCGGCTAAAACGACCCTTACTCACTTCCCAGTAGATAAATACAATCACAAACACTTCAAAATTACAAGCCAAGATACCCTGGCATACAACAAATCCCAAAACATTTAACATCTGATCGAGATCTAGGAACCCACGCGCCTATGAACCAAGTATCGATTCACAAGTACTGATATCACGCTAAAGACGAACGCACCAGCGTTATATCGCGTTCATTTGAGTTGTTTAAAAGAACTGCTACGGCTATACCTTTGCGTTGTTAAATCATCTTCCTTGAATATTGAACTCTGCATACCGCTGGACTTTGGAACGGTCAAAACAAAGAAAACTGGCAACTTAAGCACAGGCGTTTTTAAGCAACGGACGGCAACCAGAAGTGAGGTCTTTTCACTTTAACCTGGTGACTTGACGCTACCGCATTTGTATTACTAACAGTGCTAACTCTCATAGCCGGGGACAATTTGCCTGAACATTTGCGCGAAACTACTACCCCAAAATACAAAAGTCTATTTCCGGTTACCGTGCGTTGCTCCAAAGCGCCTTTGCTTAAAGTGCACCTAAACCCCAAAATATTTCGCAAAATGTCAAGACTATCAAACATATATCGAACAGATAAGATGTTCATGTTTTTATTGAGTATTCACTGGAATGCATTTTTATACCCGGAAGATTTTTCAAACAGAAGTTAAGTGAACCTAAACCCAAAATGTTTTTTCCCAAAAGTTCAATTTCAAGACCATAGAACAGATATTTTGCCTAGTATCGTGGAGATTTCACTTTTAATGGGCCGCACATGTTACATTAAGTTAACAAAACGGCAGAACTTTTCCACGGTTGACGGGTGACGGGTTCCGGGTGGCGACTCAATGATGGTTCGCTTTTCGATACATTAGGTTTTTCAGTGCATTACGTTTTTACTCCTTGATAAGCGAAGCTAAGCGGAGGAATGACTTTTTCGGCTGTTAGTTGTCGTTTGCACGGACAGTGTAAAGTACGGACTGCGGAATCTAGGAAAGTCCGTAGATATTCTAGAACTCAAAGAACAACTTTCAATGCAGCCAGGTCAAGACCAAAGAAATCTAGTCACAACAGGACATGTAAATGGTGCAGTCCGATTGGTTGCTGTAAAAAAAAACAACAACAACAAAAAACAAAAAAAAACATGGTAACGTCACACCACTGAACATGATACAGATAATCAACAATCTGGAGTTCGCCGATCTAACTCAAAAGTAATATAATGCGGTATTAATTTTCAGTTTGATACATCAAAATCGCAATTACTTTTGCGTTAAATGGGCGAACCTTAGACTGTTGATTACCTATATCCTGCTCAGTGGTGTGACGTTGCAATGTTTTTGTCTTATAGCAACCAATCGGACTCCACCATTTACATGTACTTTTGTGACTAGTTTTCTTTGGTCTTGACCTGGCTGCATTGTAAGTTGATCCGCCTTTGAGTTTTGGAGTATCCACGGACTTTCCTAGATTCCGCGGTCCATATGTTACACTGTCCGTGCAAACGACAGCTAACAGCCGAAAAAGTCGTTTCTACGCTTAGCGTCGCTTATCAAGGAGTAAAAACATAATGCATTTAAAAAGCTTATGTATCGAAAGCGAACAATCATTGAGTCGCCACCCGTCACCCGTCACCCGCCAACCGTGGAAAAGTTCGGCCGTTTTGTTGACTTAACGTAACGTGTGCGGCCCATTAAAAGTGAATTCTCCACCATAATAGGCAAAATATATGTTCTATGGTCTTGAAATTGAGCTTTTGCGAAAGAAAACATTTTGGGTTTACGGTCACTTAATTTCTGTGTGAAAAATCTTCTGAGTATAAAAATGTGTTGAAGTCAATACTTACTTAAAACATCAACATCATATCTGTTCGTCTCTAAAATCATCGGTCTATTTTATCATTTTATAAGCACGTGGGTCCCATTTGATAAGTGAAATGTTGAAACAGTAAATTACTTCAAATTGACCTTTCAGTGTTGCCGCTAACAAGAATGTTGAAATACAAAAGAATAACAATGGAGTTGGCGTAATTTTTTTTTGGAATGCTACAAATTAAAAGGAATAAAATTTAAGTTTCTTTTTCAATCTTTTTTTTTTTTTCAGAAAAAATGATAATTCTTAATCTGAATAGTATGAACGAATTTTATAGAGAGCTCCAATATTTGGGATAAAATAATCTGAGAAAAGTATGTACAAAATTATATAGTAATAATCTGATAGTATTATATACAAAATTAAACAGTGTAAAGTTCATTGATTTTCCTCTCCACGAACACATCTCCAGAAGCGCCTGAATGATCTATTTTTCTTCTTTTTCTAAAAACAATGATTAAGGGTAAACAAAGTGTAAGTAACAACGTATTTCCTGGGATAACGTCGAACAATTACACAATTTCATGACACCAGGAAAGTGAGAATTGACTTTTTCACGAGGCACATTCCGCTTCAATTAAAGTAAATGTATGGGATTTTAGCTTACTTTGAACCTCCGAAACTCCGGTAACAAACTGAGGGATTGCAAAATTTAACTCTGTATAAATGTTCTTAATAATTTCATTTATATCATCCCAGCCGGGGACGGCTATTCATAGAGTTATTTCAGTAGAGTTGTGACTTAGACTTAGAGTTAACGACTGCCAAAATCCTGAATTCATGATTTTGGAAGGGTTAGCTTAAAGTTTAGTGATTAGGTCTAAACCATGATTTAAGAGTCAAGTCGGTTCATTTAATTTTGGCTTTCCAGAATGTTGAATTTAGGATTTTGGCAGTCCAAAATCTTGAATTCAGGATTTTGGCAGTCGTTAACTCTAACTCTAAGTCATAACTCTACTGAAATAACTCTATTGTTAGTCGACCTTATCCCAGCCACCTTCTCATGGCATCTGTGGCTTCAAGGCAGTTTGCATAATTGTGAATTACCCTCGTACCCAGGTCAGTACGGACGGAACAACAGTGTGAGATCATGGGTGCGAGATTAAAGGCCCGTTTTTATAAAGCATTAAGAGCCCGTCTCCATTTATTACAGCTCGAATCTGTCAGTCACACTTCACGAAACCTACCTCGGAACAACACTAAAGGACTTTTTCGCTGTCAAAATGCGTCAAATTTTAGCGGAGTTACACGGTTCAAATTCGGCTAAAAAATCCCAGACATTTATTGACTGAGCAAGATAGCGTCAAAAACCGTGAAATGGTCTATTTAGACAGATTACTTCCGAAACTGTGGACGACTACCGTCAGACTCCAAACACTCCCACCATTTCTCCGGTTTTCTTCATCTAGCCTAGGCGGCCGGCTGTGGCCTGGGGGCGTTTTGTTCATCAGTCTGTCACCGTTATGGAGTCGAAGCATCAATGGAAACCGATCGTCTTAAGTCATGAAACTCTTCACAAAACGAAGGCAACTGATGATGAATGGCTATTACGCATCACCAAAAAAACTCGGAGATCTTCTCACGATCGCCGGATCGGTTCTCGGTGCAGTTTACAATGATTACACCTATTGTAAAACGCGACCCTCGCATCGTTTTTCGTTTCTTCACCCTTTTCGCTCAGAAAATCCTGGATCCACCCTTACTGCGTAAAATTGTACTCACCCGTAACAACGACAGCTCCCTCAGTAACTCGATGTTTTCTTTTTCACTATCATTCAGCTGTTTTTCTATTCTTTTTTTGCTGTCGTCCGCAGCACGTGCCTTCGCCTCAAGTGTGTTCAATTGATCACGGAAGCTCGTGTCCATCTTCTCTTTGGATAACTGAAGTTCTGAAATGTTCGTTCTCAGTTGTTCGTTGGTGCGTTGTATATCTGCGATCTTTAGAAGAAGATCTCCCTGAACTGAATCCATTTGATTTCGGTACTTCTTACTGAGCTCTTCTATGTCTTGTGCAGCTTTAATTTCCAGAGATTCAAACTTGGCCTTGCTTTCCTTCACCTCATCCAATAACTCTTGAATCTTTTCTTCGTGATGAAGTTTCAGCTGTGTTTCCTCCTCGGCAAATTGCTTCTCCATATTTGTCATCTTCTCCTCTAAGGCTGCTTCTTGTTCTGTGGAGCGAGCCACATGATTCACCAAGTCTTTCTTTAACTCTTCCAACTGAGACAGTATGTCTGAGTTTTCGTTCTGGGATTTTATTAGCCGCTTCTCTAACGTACACTTGCTGGACTCCAGAGAACGTGCCCGCGTCTCTTGCTCTTTTAATTCAGCACGGAAGCTCTCCTCGAGCTGGTCTTTTGAGAAATGAACTTCGGAGACTTCCTGTCTCAGTTGCTCGATTGTCTCCGCTGAGTTCCCAATCTGGCGCTGGGTTTCTATCAGATGTCCCTCCAGTGTGGACATGCTAACTTGCAAAGCACACAATTTCTTCTCGAGCTCGTCTTTTGAGCAATGAACTTCTGTGATCTCCTCTCTCAGTTGCTCTATGACCTCCTCTTTCTTTTTCATCTTGAGGACAAGATCTTCCCGAAGCATATCTGAGTTTTTACTCTCGAGCTGGAATTTTATTAGCTTCTCCTCTAATATGGACACGCTGGCTTCCAGAGAACGTTCCCTCGTCTCTTGATCTCTTAATTCAGCGCGGAGGTTCTTCTCGAGCTCGTCCTTTGCGAAATGGACTTCTGACAGTTCCTCTTTTAGCTGCTCTATGGTCTTCTCTTTCTCTGTTATTTTGAGGAGATCCTCTCGAAGTAGCTCTGACTTCTCCTTCTGAGATGTTATTAGCTGTTGCTCTAGTTCTGAGACGCTGGCTTCGAGAGAACGTGCTCGCGTCTCTTGATCTTTTAACTCAGCACGGAAGGTCTTCTCGAGCTCGTTGTTGACTCGTTCGATGTTGACCTCCAGAGCACAGAATTTCTTCTCGAGCTCGTCTTTTGAGAAATGGACTTCTGACAGTTCCTCTTTTAGCTGCGCGATGGTCTTCTCTTTCTCTGTTATCTTGAGGAGATCCTCTCGAAGTATCTCTGATTTCTCCTTCTGAGATATTATTAGCTGTTGTTCGAGTTCTGACACGCTGGCATCCAGAGCACTGGCCCGAGTCTCTTGGTGTTTTAACTCAGCATGGAAGGTCTTCTCGAGCTCGTCCTTTGAAGAATGAACTTCTGAGACCTCCCCTCTCAGTTGTTCGATGGTCTCTTCGGTCTTTGTTATCTTGAGGACAAGATCCTCTCGAAGTTCAGCAACTTTTACTTCGTAATATTTTTGGGCTTCTGATTGCTTTCGCCGCATCTGGCCTTCCAAATTACTGGTGTATTGTGAAAAATTGGCGCGGAGCTCCTCCATTTTTCCTGCAATCACAGTTTGTAACGGGAACTTGTTAGCCTGACAGAATAAGTCGAGATTCTTGAAGTCGTCGTGCAAACCACCAGGGATGTTTTGCATAATGCAAAACGGAAGAAATTTTAGCATACACATTTAGTTGCGATATTTGTGCACTATCTCGGTGCAAGTAGCAAAGTCTAAATGAGGCCGATATTCTTAGACTACTGAGCAAATTAACATGAATACGACCACCACAACTTTAACAACTCATCGGTAAAAAATTGTAATAAACGAATACCTGAATAAGGAAAATTAAATTCATTTCACAAGTCAATTAGCCAGCAATTAACAACGCCAAAAAAAGACTTGAAAAAAAAAAGAGGACAAGAAGCAATAAAGAAATAACTGCGAGTGAAAATGGGTAAATTTTCAATTAAGGAATTGATAAATTTTGATGAAAAATGAGTTAACTCTTTTCCAAACGCAACAATCCGGTAATTCCGATCCTCACCAAATTTGGAAAAGACGATGATATTTGGATGATATCAAGCGCTTTTGTACTTAAAGTTGGCTGAACCTCTTTCATTTCTGTCTCGATTACGGAATTTTTACCTTTCAGATCGCCAATAGTCGCGTCCTTCTGGTTTAGCTGGCTCTGTAGGTTACACAGCCCTCGGGTTGATTTCTCTAACTCCTTTTCTTGTGTTGTTATCGTTAACTCTCTCTAAATATTCGAGGAAAAAAAGATATTTTTGTATTCTTACTACTGTAAACAAATCTTTTCTGATAAGAAAGAAACGTCCATGCATGTCCCGTATTGTAAAACTTAGCTTGACTTTGACGTAAAAGAACCACAGAGGACGTAAGAAATAACTCCTATAAGTGTCCAATATGTTTTGGAATAGTGGCCGACGACATAGTTTCTTCCAAAAGCTGTTTTTGTTACTCTTTGGAACGATAGCTTAGTACCTTATGTTTTGCAAACTTATCATCAGAGATTTAAATATTGGAGATCAATATATATCCCAACCTCTTGCAATTGTTGCTGTAAGAGCTTTATTTGTTCCTGGAGTTCTGCATGATCCTGTGCGGTGTGTGCCTGCACCATTTCAGGCTCAATCGATTCTTCATCAGAGCCACTTTTGGCCTCTTCCTCAGCAGCCATCTAGATAAAAAAAGAAAAAAATAATATGTAAGACCGATCTTTCGCACTGTGATGTCCGGCAATGCATGCTATACGATACGCGGTATACCGAAATATTCTGTATATTATTTCAACTTTTTGGAGAGTATAGAATCAGTGCTTTATAATATAATCGTAAGCCACGTGGCCTTTTCGAAAGGAAACCATAGCTGCATGATTATTTCTTTCGTGCTGTTCATTACGATTTTATCTAAGGTTCTTTAACGTTCAACTGTTGTGAAGAACTGAGAAGGAAGGAAAAGAAATCTTTCCAATGATACTGAGTCGTCGAGCAACGGGTCGTTTGTTTGTTAATTACTTTTGTTTGAGGAGCAAAAATAGAAACCAAAATTATCGAACCTCATGTGACTGTTCCTGCACAAGAGTAGTCACAGCTGCCTCGCCCTCATTCAGTTCCCTGACTTCCTTCTGCGCATGCGACCCAGTAAGCTTTTCAGTGAATTCCTGATAGAGCTATTTAAGTTAAAAACAAGAGACAAATTGAGATTTGTTACGCTTTCCAGCAAAGCTACATTTGGTCTCCATTCAAACGTGTGTGTGTTAGCAATTTTCACTGTC
>BLFK01000662.1:867946-877946 GCA_014634185.1 Astreopora myriophthalma | reverse complement strand
TATTTTATTCAATTCCTTCTCTAATGTATGCGCCCTGTGGTGCCACTAGTAATGACAGAATAACGTCATGCAGGATGTCAATCCTTTGTGTGTGTTGCAAACTTCGTTTTGGAAGGACTGCGCCAAAACTTTGGCACAATCCGTATTGGACTTTGTTGTTAATTCTGTAAGGTACGCGAGTAACTGTGACGGCCTCAAACTTGAAGCTTGACTGATTGACTCAGAACTATGCCATAGAAGAAATCGAAAGATTTTTACTGCTTTCCGAGAATATAGCGAGGTGATTTTGTTTTGGAATAGAAGCTCGGTTCGAGGAGATGTCGTCAAGCGATCGTTTCGCATATCAGATTGATCCAACTCTTCACTACGGCGAAGCGATCGACCTTTAAAATGGTAAGCTATCAACTGTTAAACGGTAAGCCTTTACTTTATTGTAACAAGCTAACCTACCTTATGATCTTTTATTGCCTCGTTCAGTCTTCCCTTTAGTTTCTTCCGCGAAAAGCGTTTCTTTTCTAAGGGGGACAATAGAAGAATTTACTATGAGCCTACACTGAGCTATGGGAGATTTATGAAAGTGTGGCCGTCGACTAGCTTTGGCTGATAATTGTCTTGCATACAGGCATATATACTTTCCGAGTTCGCCAAACAAGGTTCGATTATAAAGGTTTGAGACACTGACAATACAAGCTAAAATACACCTCGTACCTAAAACTTGTTTTTGAAATTACCTGTCACCACACCACTTTTTCCCTTTCTTTCTTTCTTCTTCTTCTTCTTTTTTTTTTTTTTGACAAGGCAATCCGTAAAATCCATATTTTCTCATGGTCTTCCGATTATTTTAGAAAGTACTAACTCAGAGTACTAACTATTAAGCTAATTTTTATCTTTTTGCCATATTTTCGAAATTGAACCTTTGCCGTAGTCTGACAAATTAACGCGAGCCCACGAGCTGGTAATGAAGAAATCGTTGCTATGACGCCTGCTAACTCACGTTTCCAAGGTTACGCGCGTATGCCAAGTTATCAACAAACAAAAAATCCATCTTTTGCTTCCCTCGACCAATAAAAAGACAAATTCTTAAGACACTGGATGTTCAACCTGCATTTCGAAATATCCTTGTTGCTTTATATTTGTGGACACGTGAGTCTTCCCAACGTTTTTATCCTTTCAGTCTTGCGAGTCGAGAGATCATCTTGGAGCGCTCCAAATCACATTTTGGCAAACTCTCGCAGCATAGTGTTTTGCTAAAAACAAATTTGAGAACAGTTTGGTACTACTAACCTGAATCTCGATCCTCCTGCTGCATTTTTTAAATCCTCACTTATAATCTTCGAAAAACTTTTTAAGATAGTGCCGGCGCTCAATACTGTGACCCACACTTTGCTTTCTGCAGTTTTCCCTTTATGATGTAAACGTAAACGTCATTTATAGAATCATTTGCGCGCGATGTTCTGTTTTTCGCTCAGCTGTTCGAACTTAAAACTACGGAAGCTTGTAAGTGCCATCCAAGTTGTTGAAAATCCGACAACGAGGTTGTTGAAAATCCGACATCCGAGTTGTCAAACTTGCAGAATCCAAAATGGCCGCGGACATGGATTATTTTTAGTTTCTTGAGAAAGACAACAACAACAATGGACGATTGCTGTTCATCGTTGTATGGGCACGCTACCGGAATATACTCCACCACTTTGAAACAGGGGATATTACGTTTTAAGAAGCGTCGTTCCAGCGTTCACAGGCAGTACTAAGTTAACAATTTCTCCTTGTTTAAAGAATAAAGTGTAATTAACGAAATTATTGGAAGTTTGTTTGTTTGTTACTTTACTTGTAAATATTTGTAACTTTTTCTTGTTTTAAGTGAAGATTGTAAATAACTTATTCGTCGCTTGATGTAAGAATTTTAGTTCATTCCTTGTTTGTTGTAACGGCGGAATTTTCTTATCTATCTGTATTGTAATCTTTTTGTAATTGTGTCCTTTTCAGTTCTCACGGTTTTGAGTCAAAGTTAATTGTGAAATAAACGAGATCAGATGGTATCAAAATCAGTGTGAGAGGACTCTGTCCCCCCTCCTCCCTTTTTTTTTCGAAGCGCTGGAGCCACAATGAGCATGCTGAAGCTTTTTTTGTGAGAAATCAAGATTTGAAAACGGCGTAAACAAAACCAATAATAGAACCAAAAGATCAATTAATGTTAAGGGTGAGGCTGATGGTTTTAATTTGTCATTCTAAAACAGATAAAAAACGATCGACGTTTACTTTTGACGGCTTGACCGTGACGCGAACATGCTTTTCTTGTGAAAGTTATACAACAGTTAGAAAACTGCCCAAACAAGAAATACGTTACGTTCTTCCTTATATAACTATATAACTTCGTTCTTCCTTATATAACTTCTTCTTTATATAACTCCTTCCTTATATGAACCATTTTCTTATAACTAGGTGTACTTACAAAATTCTAATAACCTGTATAAAAATCTTATTGGATACATTTCAGTCCCTTCTTTTAAAAAATCTCTTTTATATCGTTGAATATGCTTTCGCTGCATCTTTACGAGCCCTTGGAAAGTCAGCCATGAATTCAGCGGCGTTGGCCTCCATACATGCGCGGTAGCCTTCTCTATGATAGGCTGTAAACATCGATTCCGTGAAGAACTGATTGGCAGTCGCGTGCTGCGGAAATGCGCCACACATCCACTCAGAAAGGCCGCGGCATTTGTTACCATGACAACGCTCACAACAACAAAATGTCAGACGATCAACCTCCTCAGCCATTAATTCAGGCCCAGGTCCCCAGCCAGCTTCGAGATCGACATCAGTGTCACGCAACACCTCTTTCCATGTCGCGTTACTCTTTTTTTGTATCGTCTTGTCAGGGTGCCGGGGAGCAATGAAGAGTATTTCACCTTCACCGACTTTGGTCTTACCATCTCCATTAGGATTCTTGTTATAGTACTGAACTTTGAACCTGAATGATCAACAGCCAATCAGTAATTATGCCGGGCAGTCATCAGTAATTATGCAATAATATCAGTAGGGACTTTAAGATCTACGACGGCAACGTCAGCAACAACGGCGTTAAACAAGACTTTAATGAGCAAAACAATGGCGCTGCACGTGCGTTTGAAGTTTGGTACATTTCTTTCCCTTCTCTGCCAATCTAAAACGTCAAATGACCAATTTTCAAGTTCTGAGTAAAACGGGTGCACACAATGGAGAATTTTCATTTCATTTCTTAGTTTGAACACCGTTCCTCCCAATTCGGTTCCTGGATATAGTTCGGATAGTTTGCAGAAGTTGAACGAAATGGAATAATCACGAAAAACTTAGCAAGACGTGAACTAGCAATTTTAAGTGAAGTTTTCATGGACGTCGCCGTCGTAGATCTTAAAGTCCCTAGTAATTACGTTTCCGTCCTTGAGATGCGTTGACGTTGGCCAGGAGCGCATAACCTGGAGCGTACAACTTCAATAAACTTGTGTCACGGCGTTTCCAAAGACCTAGCTATTTTTAGATTGATTTTCCCGCGAATTCAGTCTCCCACAGGGGCCTTGGTCTCACACAGAACTGGAGCCGAAGTGCGGACTAGAGCTGAACGTTTCGCGGGAAACATGTTTGAAAATAGCTCGGTCTGCAAAAATGCCGTCCAGTATGGGAGTTGCACGCTCCGGATTATGGGCCCCGGCGTTAGCCACATGTTTCGTGATATCTTGTGAGGCGCATTTGCGGTTCGGACCAACGATTGACTTTCTGATGTGACTACGAGTGCGGTCGAGATTCCAATTTCAAACTAGTCGCGTCCACAGAGCTCTTGCCTCGCGTATCACTAGCGGATGTCTTAACTACGATAAGTTGATTTGAAAATTCGTCCTCTAGCTTACGCGTAGCCAAATCTGAGGTTCGCTGATAGATTCTGTACCAAAACAAACCAACGACCCACTGGAAACCAGAGGCCCGTTTGTCGAAAGCCCAGAAACTTTTCGGACGTGTTTTGGGTGCCGCAAGTCCCTCCGTATCTTGAAACGCAAGACGTTTTAAGCCACAAAACTTTGAAACTGGTTGGATTCTTCCTATCTTGAAATCATGTTAAAAACCCTGCATTGTTAAGATTTTCGGAATACGAGGAACGCACTTTTCCATATTGCTTTTCAGGCCCGTAAACGTTTCGGGACTTTCCAGTAAGGGGTCCAGGGAAGTTAACTATTGTTTTTATTTGTCCACTTGTATATGGTCGTGACGGCAGCTACTACATTTTGAAACGCACCTGTAGCTACTGGGCTGTGACCCTGGAGGTTTGTCTACGAAATTGTCCCTGATGTCCTCAACGATGTCTCGTCCGTCCATTCCCGAGAACGAACAGCCCAGCTTTTTTCTGGCCATATCCAAGCCGGCCAATAGCGTTGAGCCGTATTCGTCGTCGGAAATTGTTCGGCCGCCGTTGACAGCAACGATCCTCTTCAGCCTCAATTTCAGCAACGGTAAAATCCCAAGGTTTTCAATATGGCCGCCATCACTCAAGCGCAAAACTGGAGGAGGATTGGGACCTTGGTTAATCATGTTAACGAGTTTTCGGATGAAGCTGACGTAAGCGACATTAACCGTAAACCATCTGCAAATAGATAATGGTTGATAAACTTGAGGCGCATCCTTTATTTCAGGAATGGAAATACACGGAATGTTTAGTTTACTTGTTCTTTCGGGACTTATTCTGCTATCTGGAGCATTGCGTTTATTCTGCTCCAGATAGCAAAATGAAAAGAATAAACAGAATACGGCTTACTCGAACACACATATTTTAGGCGTTCTTTTGCCGCAGAAAGGTCCAACGGGGGGTGGGTGGGTGGGGGGCTGATGCAAATATAGGAAGCAAAACTGCAGCAGTGATACAGTGATACCTTTGTTCCCTTTCAAAATTCTAAGCTTTAGTGACCCCACCTTTTCTAGCCACCCAATTCTCTTCCCCCGGGAATCAGCCCCCGGATATCTTTTCCCCCCTATTAACATTCACTTAACCTCGGCTCTCAGCTTACCTCACTTTAACTTCACTTTTACTTTACTTCACTTCACCAACTTAACTTATAAACACAAAGAATTGTCGCTGCTGCTGTAAACCCTTGAGTAATGATCGCCCTATTTCGCTTCTTAGGAAATCGAAGATTAAACCCAAACTTTGGTATATGAGTGACTTGCCAAAACCCGTCGGTAAAACCTCCAAAACATCTCTTTTCATCACCACAACCGCTTTCAAAATTTGATATTGCTGTTCCTTCAAAACCAAATTGGACTTTCCTAGCTTTTCGAGTGCGTATTGTAAGCCTTTGTGGAACGCATCCAGATCGACTTTGTCTCTGCACGCCATTTTGTAAACCACGGCATGGATGCATCGTGTAACCGGAACTCCTAAAATCTTGGGAGTCTCTTGGAGTCTGGAAATTGATTATTCCAGAGCTCCGTGTCTTGGAGCTGATCTAAAGATACGCGGGCTCTGGGAATGAGATCGCCGTATTTTTTTTATCACGGTTGTACCTTGAAATCCTTTCGATCCTTCCCAGATTTTTCCTGCCGGTCGTTATTAGAGCGGTTAGCGTCAGCAACACCAGCAACGCAAAGAAGACCAAGATGCCAAAGGCTAAGAACGTTTCATCCCCCGTGTGCCAATAAATGATAAGAAACAGCATTAATGGCAAGATACGAACAATTTCTATGATGATGGGTAAGGTCTGAAATGAGAGAAAAGTTGAAGTCAGAGAACTAAATACCAGGCTATCGCTGACTCACCTTTTTTTTTCTTCTCTCCCTCTCCTTCCTCACTGTTCCCCATCTCCTCTCCCCAATCCCCAACCCGGCTCTCAATCTTTCACCCCTTCCCTAGCCTCTCTTCCTTATTGACAAAAACAAGTTCAATCGATTCAAGTTCAATGATTCTTCAGTTATTTTTTTTTTAATCTCTGGGTTTCACTCAAATCTGCAGAGAAGTAGGTAGCACGACGCTATTTTTCACCTGGATGCAGCAATTCCTTTTCCCCTCATGTCTCTCATCAGCAACAATCGCCGTTCCCATAGCAACTCCAAGCATGACCTTTAAGTCCTTAAAGACAGCATCATCCCCTTCTATGGCTCCCATGTGATGGTCCACAGCAGCGGCCGACGTTGCCATGGCATCAGAGAGGAAAACATCTATTGGCATCAGCTTGCCATCAAACTCTCGCTCGTGAGGTGGTCGGTCCAGTCGTTCGATGCCATTGGGTGACATTGTCAGCAGTTCATAATCCGGTTCCTTAGGGGAAGAAGTGCGCTTCCATTTGTTGATTGTGATGCCACTGATGTAGATTGGCTTGATGTCATCAAAGTCTTCCAAGGTTAGCGCTTCGCTTCGGTTTATTCGCTGAATCTTTGAACAGCACTTTGGGCAGCGAAGGAAGAGATCTCGCCACGAGATTCCACCACAGCCACATAGACCCACGCTCTCAGGGGTATAGAATGCCTTCTGAATGCGCCATCTGCAAAAGACAGTTGAGTTCAGGGCAATTCACATTTAAAACTATCTTGTCATCGAACTCTCGTTCGTGGGCAGAAGTCCATCGATCCGCGGTTCAATCACATTGGAAGACGAAGTTTTTTCCTAACCACTAACAGAAGTTCATAGCCCAGAAGTCTCGATCTGTCCAATTGCCCTTGGTCCATCAGTTTACGGTATTATCTAAATTTAGAATAGAGGTAACGCCAAATAATGGCCAATCAGATTGCGCATGATAACTACAGCGCGTCTCATTGGTCTACAACCAAGAGCCGCACGAGGGATTGCTCGTTCTAAATGCAAATCATGGCACAAATCTGTCAGCAGCCGTTCTAAAAATAGATAATACCGTAAACTGATGGGCCGCATTTCATTCCAGATCGAGACTTCTGGGTTATGGACTTCTTTCACTAACCAATGGAGTTTAACGCAATTGTATAAACAGCGAAAGACACGATTTTAAAAAGCGAAAATGTCTTGGAAACGTGCTCCGCCACGAGATTCCACCACAACCACGGCCTTCGTAGCCTTAACGATGACAGAACCGGCGGTAATCTCATGATGCAAAGCATCATGTCAAACCTAATGTCACAGAGCGGGTTTCAATTGAGTGTCGTAAAACCAAAAGCAATTAAAACCAAATCACGTTTTGAAGGAAATACACCTTTCAGTCAACCACAAAACGAAGTACGGTAAAAACCCGCATAAAAGAACCTATATTTTTCCGTTTCGGGCTGATGCCGTTCTTATATATAGGTTACTTCGTGAAAAATCATCCTCAACCTGTTCTTAACATGTTCCTAAATTCTGTCTGAAAATTATACACTGCACAACTGACACTGCGTTATTGATTGACTCCATCCTCTCAAATCAAGGGACTAGTCGTTAATTGCAAGGGAGTTGCTGGCACAGATAAATGAGAGGAAGTAGCTTTGAATTTGATTTTAGAATGACATGGTTATCCTGACCCAGTAATTTTTAATGTAACTGGTACCCAGTATTTCAATATATATAAGAACCAGTTGAATTTATCAGGCTGAGGTTCTTATGTATACGGTGTTCTTTTTACCCAATTTCAGCCGGGAAGTTCTTAACCCACTTGTTTTTTTATGCGGGTTTTTACTGTAATTCACTATTTGCTTTTCTAGCCAGTCGGAATGTAAAGCATGCAAGTCAAAGCAGCCGGCGCCAAGCGCGCGAAAACGACATTGATCAAGTCGCAATTGGTTTTAAGGGCTGTTCACAAGGAGGGAGGAAGATCTTAGCACTGGGAAGATTCTAGAAAGCGAGACAATTTTCCGTTTAGTTTACAAGCAGGAATTCCGGCTGCGGTTATGGTTCATAATCGGTAAGAAAAACTGCTGAAAGGCCGGAAGCCGCCATGTTTGGTTCTCTGTCCTTAGTGCTAGGATCTTCTGAGTGAAGGCAGTTTACACAAGAGAAGATAATGGGACAGAGAGGGAAACACCCGGACTAGCCTTTGGGATATGTGAATTTCACTAAAGTTATTTTTAGTGACAGTCTGTTTCCCGAGACGTCCGCAAAAACTGATTTATGGCTCTCGTGCCTTTAATGCGGTATGTTTTGGATCATATACCACATTTCTGCTTCAATAAGCATAAATCTGAACCATTTGATGATTTTACAATTTTAAATAAGTCAGAATTAAGGTTTGCGGACTTCTCTGCAAACCGACTTCCGGTGTCCATAAATAACTTTAGTGTTATTCACATATCCCGGCAAACGCCATAAGACTCCCTCTCTGTCCCATTATCTTCTCTTGGTTTACATGGTGTTAAGATCTTCCTAGTGCTAGCATCTTCCTGTTTCTCAGCAAGGAAGATCCTATCACTAGAAAGATCCTAGCTAGCGCTAGGGCCAAGTACAACTTTTTACGCGTAAACTCAATGCAGAAAACATATGGCACTGGGATGGTCTATCTCCTAGGATCTTCCTAATGCTAGGATCTTCCTCCCTCCGTGTAAACAGCCAGGACCTCTTCAACCCAGGACCTCCAGCGCCCTAACCACTCAGCCAAGCTGCCTCCACCGTGGAGTGGAGGCAGCGGCGGCAGTGAAGCTACGATACTGACCTGTTATAGACGTGTCCTATACGCTGTTGTATCGTTCCCATGATAGGAGCACTCCACAACAAAACTACGGACACGGCCATTAAGTGGTTGAACACGACCTCGTCGTAATCGACGCCAAAAATGTCTCCGTTAAAAACTCTCCAGTAAATGACAAATGAATGCAAGTAGATGACTATGACCAATGTGGCGTTCTTGCGCATGAGCGGAAAGGAGAACCAGAGAAAGAAAGTGGGTAGAATGATGACGACTTTCATCCAGGTTGGCACGAAGTGGAGAAATTCGTCAATGAACCAAGGAATGAAAACCAAACCAAAGAACACAAAGCAAGACACGGCGAGGAACGTGAGGAAGCCCTTCCCTCTGGGAAGTAGACCTTTTGCAACGCTACACAGAAGAGCAATGGCTATAGGTATAGTGAAGAGAGCGAATTGCTGGTTGACAACTTCGGAACTGAAACGCTCCTCTCGACATTCTCTCAAGGTAATGTTTTTCCGCTTCACCACTTGAGTGCAGGGTTTGGAACCACCGCGCAGAATACCTCCAAACACAAAATCAATCACGAAAGCTAGTGGGCATGCGTAGGACGACCATAGGAGCATGGGAATTATTAGAGCGACAAATACAGTCATGGTGAACAGGATTAGGGAATCTAAGATGCCTTGGCAAGGCTTCTTCCAGTTACAAAAGATACCGCTTCTGCTTCGAAGGTACTCGAAGTATTCCTGGTGCCACTTTGGATCGTCTGACTTGCCATTCCGGTATTTCCAGTCCAGGTAAGACGTGCCTGTGTAACCGCCCCCGGATACGCAGCTCAAGTAATCGATACTGGCTTCCTTTTGGAGAAGTCTGCGCAAGACACCGGAGCATAAGGCCGCTGACCGTATGCCGCCTCCAGAGAACGCCAATCCAACCTTTGCCATTACTCAGGAGAGGTGTATTCCAGTCTTCTCTTATCTACAAAAAAATTAAAAGGTTTCTGAAATGATATTTTCAAAAACAACACGACACTTTTTAAAAACATGTTTCGACAGAAACTTCTGTCATCTTCAGTTACATCAGTACAAAGTACAGAGTTGAATATATAGTGTGAACCAAAATGCTAATTAGCTGTGAAAACAAAAGGAACCATGACAATGTAAATTGTTACAGAGAAAGTTTTAAATTAACATGATAAATTAACATGATAAAGTTTCTGAAATGACCAATTTATAAGTAGTGGCCCCGGCATACTCGGGAAAAAATGCAAGCGCTCCTAACAGGCCTAATCAGTAAGGGTTTCTTAAGACTGTAAACAGCAAAAATAGACGGTAAGAAATGACGTCTCGACTACTCTTCCGTCATTGTCAAGCATAAAATGGTCAGAATAAAAATTAGCTACTAGCGAATCCAGG
>BLFK01000662.1:835693-863193 GCA_014634185.1 Astreopora myriophthalma | reverse complement strand
TTTCCATGGGCGAATGGTACATAATTTTCCGGTTGACTGCACCGGAGTGGAAAAGGACAAACTCGTAATTTTCGAAAATTTTTTCCTGGAAATTTCCGTTCCATTTGACCTTCATCCCGGAATTTCCGGAATTTTCGGTTGAATGGTTCGCTTTTTGGAAATTCAACAATTTCCGGATTTTCTAGAACTTTTCCCAGGAAACTTCCGTACCATTTGTCCCCGTTTCGAAAATTTCGAAATTTTTGGTCGAATGGTAAGCGCCCATAGTTCCCCAGAGCTCTTTTCTCCCTCAGTCCTGCGCAGTAGAGAAGAACTCTGGGGTCGACACGTCTGCGGTTCGTGTCGATCGGATGCGCAAATGGCAATAAAGTAACAAGTACAGAACCTTTAATTTTCAACAGCGATATTTAAAGCTTCAAGCTTGTAGGGCGATAATGTAATTTAAAAATACAAGTTCGCGTTATTCGTATCACCATCAACCATTTCAGTCGTTCCGCATTTAAAATGCCAAATGTTTAGTAACTGTCGAGGAATTAAACTGCATGGCATGAGCGGGTTACGAGCGTAGAGAGAGAACTGAAAATTCCAGATAACACGCAGCTGTTTACAATCTCTACTTTCATTGGTTCTAGTTAGGACGCAGCTCTATTGGTTTTAGGGTTAGGGTTCATTGTTTCTGTTGTTTGCTTGAATGGTTCTATCGTTTCCTGAGCCAATCGCGTGGGCTGTTGTAATAGCTGCGTACTGACCCGAAAATTCAGCGTTATGTGCTAACGTCCTCCACAGAACCTTAAACTTGGTCATTCCACGTCGTTATTTAGGAGATGACGGTAAATAAATGAAAAAACAAATGTAAAACGAACTTGCAAAGCGTGCAGAGCCATTGTTTTTGATCAATAAACCTATTGTTTTGTAGCATCGTCGTTTCGTAAGCTCCCTATTCAAATAAACATAACGACGTTAAAAAAGACAACCGGAAAGAGAGAACCAGTCGCCTATGGCTTTGAATTGGAGGCCACCGAAGGCAAATCCAGTCGGTGATCAAGGTGAGATTTGAACCCAGAACATTCGCATGCAAACCCAGCGCTCTAACCAAAGGGACACACCGCCTTCTACAATACAATGCAATGCAATGCAATGCAATGCCAAACAATGCGATATCAAAAGCATTTGCGTGGTAGTGTCCCTCCAAAACATAACGAGGAACATACAATCCTTCATGGATCCTTTAATTGCATGGTCCTATGCCTCATGTTACAGTTAAAGTACTCATTCATTTTGTTGAAAACAAACGCTGTGGGAATTCTCAAGAAAATTATATTTGCACTAGGGATTTATGCAAATGAGGTTAATATCCGCAAAGGTCATCAATTAATTAAAAATTGAAGTACGCGGAATGTTTTCATGTGAACTTAACAGTCAGGGATCTAGACTTTTTTACACTTACCATAGTTAGTCGACTAACTATGCACTTACAGACGTCGGTTGCAGAATTCTTTCATGTTACACTCGCTAGATTTAACTCGATTAAAGGTAAAACTTAGGGAACAATGAAATCTTTCAAGCATTTGAGCATGAGCATTCTGATATTCAATATACTTGGTTGGATGATTTCATCGTACTGTTGAGACTAAAAAGCCGACGAAGCAGAAGTTGACGTTCTTTTTCGTTTGTTGATATCACTGACCATGGATTGCTTAGTTTTCTTCTTTTCTTTTCCCAGTTCCACAAGTACACTATCCAGGCAATGTACCTTGCTCATTATTATGTGGTGAGTTCTTAAAATGGCAGTATAAAGACTTGCGTGATGAATTATTATCAATGAATAATGCAAGTTCCTAGAGTCCTTGAGTTTCCTTATGAACGCGTTTTTATGTCGTCGATAGTCAACTCGTCTTTTTATCTAAACAGCTACTAGAAAATTTAACATATACTTTACCTTGAACCGTGAGGACCGGAAAACATTTTACTGCAGCTTGTTGTTGCCGTCGCCCGGCGTGAATTCGATCGATTCGGGCCAATGCGGTAAAGTAACGTGAATGACGTCACTCTGCGGTCGACCTACATTCCGTGAGTTTAGTCGCGTCTGGTCAATACTAATTGAGTCTCGACGTCTTAATCCACGTATGTCATTCGGTCACCAATAGATGATTTTCTTTAGTCCTTCCGTAAATACTTAAACCCCAAAGCAATAGCATGCATGTACAGAGGTTCCGTTGGCGCCAAAGCATTTTGGCCCTTTGAGATATTGTGAATAAAAATACTAGGGACATACAAAAAGATGCAGAAATATTGAGCAGGATTTCTATGTTAAACCAACGAACAGGTTTATTTTTGATTAATAAAAAACACTGGCCCATTGCATAGTGCTATTCCAAAATTTTTATTGGCGTAGCAGCCATGGTTCTCTGAAATCTAGGTGAATAGTGGCTGAATATTTGCCGAGCCGCCACTGAGTTTGTACACACGAAGAAATTCCCACCCCGCCCCTCCCCCCCTCCACCCCCAAAAAAGCAAAAAAACAAAACAGTCAAAAGTTCATTTAATTGAAAGATTGCGTGCCCATAATAAGAAAAGACTTAACACTCGGAAGCTTTATTCTTGATCGTGAAGGACCAAGTGATATGCGCGATTTTACTCCGATGTAAACCAATCCGTGACTTGGTAAAGGAATGACCGGTGAATTCACTTCGTTAGTCCATAGGTGGGTGCAAACGTTTATAAGTTATTCATTAACCAAAGGCAACACATAATGCATCTCTTTGTGTGTGAAATTACTTCATTTATTACACATCACAGTGGTCCATAACACGGAAGTCTCGATCTGTGTCATTTAGCCTTGGCCCATCAGTTTACGGTATTATCTAAATTTAGAATGGAAGTTCCGCCATACTAATGGCCAATCAGATTGGGCCTGATAACCACAATGCGTCTCATTGGTCCGCAGCCAAGAGCCGCACGAGGAACTGCTCGCTCCAAATGCAAACCATGGCACAAATCTAGCAGCAGCCGTTCTAAAAATGGATGATGCCGTAAACTGATGGGCCGCATTCCATTCCAGATCGAGAATTCTGTGTTATGGACTTCCGACATCATCAATTCAGTTCATAAGTTTGAGTCATTTCCATTGCAGCAGCAATATCTATCTTGTTTTTTTCGGTCATGATATACCAGTGACCTGTCCTTCACGTTTCAACCTGCAAAAAACAAAACAAAACAAAACAAAACAAACAAAACAAAAGGAAAAGAGGAAAAATCATCAGCTGGCTACCATTACTTCTTTATTTGCGAGGGAGGGTTTAGACGACGGCGAATTTTGCAACAAACGCCTTCTACAAATATAACACAAAATTAGCCAACAACTTTTTCAGTATATTATACCGAGAAAAAATTTAGCCGTTAATTTACGGCTAAATTGTTGTTCAGGATTACATACAAAAATTTAGCCGTTAATTTGCGGCTAAATTGTTGGTTTGTAAATTACTGTGAAATGTAATTTACGTTAATTTTAATTTGTACAGAGTAGAGTTGGCTAAAAATTTTACGTATATGTAGACGAAATTTAATGCAAATTTTTCAGGTGTATATAGACCCCCTCGAGGGAATACGGGCGGCCGAGTGGTTAAGCCGGTTAACGTGAAATCTAGAAGAACGTCGGCTGAAATTGTTTTGCCGTACGGTCCGGTGTTGTTCAACTCCTTGGTATACTTGTTAGATAACTCGCCGGATAAGAGTTTGAATGAAACAGGAAAACGGCTCAAATTCAACGAACTCAGATTTTACTAAGTTTGGCCTGACATGGATACCAACCTTTCCCCCCAAATACAGATATTTTTTAGGAATATCGGTTATTTCGACACCTTTCGATTGCACCAGCTACTTGGCTTAAATAAAGTGACAAGGATCGATAAACATCGTACTTCTATTGTTTTGGAAAGAGTCGAAAAAATTCTCAACGTGAGCTCAGCCAGCCCCCTCTTTAGTCGTCGTCTTAATTAAGCTTAAAATCATGAAAGGGAACAAATGCATCACTGCCACTGTAACGGACGCTTAATGATTCATTGTAGTTTTACCACATAATTGAGTATTTCCGCTCCTAAATCAAAGCGAACAATTAAGCTTTATAGTTCTTGTCAAAAACCATCACGTAGCCTCCTTTATGGTTAGTATTAGCAGCTCGTGCGCTTTCGCGTCAGTCAAGTCACCTCGAACATTAAAGCATCAAGTTTTAGCTCTCCTTCAGAGGCAAGCGAAGGACTGATATGTAAGTGTTGCTTGTTTCATACTTGTTAGTTGTAGTAGTCCGTTTTCTAATCGCTAATTTCACCATTTACAAATTGTCATTTCAAAGATTCCATAAGACTTATGCAGTACGTCACTGGTTAAATCGTGAAGTCTTACCAGTGTTAATCTTCTCCAGCCTACGCCAAGCCCTTCGAGAGCTCAGTAGAGTTGGCCTAGCTAATATCATTAGTTTATTTAGTAGGTAAGGTTTCACTAGTTTCTCTTCAATCAAATATGTAACCGTCACGTGGAGCTAAATATGTAGACAAGTTGTTTCTTTTAACTATTTTAGTAGCTTATACCTTGTTATATCTTAATCAAATTTCAGTTTACAGCTTAAACAAGATTATATTGCAATTGATGTCAAGGGAATAAATCAAGTACATATAATTCTACATCAAGAGTGCATTTATCGCGAGACCAAGCCCGTAAAGTAGTCCTTATCATCTCAAACCGGCTCACGACACCTCTTGTTAATCCTCGAGAGTCGCTCGCCGTAACAGCCACGATTTTTGTCGCTGATTGTTGAATAAAATTAAAATAAATAGGAAGAAACGAAGTTTCGTTATATTGGTAAAAGTGAGTCATCCTGAGAACCTACTGTGTATAAAATCACCGTTCAACTGATATTCCGATATCGTTTTGTCACTTCAGCCACCCACCTAACCCTCCACCCCTCCACCGTTCTAAAATCCTGGATCCTCCCCTACATTGGGACACAACATACCTATCTTTGTATACACAAGCACTTTCTCCAATTTGCATTCGTCGGGAACGTCTTTGCAAAAGAAAGGAGGGACATATCGCGACATTGCCAAAGAAATAAAGTTTTTCTTCATGGTCTCTATGGGATCGTTTGCAGCAGCATCAAAGAAAAAATAAGGGAGGTTGTTTCTTTTGAAGATAGAGGGATTGGCATTGTCTGCAAATAAAACAAAATGGAACTTTTTGTTTGCATCTAATAAATAGTTGTATCTAGATAATAGATGTCTATTATTTCTCGTGTTACATTAGTATCGACGATGTTTTGCAGCGAAGAATAGAAATTTTTACCGATCGATACAGCGGCCATCTTGAAATCTAGTTTTGCATTTCAGGTTGTGGGAACAATTTTGTTTGGTTCAAAATGTTTCAAATCAGATTAATTTAAAATTCATATTTCCTTCGTCTCGAAGTGAAAGTAAAGATGGAAAAATCAAAGTCCTTTTTAAAATATTGTAACAAAAACCATATTTTACCCGAAATATGTAATGCATTAGCTCCCTGTGCATCCCATAATATCTTTCCCAGAACAATACAATTCAAGGTGACCGCCTTATCGGTAAAAAAAGTCTATTATTAACGAAGAAGTCGTGTTAGAACACTGACATAATGACATTCACAAAAGAAGAAACACAGGTTCATCTGAAGCTCTTTTTCATCTTTTTCATCTTGTTCACCTTTCTTTTTCTTTGAAAAACTGCATGGCAAAGCAGTTTGTGACGCCAAATCAGGAATAATGCCATGCCTTTAACTAGCTCGGGCGTGAGACAAGCGACTGCCGATAAGTTTTGTTATTTAAACTTAAGGTAGAGGAGTTTTATGGCGTCGATATTCAATTTTTGAGAAAGAAAATATTTCGAGGCTGGGTGTACTTTAATTGCAATACAATCTTACCGACGCAGTTTGGCCATGGAGGGTTTCGGGAACCAAAAGGGTTAAACATATGCCAAGTTCCAGAAGCACAATAATAAAGGACTGGAGGGTCAAATTCGAAGTCGAACTTGTCGTTGCACATCACAGCGCAAACTTTGTCCATATGTTGTCCAAAGTGAACACAGGCCAAGGCACCGTTTCTTGGGGGACGGTAGCAAGGACACTTTTTTCCTGTAAAGAGAACAAGAAAAGGAATGCTTTGTTTTTTTACTAGGAACTAAATGGTGTTGATAACCTCTAACTTTCTTCAGAAAGAAAATTAAGCTAGGAGAAATTGTTTGTGGTGCGTTGTATCTGGCGCTTTGTAAATTGCAAGTGATTCGACATAAATAACTCCAAATGGCGCGTAAATGGTTATCCGACAAACAAAATTTTCCTAAAGCGTCCCTCTTGGCTAAACCAGAAGTACGCTAGAGCTAAATTAGAAGCAACTAGTAATGGTGCGTTCTAAATTGTAAGCGATTCAAGATAATTGATTGAAAATGTAGGATAAAAGTGCAACTATGGAACCCGATCGACTCTGAACAACAAAGGAGGAAAAGAGAGTCTTGGAACGAGGTTCATAGGCAATACAGCTGGGTGTCCGTGACATGAAACTACGATACGCCACGTGATCAGGAGGCGTATCCGCTACAAGAAACTGATTACGTGGGATGCCACAGGCAGACCACGTCTAAGAATCGGTAGGGTTTCTTTTTCTTCGTGGTCTCATATGGCAATTAGCCACGTGCTTGTGCTTCTCACTGGAGTTAAGCCCTGTTGGCTGGGTTACCACTTGGATGGGTGACCATGCATAATATCCATGTCGTTAACTTGTTCTTTTTTCTTTTTTTCCTTTGCCTTGTTGTTTTTCTTTTTCTTCTTAGACACAATTTTTTTTTAAAAATAAATTTCCAGTATCATGCGGGAAGTGTTATAAGCAACACAAAAACAACTTCTAGTGATCTAACCCGCACCTTGAACTCGAATCTGGACTAGCCGTTGTACTTTAACAATTTCTGGTTAACTGTTTGTGCATCCCACGGAAACGCCCTTAGGCGTCTTGTTCAACTTACTTTGTAGAGTTATCCAGAATTTGCATGTTGCTCGGTTTCCAGAGCGATCCTCTGCCGTGGAAACAACTTCGTATGTACCAGGGACGTTGAAAATATCTCCAGATGGTATGTTCGAAGAAATGGCCGGAATCTCTCCAGAATTATCCGTAGCCTTGGGCCACTCCCAGTTCACGCGCATGGTGGGCTGTTCAGCATCGTCTTTTGTGATATTGTTTGGGCAAAAGGTGAACACTGGGGGCTCCCTGTCTGAAATGAAGATGGAGCACGAAAAGATATGAACTTGCGAGAATATTTTCCCTTTTTCTGGAGAGTGCTAAACATATATGCAGTAATAGGGGCAACATTTTCGCGCGACTTGTCGCGCAACAAAATTTCATGTTGCAATTTGAAACAGTGTCTTGCGCAAAGTTGACGTGCTTCCTACTTCTCGTAACAATTTTTTTGTCGGTCTGGTACGTAGTCATCGGAGCAACAAACCATCACAACTTGCAACGCAACATTGTTGCGCGATAAGTTGAACAAAAATGTTGCCCGTATAGGGCGCACATGTGAGATCACAACCAAGTAGCCTTTCTCGCACGGCAATGAGAAGTTGAAAGTAACAGCCGTTGTATTACTTTCAAACCAAAAAAATCGTCAAGTAACCGAATGCCGTGAGAGGACTTCCGACTGAACTGTATTCTTTGTCTTTGAAAAGGTATCGCGAGCTTTGTATGTATGTAAGACTTTATTTAAACACGGAAAATCATCCGTTGAGTTTCACAAGTTAAGAACTAAGACTGTTCACAACTGCTTTACACGATTGCCGTGTGGGAATCCGATATGTTGGATACCTTCCTCAAATTTCGCTCAAATTGAAGGACAGATTCGACATATTTTAAGCTATTAGGCAACTTATTCCATAATGTGGCCCCGCTATGGGGGAAGCTTCGTTTTAAATAATTAGATCTAGGTTTTGGCAAAGCCAGTTTTCCCTCAGAGTTTTTCGGGTTGTAACTAGAGTAACAGTGAGCGAAAAGACGTTGAAGACATTCCGGGAAAAGACCATTAATTGTTTGATACATCATTAAAGCTTTTTGTTTCTTTGGTCGAATTGATAGCCTCTCACAGTTAAGGGTGGACAGGAGATGGTCTGAGTTCGTATCAAAATGCAATTTTGTAATTACTCTGGCTGCACGATTCTTCAATTTTTGGAGCTTATCACTCAAGTAGCCACTGAAACAGTCTTAAACAGGGCTGCAATAATCAAAATGTGGCAAAATTAAAGCGTTATAAATTTGAATCGCAGTTTCTTTCGAAATAAAGGGTCGCACCCGTTTGAGGGCACCTATAGCTGAGGATACCATCCCGCTTATTTCTTCAACGTGTTTGCACCAAGTAAATTGAGCATCTATGGTAACACCCAAGGATTTGGTACGTCCAACTTTCTTGATGATTTGATCGTCAATTCTCATTTCAACGTCTTCATTTTGGACCGATAATCTCTGCCTTGACCCAATTATCATTAGCTCTATTTTGGCAACATTAAACTAAGCTTATTGGCTTTCAGCTAGTAGCTTAGGTTACTTAGTTCAGGGGATAAAGCTTCTTTGAGTTCCGTTAACGTTTTGGCCGATAGCGTAATGTTTGTGTCGTCAAGGTTTTACCGATGAGCGACTTTCAGTATTTTGCGGTGTTAGGAAAGACCAGTTTTTCTCGCTGGGAACTGATTTTTATGACTGGATGGAAGACATGCAAAGATTATAGATGCTCCCCTCAATGGAGTACCTTTAAACAGCCTTTTTCTGTAAAGCTTATTCCATGCGTTACTCCCTAGCTACTTGCTGTGGACTGCAATGTCAGTTCATCGTTTATTTCGCATCGCTTCGTTTCTTGCACTTTTCTGAGATTAATCGTTTTGTTTCTAAGCGAAAGATAAGTTTTAGGTAAATGGAAGCAAAAATGACATCTTCGAAGTGATATCGACAGTGAAGATCTTTGCAGAGAAAAGTGTTTGCGGAGCATTTCTTTTGCCAGAACTTGTTTTTAATGCCCCCATCATGTTCTTACCTTCATTGGCTGCAAGGGTCAGCGTAGCCGTCAAGAAGGTAACGAGAAAACTTTCTACAACCATCACGTCGCTCTGACACCAAGAGATAATTAATCTGGCTATTTCGCGAACACGTATTGCACTACGAGAGCGACTGCCTTAGATTATTTGGTTAGCTGTGATAACAACTAAGATATTCTGATCAGCATATTGTAGCTAAGTTATCACGGACGCACCGTCACTGATAGCTACACATGCAATTGTACACGGATACAGTACGTAAATTGCTTAACAAATAGGTATCAATTTCTTCGGCACGGGAAAGTTAGAAAACAAGCAAAGAAGGAAACGCAAAGAAATAAGCTCTTTTCAATATTCGAGATGATATTTTTAATTTTAAATGAATACTGATTAAAACATATTAATATACAAAGTTAAGGTTTACACTGCAATCAGGTGACCAGACAAACATGGTTTGATGCTAACCTGGTTTAAACATTTGATGAACGTAACGTGAAACAATTCAAGACCCAGATTCCAGGGAGTTGAATCGTAACTTTTCAAGTTGCGCTCATTAAATCTTCAACCTAGAGTAGCATCAAACCTTAACCTTTCCCTCCCTCCTCACGCGCCCCGCGCGTTCTCAGGCGCCCGAATTTCTTCACGCCCAATTCTCCCTTCTCCTTCGAACGCGTGGCAGGCTACATCAAAGCATGTCAAATTAACATAGTGTTTATTCAACTGTCGTTCTGTGGAAGCAAATGCTCATGATTTCACGAAGGTCATAAAAAGAAACGGCAGAAATGTTGGGATCCCAAAATTGAACTCTCTTCATTTTGCAAACATTTCGATTAAAAAGATAATAATTAAAAGAACATGGCTGCTGATGACGTTTTCGAATGGCCTCTATAAACTTCAATTTTCTTAAATCTAAAGACAGTTCAGTCTGTCACTTGAGTGTCGAAAGTAATCACTCGATTGCTTTGGTTTTCCGTTTGCTCTGTGATTGGATAACAAAACTTGCAAGAACTTTTTCAACCAATCAGATGCAAAACTAAAACCACTTGCGACTTTCTCACACTTGCTTTCCCCCGCTTGGCGAGGGCTGCGTGGATGAACAGTGCTTTTGATCCAGAAGGTGATTGGCGCTGCAATTATTTGGTTTTGCTCTGACGTCACTTGACCGCTTTAGCTAGTTCTTACACACTAAAGAAAACGATCGAGAATGTGATGCAAACAAGGAATTTGTTATCAATATTCTGAAAAATATTTAGTTTTAAGTCAACTGAATTATTACTGAATGTAAGCTAAATTGGTGTGTTTTCAACTGCGCCTCTCCGTCAACATTTTGATCAGCTGAAATGACAGTATCTGCATGAGGCAATAGATCATTTTCACATGACGTCATGGCGGCTGTATTGGTGTACCTAAACAATCCTCGGGGAATTAAACTCCATTTTTATGCAAATATGTCTTGTTTCAGTAAATCAATGTGGCCACTCGTCACGTGAGTCAAGACGATCTATTAAAATGGCACTCGGAGAGTAAATGAAAGCAAAACTTTAAAAAATTGCAATTATTCTGTGTTCAAACCTTGGACAATAGATGATACTTTTTAAGAGCAAGTGACGGACACGTGCGGTCTCTCCGTGGCAAGAAAAAACGGACCATTAACTATCTGTGTAAAACCATTTTAATTGTGGATAGTCTGACCACTCAATCTAGGCCTTATAGGAGGATTTTAACCGTCCACAAAGTAAGTGACACTGACAACAACTGATAATAAATTGGAAAATGTGAAGCGTGTGCTTTGAGGACAAAATGTCCACAGTTCAAGGAGACCCGTGGGGAAGGGAGGTGCGAAGGGTGCGTCCCCACCCCCCATAGGCTGCGGAGGTCCACTTTTTTGTTGACCAACGATTTAAAGAAAGTGAATTGATAAAAACTTACAGTATAGTTCTGTTCAGATTCACTGTTTGTGTAGTAGAAATGAAATAAATAAGCAAAAACATACATATTCCATGTTTGATTAGCAGCCAGGGACGAAGAATTTAACAATTTAGTCAATAGATGACTAGAACTTTAATAAATTTCAATGTTTCTTTCGGCCATGTCTAGACATGTCGAGACATCACGTCTTGATAGAAATTGAAAAAGAAAAAAGAAACAACAAAAAAAAAACAAAAAAACAAAAACAAAAACAAAACAAGCCCCTCAGATTCAGACGAACCGCCCCCGTTTAATTGTTTGCTTGAGAGTGACTCAAAAGGAACTGCTGATTGTCTTTTCAATATTTTGCAAGGCAGCTCGGGTTAATTTGGCGATAATTTCTAGAACATACTGTGACATTTTAAGCCAGTAAACAATAATACGTAAGTCCGGCAAATGTCATTCTTCTTAAAGAAGCCAGCTGGACCACAGTGCTTTGCGCCCCGTTGTAGTTGTTATTATCCGAGAACTTGTTTCTGCTCTGTCAGAAACACGTGCAAATATTCCAGAGCAGAGATGAACGAGAGCGGCTCTGATTCGATCCACGTAATAAACGAAAATGAGCATAGCTGCCCTTTTCTGTAATACAGAAAATATTGCATATGGCAGCTTTGCCTGCAATGCATTCTGGCTGAGCGTGCTCCTTCAGCATTTTTCGTCGGGAAGCCAAGTTTTGTCAACAGAAATAAAAGGAAGTTGAGTATTTAATAAACAATTATTCCATTCGCCTTTTTGGATACTTAACAATTATTCCATAAGCGTCCTGGATGTGAGATGGGAGATAGCCAACGAGGCCGCCGTGTTGGCTGCAACCAATCTTATATTCAACAAGCGCGAAGGGAATAATTGTTTTATTACATTTCGCTATTAAATTCATTTTGCCCACGGGAAGTTTTGCTTCAAGCACAAATTTTTTCAGCTTGGCATTACTTGGCGCAATCAGTTTCCATATAAGGTCGTACGGCATATGAGCTGGTAACCGAGATTGAGCGTACCAATGACAACGATAGAAACGCAATATCCAAGAAAAGGTTATAGCCCCCGTTGCAGTGATCGCACGTCAGCGAAGGTTATCTTGCGATCTCACTAAGGTCTGACTATAAAAGTTTGTAAAATTTGAACATGTGTTAACTGTGTTGATAAACCAACGAAATGATATATGAAATGAATCACATGTTGAACTGCGGATATGAAATCAAGGTCACGGGTTCAAACCCCGTTGAAATCCTGAATTTTTTCAGGCTTCTCCACGCAATTGCTTAAATTGCGTTCATAACTGCGAGGATCATAGCTTCACTTGTGTTGATGAAAGTTGAGTAGGACTGGAATTCTTTTGGCAGCAGTTTGGCTTACTGATTAGGTTAGACGGTCAAATGAACACGTAACATAACGTAACGCAACTTAACATAACAGAAGACGTTTGACTAATTAGAGGTCACCACGACTTGTATCAGCAGAATAAATTTGACTAATCAGGAGATCGCTACGGTTCTCAACACTGATGTAACAAAGTGAATGTACCGGTAATACTTCTGTATACTTCAAAATTTCATTTATTTGTAATTCAAAATTCCACGCATTCCACACTTGTTAATATTGACACGTTTTTAAATCCTATCAGTTAGGGGCTGTTTACATGGAGGGAGGAAGATCCTAGCATTAGGAACATCCTAGGAGGTAGATCATCCTAGTGCCATATGTTTTCTGCAAAAAGGTGTACTTGGCCCTAGCGCTTGCTAGGATCTTTCTAGTGATAGGATCTTCCTTGCTGAGAAACAGGAATATCCTAGAACTAGGAAGATCTTAACACCATGTAAACTGCATTCACTAGGAAGATCCTAGCACTAGGGACAGAGAACCAAACATGGCGGCTTCCGGCCTTTCAGCAGCTTTTTTTACCAATTATGAACCATAACTGCAACCGAAATTCCTGCTTGTAAACCAAACGGAAAATTGTTTCGCTTTCCAGGATCTTCCTAGTGCTAGGATCTTCCTCCCTCCATGTAAACAGTCCCTTAATCAGTGAAGGTTGTCGATTAACTTCGCCGTTTTTTTTTTTAGAGTCCTCATTACGTTGCTGTCAGTGATTTTACTATAGAAATATTGCAAAAAGAAAATTTGCAGTTGTTAACCATTTATTCATAAAAGGTCAGACAAGCAACGTAAG
This sequence comes from Astreopora myriophthalma, assembly GCA_014634185.1. Lineage (NCBI taxonomy): Eukaryota > Metazoa > Cnidaria > Anthozoa > Scleractinia > Acroporidae > Astreopora > Astreopora myriophthalma. The sequence goes on along the minus strand of BLFK01000662.1, from coordinate 849,974 downwards.
TCACCACTACTCAGCGGCTTTTCACGTTTTCATTTATGATAGTATTCCCTGGAAATCGTGGAAATTCCCTGGAAATTTCCTGGGGGTGGGGTTGGGGGACAGGGAGCACCCCAGACCCTCAAGCGGCTGGTGCCGTCGGCGCTCGATGACATATTTCAATGGTGCGTACTCCGTGACAACTGCACGCTACGCCGCTGAGCAAGGGATGCAAAGAAAGGGATCGTTTTCGTCATTCTGTATTATATTCAATTTTAAATGAATCAAATTAATCATGTCATTCTGTGTCTCTATGATCTGCTGAAATGACAACTTAATCAACAATAAATTCGGTAATTACAGTACCACCCAGGGAATAAATCAGATAAGATAGGATAGTAAATTTTATGATATAGAAAATTTCAGGACAATCAGCGCTGAAGTGGGAATAGTTTGTGATGCTTTTATGAATATTCAACCCTAGTCTTGGGAGAATTTTCACAGGTTGTGACTAAAATGGATCCGCCAAAATCAGGTTGGACACTTAATGATGAATACATAAAAGAGAACGATGACTAATCTGTAGCTTATAGGGTGGTATGTTCCTTAAAAGTTTCCGATTCCTTCAACGTCAAGTCGCCAGACTAGCGATATAGTTAACAGACAGTATGCTTCTAGCCCGTGTTCGACGCACCGATATTTGAGTTTTTTTGTCAGTCTTTCTTTTGAAGTGTGAAGTAAGACACACTTCATATAAATTCAAGAGAAACGATAACGTGATCATGATTTTGGAGTCATCGTTGTCTTTTATGTATTCGTCATAAAGTGTCCAACCAATTGTCACTTGAGAGCAACTACGTCATTGCTTTGGTTTTGGTTTGCTCTGTGATTGGATAATAAATCTCGCACGAACTTTTTCAACCAATCAGACGCAAAACTAAAACCAATTGCGACTTACTCACACTTGCTTTCCCGCGCTTGGCGCCGGCTGCGTTTACTTGCTTTGCGATCTGATTGGCTGGTAAAACCAACTCGTCAATTACTTCGATTTGTGGTTGGCTGAAGGGTTTATAGAAATAGTAACAATAATAATAGTAATAATCCTAATAATAGTCTAATCATAATCATAATAATCATCATCATCGTAGTCATAGTAACAAAAATAACAACAGCAACAACAACAACAAAAAAAACAGCCCCTCATTTCATATGTAAGTAGGCCCTATCCTAGGTGACTTCCTCCGTTGCTCTGTTGGCCTCCTCGGTAGCTCTGTTGGCTCCCTCTGTTGTTCTGTTGGCTCCCTCTGTTGCTCTGTTGGCTCCCTCTGTCGTTCTGTTGGCTCCCTCTGTTGCTCTCTTGGCTCCCTCTGTTGATGAGTTGACTTCCTCTGGAGCTCGGTTCGCTTACTCCCCAGCTTCGTTCAGAAACGTGTTCATCAGGGATGGTTGGTGTTCCTCTGTGGCTGCTTTCGGTAATTTCGGAAATTTCAGACATCACGGGCTGCGTATCATCGCCCTCCCCGGGACAATTACAACAATTTAAAGCTATTGCCTGGTAGCGATTCCTCAAAACTCGGTAGGCTAGTACCACAACGACTAGTAAGGGGACATATGCCAAAATGTTGACCACAATTTTCAGGGACTTCCTCTCAGGGTTAGTAGTTGGATAAGAGCTGTCGATTGGAGAACTGATCACCGCGATTAGTGAGAGGGTTGTTAAGATCACCACATCGGAAGTGTTAATCCAGTCATAGCTCCTCTCGCCTTCTCTGGCATCCCGAGCTTCTTTGTAAGGCTTCAAGAAGGCAAACGTAGCGAGGACCACAACGCATACGCCCTGCATCAAAATCCTTTGGATTGAACCCTGAGGTACGTAGATATCGATCACCAGAATTGCCAATCGGCAGAGAAAATAAAAGGCCGCACACCAGCGATATTCGTCCTTCAAGCAGCTTTGGAAAGCATCGAAAAAAGGCCTCCAGCGATTGAGATTCAGCACGGGTCGAAGACCATTTGTAAGAAATGGGCGAAACAGCAGAATCAAAGGGAACGGCAGCACGAATACCAAAATGTACCCTATCGCAACAAGTGCATACCATTTATGTTTACCTTGAAAAAATTGAAGTCCGCCGTTTTGAAAGAGGACGGTCTCGCGTCCAACTTTAGCGGGATGCAGAATCTTTAAGGAGATTGTTGTGATGTCGGTGTAACACAATACAAAAATGGTGCATATAGCGCGAATAGGGGCCCTAACGCGTTGGCTAAAGCACCACTCACGGTACCTATTTACTAGCTTTGTCAACAACCAAACAACAAATATTACAAAGGTGGGAAGGGCGTACATTATCATTAACTTATCGGCATCGTCCAAGCCTTTGGCTAGGCAGAAGATATTGTCGTCTCTTAATTTGATGCGCAAATTTGCCAATGCGATAAGGAACTGCATGAATCGATCAAATCGAAACTCATTGGGTGTGAGTACCTCCAAGACTTGGTAAGAATACAGCCAGGCGTTGAGGTATCCAGTAAAAAAATCGAGATCAACCAGCATGATGACAATCACCAGCATAATGATAACAACGCCGATCAAGACCAGGTAAAACAAATTCCGGTAGCTGCATCGATCAATGCAGTTTTCACTTCCAAAGGTTATACTGTAATTTTTCTTGCACTCTCCGCAGAGAATGCTACTCTGTTTTCTTCCATATTTACACACATGGCCCTTACGATACACATAGTTTTGCTCTGAAGGGTTTGACTCGCAGTATCCAATGGGACAAAAATAAGTGACGAATTCGCCTTCAACATCTCCCGCCCAGTAACCTTCCTTGACATAAAGGGTCTTTCCATCAGACCCACAAGCGAACACGCCTTTTCCCCTCTCAGTAGTCGTGCTCATGCACTTACATGTAAGTCCTGTCTTTACAAATCCAGGATGACACTTTTTCAAGGTGACATTGTCTATTGTTTTGCTTAACAGCTGACTTCCGATATAATCCAGTCCAACGGAAAACGGGCTTTCCTGATCCTCCCTCAAGCTAACGTTTCTAATTTTCCCATCAGTTGCAAGGAAGAGGTTTGACGGGATGAGCTGGACTGAGGAATTCCCACTGACAGTCACATTCACGATTCCCGGGACTAAATTTTCGACTTCATCAAGCAGCTTCACAGTAGCGTTGAAAACCTCACCCGGAGAAACCTTCCAGTCTTCTTTATCAACAAGCATATTCACTGGATCAGTTGCAACTTGATGAGTGATACTGTTAGGTACGAACTTTACAAAGTTCGAAAGTAGTATATTGCCCTCGTGTGGATTCGTACCTGATTGTCTGCAATTTTTCAGCGTTGTTGCAAAGACGGACTTCCCAGTTGATGCATCGTTGTTTTTGAAGGTGACCGAGGTATTCCACTCGTCATAATCCGCCAAGGGATTACCGTACCCAAAGAAGCAAGCGTGCAGGTTGGCACCTGTTTGATTGAAACGTGTCAGAGGGGAACCTGGCACTTGAACGTAAAGCGCTCCACCTTTGTCAACGCAGCTGTTCCTCTCGAAGTTAAGAATGGATTTTTTGTTCAAAACAATCCTTGATCGTCCGTACATCGCTATCGCCCCACCTCTAAGACCAGTGTTGTTAATGAAATCTAACCTGTTGTGTAGTTGGATTGCTGATCCATCCAGCACCAATGCTGATTGTCTGTTATTGACGAATTTTGCTTTGCCTCGGAATATGAGAGGGGTCGCCACGGTATAAACAGACCCCTGTCCCATAGTAAGGCTGCCTTCCGACCGAAGGAAGGCTACGTTGGAGTCAAATAACGTGTTATTCTGAAATAAAACGTGGTATGGAATTTCGGGTCCAACGAAGTCCGTGTTTTCGTTGTGAAGAAATGTTCCCAAAGCGGCTCCGATAGTCCCAGAATTTTCCAGCCACCTGCAACGAATAAAGTGGAATACGACTGCAGGATTTGTGCGCTTAGCGCATTTTCCAAGAATCGTCGTTCCATACAGTGATGTTCCGCCTCCCCACATCGCCATATTGTTGGTGAACGAGCAATTGTTTACTGCAAATCGGTTCAGATGACGTAGACGTTTGGGGGGTAAGTGCACAAGCCCGGCCCCTCCACCAGCTTGAGTAGCCTTGTTTCCGTTGAACATCGTATCATTCATTTGCATTGAATTACCCTCTGCGTACTCCTTGATCTCTACCTGGAGACCGCCACCCAGTGCTGCGCTATTACCGGAGAAGGAGCAGGAGTGGATTTTGATGATGCAGCCGCTGGCATTTCCCGTGAAATACACCGACAACCCGCCTCCGTGACTGAAGGGGCGTTCCCGTGGTGCGAAACGGTTGTTCTCTTCAGCTACGGTAAGCCATAACGCCTTATTTCGGACAAAATGACAATTGGTAAATACATAGATGTTGTTGTGCTGATAGGAGTCGTGTTCTCTACGCGTTACATTCACCGTGTCATTATCGTATCGGTTTAATATAAGATTAACACCACCTCCAGAGTGAACATAGCTCACATTTTCTATAGCGGAAATCACTCTGCCATAGTCGTCGCCACGAGCGTAATTCTCGACAAACCAAGCATTTGAAAACTCTACAAGCCCCGCAACATCGTATAAATTGACTCCGAGCCCCGGTGATTCGGAAATTTCGACTTCTGAAATTGTCACATTTCTACAATATCTGAAGTCTAAAGCGGTCTTGAATTTAGCGCCCTTTAGGCTTGGATAGTTAATCGTCGCTTTGACTGAACTTGTATACCAGCCGCCACACTTGAGAAACTTGAGTCGTTTGAACGTAATATTCTCACTAAGAATAAACGAGATGCTAACATTTGCATCGCATGTTATTTGTACGTCGTGTAGGGATGACCCATTCCCCGACAGACTAAATGATGACTTCCTTTCAAAATGATGGCTTGTGTTCAGCGTATAATTTCCTGTTGAGGCGAAAATCATAGTTGAACTGAGGCCGGAAGCGAGACGTAAAACCCTGTCAAAGGTTTTGCATGGGTTGTCCTCGGCACAATTTGTAGATGAATCATTTCCCTGTGATGACACAAACATTTCACTTTCAATTGCCGAAATTCCGTAGAACCATGGCATTGACAACAAAATGAACGCAGTGCAGCCTTTGTGGTGCAGCATTTTCGACACGGTATCGATTCCAAGAACTCCAGTCGTAAGTTCAGTCAATATCGCAGTACTAATCATGTGACTCATCTGACCACAGGTAGCCCAAGCTCGATGTATAGGTACCTGTGCTGTACTACATTATTACGGAAGAGTAGAAATATAAGGATTTGTATGGGGAAAACGGTTTTTCTCAAAATTCAAAAAATATTTACGATTTAAAATAACAAATAGCTTACCATGCTTCACTCTTTTGTTTCTTTGTCTCTGGTGCGGTTTCTGGGTCGATTGAGAGCGATTTAAGTGGTTTTTTGTTCCTCTCCTTTTATCTTTCCCAAGGTTGGTGACTGGACGAAGCCGTCGAACCGAGATCACCAAAGGAAAAGGGCCACAAATTCGCTCCCAAGGCTTTGATCGCCTCGAAATTCGACGTCGATCACGGACGATACCTCTGGTACCCATTCGTCTTGTTCAATCGAGCTGCTTGTACACCGAGAGGGAATTAAGGGCCGCAAAACTCTGCAAACATTTGCTTCGAGAGCCACGGGATGAGGCTTTATCACAACCCGCGTTCCCCAAACCGTTGAAAGATCTCAAATTACCCACTTTCGGGGTGGGTGACGGTCTTTTGGGCTAAGACTCGTTGTGAGCAAAAGACCGTCACCCGTTGATGGCGTCATTTTACTACCAAGACCAGAATGCATTGAGGAGCTTCTATTGTCAGGCGAATTTTACCAATTGTCTCGTTATTCTCTGAGGAGTAAAAAATCTGCAGAAGAAAGCATTTTTACAAAGCATTCTGGTCTTGGTAGCAAAATGACGCCATCATGCAAATTGGGTATCTACCACCGAGTGCCTCTTATGAATGGCAACGTTGTTGCATGGCCATAGGTTAGAAAACTGTTAAAGCCTGTTATGTTACCCTCGTTAAATAAAGAAGGTTAGCACTAGTTTCCATAGCTCAAAATGACCTTGGACATCTCCTGACAATTACACGACGTAATATTTTCCGTAGTCATGGGGCAAGCGCTCCGTTTCAAGAATTCCATAAATTAGACAGAAAACTGACTGAAAAATGCTCCTGTTCAGCAACAAACAGCATTTCTCATCTTAGCACTGATCTACAGTCTTAGGTCGAAGCACCGATTTGAAACGGTTAGCTTTCAGTTATTGTTATAAGCAACTTTATTTAAATACCTTAAAAAGCTAGATGTTTTTAGCAGCTTGCCTTCTTAGTCTACTGGAAATTGGTGCGAGAAAGAAACGAGTTTCCCCGGTTCGACACGCTTACACTTCTGAAAATTTTCTTCTTCAATTTTCATCTTAAGTTAAAAGTTCATTGTATGTCATGTAAATTGAAGTTAGATGTCCAAGGTCATTTTGAGCTATGAAAACAAGTGCTAACCAATAAAGAACACTGCACAGGTGATTTGCACGTTACGTCATCGCCGCCATGTTGGTTGACGAAAACAATAGATCTCTCGTTAGCTCCTTTGTTCGTCAACCAGCATTTGTTCATTTCACCATTGTTATCTGTCTCTATAGACTGGCTGCAAACCGCCTATTGTGATGGAGTATGGTATACAATAGCGTTTCGTCAGGAATCTAAACACTTTGAACTGCCCTGAATTGTTGGCAGGGAAGGGGAAATATAGGTACAGCAGGGTACAGGGTACAGGTACACTTTATTTAAACACGGTAAAAGCGTCAGTTACAAAACAGATTAAAAGTAAACTGATTTATATGTTTGCCGTGTGTGAGTACGAAACTTAAACCTTCTTAAGAGATTTAGTTGCTCTGACGTTAGCTGGAAGGCTATTTCATAACCGTATATATGTTCTAATTAACAATGTGTTCTAATTAGTATCACCCAATTAGTCAGACAGAAAAGGCAATAATAAAGTTAGCAAATGAAAGTTGAAGAAATATGTATTTGCGAATAAAACGAAAGAAAGCGTCACGCTTTTCGCTTCTCGAGGACTATTACTAATAGTCCTCTAGTAGCGTAGCCAATGAAAATGCAGGATTTTCATTAGTCCACTAGTTCGGTGATACTAATGTAAGTTAGACATAAAATGTAGACCTGCCAAGTGTTCAAATATGTTGAGACACCACCCACCCCTCTCTTGGCCATTTGGCTGAGTTGTAGCTCAGTTAAAACATACGGGACCTTAAGGTTGGAATACGAGTACGAGTTTTCCGTCCTGAGCATGCGCAATTGGAACAATTTCGACCTCGAAAACTAATGCGCGTGCTCAGTACAGAAAACTCGTACCCGTAGTCGTACTCATACTCCAATCTAAAGGTCGCTTAACCGAATGAGGGAAATCCCTTCCCTCTACCCTTCAAATACTTAAGGAAGGATCATTAGAAAAGTAATGGAGGGTGGGTTGGGGTGGGGAGGTCGGAAAAGCCCAACGTGGAGAGGTTTCCTTAAAAAGAAGAACCACCCTGATATTAAAACAATGAATTCACTGCTTTGCCGAAAACGTACCAAAAAACACGTTTCCTAGTTAATCAGCTCTTTATTCGAAGAATCACCACTTAAACTCCAGGCATCACTACAGCATCAACTACGAATAGACCGCGTGCAGGATTTTTTTTACCTAACAAGATACGTGATACCTAGAAGTATAAAGTACATTCTGGGAGATTGATTGAAGTTATTTCCGGTCATATATAACAAACAACAATAACAACCAAACGATTTAAGGCATTGTTCACGGATCCCGACAGCTTTTCTCGGTCCTCCCATGAGAGGAGCCTCGGGCAAGAGTCCAAGTCGTAAGAAACAGAAGGCACGCATTCCGTTCATTCAACTACGACTTTACATCGATTTGTATTGGTAGATCTTCCGTCTATTTCTTGTAACGCTGCTGCGGCTACGACCTTTCGAAGATTGCAAACCGAGTTTAAATACCTGGCCAGTTTTCCTGGGAAGAGGGACTTGCAGTTTAGGTCACGCAATTCTGGTAACGCAAGTTCGGTAACTATTTGAGAAACAAGCATGCTACGCTCATGACTGGTGGGAAAAAACCAACCTCGTTCTGAGGGTCTGAAGAGAGACCCTGGAAACGAGACCAAACAATTTCGTACCCAGAGTCCTCAGGCTATTTGGCCGGCGGATGGTCGCCTAAGGGGACTCTCGGAACTCTGGAAATAGAATGTTGCAGTCTGTTCTCAATGGTCGGCTAATCCATAGGCAATTAAACCGCGAAAATATGAATGTTAAATTTAACGGCTAGTCGAAAACAAACACCACGACTGCGCTGCCTGTGCCTCAACCTATCAGTAGAGCCCATGTCATGCGTGACTGCGTCCACCACGTTTTTTTTCTGGGACATGACAGCTAATTTTCGCGGGAATGTGTACTCTAAAAAAAGACTCATTTGTGAATCTGCTAGGAAGCCCACCCAGGCCACAGGAACACTCTTTCCTATCTCACTCTTGCTTAGACACATGCACACCTCAGACAGTAGCTCCGAAATAGCCCATCGCAGCTTGCTAATTGTTTGCAACGTCTAAATTCTTGAGACTACTTAATCTACTATACTCTGTCACAGCGCCTTTGAGCGTAATAAAATCAACGAAACAAGGGTGGAAAATCAACCCTCATTCCGCGTTTGTCAAAAGTCACAGCCAGTAGACCATTTCACACACAAAACGGTCTTGTATTTCTGCAGTTAAAACTTTTAAAGTTTTCATAACCTCTACGTGAACTTTGCCTTTTTGAACAGTGCTCCATGTGAAAGGGAAGGATTCGTGTTGAAAACTGCATACTTGCACAGATAACAGACACGCCGATCCTGAATGCAACCAACTAGGCTCTTCAGGTGGAATCTAAAAAACAGGTACGCAATGCCTACATGTGTCGACTGTTAAAGTTAAGGAGCAAATCAAGTAATGAACCTCTTAACAAACTAAGCTTTTCAAGTGAAATCTAAGAACCGAATCGACTAAAATGTTCCCTTATTGATCAAGTTGGACCAAGTATTATCGTTGTTAGCACTCGATAAAGCCCAACTGTCAAGAGATTTAAAGGGGCACACGTTGTGCTGTTTCTCGGTAAAAGCAGTACAAAAATAACTCACCGTACAAAAACAACTCAATCCTTACAAAACTCACGCTGAAAAAAATTTATTGACGTCTTCCACGTAAAACAAAGACCAGTATTGAATTACTCCTAAACATTTTCTCACTGCTCTCTCCCGACCAGCTACGAGTATTTGCCCCGAGTTTTGACGAGCTTGTGTCTCTGCTCAGAATTAATGCCAAGTTTAGTCTCAAAACTATCCGTTGAAAAAGCACTCTAAGACTTTGTATTTAATTTTAAATCACTTTTTTTTTTTCAAACAATTAGTCATAGGATAAGAGATCTCAGTTGTATGTTTCCATAGTTCATAGGCCTGGCTAACCGTTATGCACGATCGAAGTTTTGCACAGCTGCAGATTCGGTGATGTCGGAGATAGAAAGTTCTGACACGCTGTTTTCTCCGTCTTTTTTCCTTATGCGGCGGCATTTTATGATGCTTCTGACAGCTACCGTGATGCACACTAACAACGGAATATAAGCCAAAAAATCAACACAAACGTAAAAGCCCCACCAGGTTTTCTCGTCCAAGGCACTGTCCATAGGAGAACTGAACACTGCGATTAGGGTCAGCGTAACCAACAAGGCAGCATCCGACTTGTTAATCCATTCGTAGCTCTCCTCGTCTTCTCTTACATCCTTGGCTTCCTTGTAGGGCCTCAAGTAGGCAATAATAAGAAGAATCACGACACAGGAGCTTTCCAGTAGTGCCCTCTTAACCGGACCTGACACCAAGAAGGTGGCAATGCTCAACAGAACCAATCGGCAAATGAAATAAAAGGCTGCACACCAACGATACTGGTCCTTGAAGCAATTCTGAAGAGCATCAAAGATTGGTTTCCAACGATTGAGATTCAACACGGGGCGGAGACCCTTCGTCAAGCAAGGTCGGCACAGAAGTACTACTGGAAATGGGAGAACGAAACCTAGGATAAACAACATCGCTACGATACTATAGCCAATATGTTTCCCAGTGAAGAAAGCAATACTGCCTTTTGCGTACATCACAGTTTCGGATTCCAGAAAAGCAGGATGCAGAATTCGAAGTGAAATTCGAGTGATGTCAGTGTAGCAGAGAACGACGATTGTGCAGAAGGCGCGAAAAGGGGCGGCTTTGACTCGTCTACTGAAACACCAGTTGGGGTACCAACCTACAGCCTTGGCTAACAAAACAACTAACAGCAAAACATAGGTCGGGAGTGCGTACAAGATCACCAACTTGTCGGCGTCGTCCAACCCTTTAGCAAAACAAATCCCAGCTGAACCTGCTCTGAGCTGGAAGTTGGCTAAGCCGATGATGAACTCAATAAAGGCGTCAAATTTGAAGTCATCAGGAGTTATGACTTTCATGACCTGGTAAGAATAGAGCCAAGCGTTTAAGTACCCTGTGAAGAAATCGAGATCTATCAGCATAATTCCCAGAACCAAAACGAGAAGGATCAACCCATAGGGAATTAACAGCAGCAAGTACCAGTTCGAGCAGTCATTTGAGCAAGCTTCACCCCCAAGCTTGACACTCCGCTTCGCTTTACAGTCACCGCAGAGTATGCTCTTCTGATCTCTGTCGTCATTGCAAATGTCGCTGGAATTGTACTTTCTCTCTTTTGCATGCAAATCTGTCTTACAGTATCCAACTGGACAAAAATGAGTGGCAAATCTGCCATTTACCGCACCTCCCCAGAAGCCATGTTTGAGATAAAATGTCTTTCCGTCCGAGTCGCACTTCGAAACGCCCATGTCCTTGGAGTCCATGCAAACACACGAGGTCCCATTTTTTCTAAAGCCAGGATTGCAGGGTTTTAATCTACGCTCCGGTATTGTCTCTGTCAAGACCTGCCTTCCTAGGTAGTTAATCTCGACTGAAAACCTCTCGCCTGGTTCCCCGACTAATCTGAGGAACGATATGCTTCCGTTGGCAATAAACGTGGAAGAAGGAGTGTCAAGCACGATGGACGAGGGTGCGAGATAAGGGACTATCTTCACCTTGACAACTCCATGGACGGAGCTACCGAGCTCGTCGACTAGTCGCAATTTGGCATTGAAACGCTCGCTTGGGGCAACTTCCCAGTCGCTGCTGTCATACTGCATGTCCACGGGGTCTGTGGTAACTTCACTCGTTATGGAGCTCAAGTTACCATTCTGGTCTCTGAATTCGACGAATTTCCACCGCAGGACAGAGTTGTTTTGTCGAGGTTCACCAGCTCGTCGACAGTTTTGCAACGTTGTCGCATAGACCGAGTTTCCAGGGAATGGAAAAGGAGCTTTGTTGTTCTGGAAGATCACCTTTGTTTTCCAGTCGTCGTAATCGAGAGTGTGATTAATGTACTCAAAGAAACAGATGTGGGTGTTAGTGCCTGTTGCATTGAAACTAACCAGGGGAGGTCCAGGGGCGTCGATATACAATGCCCCTCCTTGTGCGTCGCACTGGTTCCCTTGAAAGAGCAAGGACGAACCTTCGTTAAACACTATTCGCGAGCGTCCATACATGGCCATACCTCCTCCTCTGAATCCTGTGTTGTTGATGAAATACACGTGACCATAAATTTGCATTGTAGCCCCATCTAATGCAAGGGCGGTTCTTGAGTTGTTTTTGAATGCCACATTCCCGTGCATAACAAGAGGCACTTCGACGCTGTACAAGGCCCCTTCTCCGATTGAAACAAGGTCTTCCATTTGTATAACACGATTTCCTTCAAAGGTGCTGCCATTGAGGCTTATGTGGTATGGGACGTCGGGTCCAATTTGATCTACGTTCTTATTAAGAAGAAATACCCCGCTGGCGGAGCCCACGGTTCCAGTGTTGTCAGTCCACAAACAGTCATTGAAAAAAAACTGATAGAGATCAGTATCAGCATGGCTGGCACACTTTCCGGGTATTGACGACCCGAACAGTGAGGTACCACCCCCCCAAATGGCCGTGTTGTTCACGAATGAGCAGTTATCTGCTGTGAAGGTATTAAGGCGATCTTGGATACCTTCGACTAAATTTTCCAGTCGAGCGCCCCCACCGGCTAAAAAGCCTTTGTTGTTTTCAAACCTGGTATTTTTCATCTTAAGATGATTATTTTTCGGTTCACCTATCATTCCAACCTGTAGGCCTCCTCCCCAATGGGCACGGTTAGCGCTGAAAAGACACGATTCTATTGCGATCGTGCATCCAGTCGCATTCGATCGAAAATAAATCGCCAAGCCGCCACCACGAGTGAACGGCAGCTCCGGTGAGTCAACGAAGTCACTGGGGTTGCTTGCGTTCAGCCACACTGCTTCATTTCTGATAAAACTGCAGCCCCGGAAGATAAACGTGTTATCGTGTTGATACGAGTCGTGTTGTTTTGGGGTGACATTGACAGTGTTACGGCCATAAGGATCCAACCCCAAATAAACGCCCCCTCCTGAAAATACGTATTTTTTTCGCGCGGTTTGTAGCTCTTCGACTAACGATTTTTCAGTCATGTTATCAGTAACGGCGGAATTGTCGACAAAGATGCAATTTGTAAAGTTTACAACGCCGGCAACGTCGTAGCCGTTCACGCCAAGTCCTGGAGATGCAGAAATTTCGACATTCGAAACTCGTAGGTTCCGGCAGTATCGAAAATCCAGGGCCGCCTTGAATTTGACTCCATCCAGTCCGCTATAGGGCTTTTTAGCGTACACTGTGGCCGTACGCCATCCACCGCACTTCTTTAACTTAATTCCTTCGAAGAATATATTGTCGCTGAGCACGAAGGACAGACTTGCGTTTGCCTCGCAAGTGATTTCGACCTCGTCTGGGTTTGAACCGTCACCAACCAATCCAAAGTTACTCAGGCGGGTAAAGTTGTAGCCGTATTTCAACGTGTAATTCCCTCTCGCCGCTGATACTTGTGTCGAATTCGCCGCTCCCTTGTGCTGGATACGAGAAAAGACGAAGTCTAGTGTGTGGCACGGGTTCATCAGGCTGTCTCCACAATTTGCAGCTGAATCGTTGCCTTTTGGTGAAACGAAAATAGTCGAGGCTTTCGAAAACTGAAGAAAGGTAAACACCAAGCCAGTTGCTCGGAGAATGTAAAATATAGTGTCCATTGCGTTTGCAACTGTTCCGTTATGATAATCCCAAGATATCAGTTCGCGGAAATATTGCGACAGCACGAAAAATCTGCGTCACGCACTGCTACTTCACGCCACCAAAAAAATCGTGTTTATGGTGTTTATGAGGTCACGCTATCGGTATAAAACTGTAATTTTTTAAAAGTGTGAGTGGTTACAGCTGGTGTAATTTTGAGAAAAACAAACTTTTTACGAAAACATAGAACTCCTTATTTCAGACCACTGTACGGAGCATGTGTAGTTGTTGTCACGGCTGAGACGTTTTGCCGTCACAGCTGAGACGAATTAATTGGCGTTTAAACCCTATAGCGCTTTTTCCCCATTCTCGGAAAGCCCCTCGGGACTTCTCCGAAGGACTTGATTGGCGCCAGAAAAAAAAAATGCTTTCCTGCCAGAACGACTCACGGGAGTAAACCTGTGTTCCCAGGGACTCTCTTTTGCCTCGTTGCCTTTTTTCCGGCCGTTTTATAGACTTGATCCTCACCACCACCATTTGCGTAACCTGCGAATACAGCCGCCTCTGATCGCTCCCGGCCGCTAATTTAAGCGAAGTTTTGTCAATAACTCATAAAATGAACGGAAAGTTGAGACTTACAAAAAACAATAATTCCAGTCGCCCTTTAGTTGGATACGAGATTGTTTACAGCCTGTTATTAGCCAGCGCGGCGCTATTTACCACTTCGAATCCAACGCAGGTTCGTGGAATAATTACTAAATATAATTTGAACTCTTGATCAGCTAAGATTACTGTCCCAAGACACAACTAGCCGCAGCTGCTTTTTGTCTCGTCACACAACGTTAGAGGACTGTGATAGCATAAAATTTAGACAACAACATCATCCTGCGATGCGATATAGATAAACAGTCTGCAACTGAAAATGAATTGGCCCTGCTAATCGAATTGCCACTAGCACCGCGGTTTTTGCGCAAGAGTCCGCGCATATTTGGAAATAGCGTGACTGAATTAGGAGCCCATACAATTGTAG
>BLFK01000662.1:810462-824751 GCA_014634185.1 Astreopora myriophthalma | reverse complement strand
CAACCCACCAGACAGAGGCGTGAGAACACTTATGTCAAGAATTTTTATTGGTTAAACGGAGATCCAATCAGACAATTGTTTATATGGCTGTGACAAGAGACGATTAAAGAAAGCCTTTTTGTTTAGTTTCTGTCAACGTAGGGAAGTAGGCGTGTTTTGAAAGTCAGAGATGCAGAAATGCATTAAGAAACGGCAAAGAGATTGAAAAATCGAAATTCGTTTAATTTGGGATTTGGGGATGCGATTTGAGTCTACAGTGGAGCAAAAGTTCAGAGTCGTTTTTATCCGGGAGATTTAATTACCCGTACGGGAGACCGGGAGATTCGTTCCGTATCCGGGAGACTCCCGGATAATCAGGGAGAGTTGGCATAAGTGCTAAGGGTCAGTCAAGTTCGCAAACTAAAGGTCACGATCACCGACCACTGTCCAGATGCACAACCCCCAAAAAGGAATATATGAATTATTTTCACCTATTACAGAGAAATATAAACCTTTCCAAACAAGAATTGCTGTAGTGCATTTCTTCAGATTACAAAACAAAGCACATCCCAACCTGCTTTCTATAACAAGGGTCTCTTTTTGGAGGCCTCGCTCAGGGTGATAATGAAGACTGAGTGACAGACAGACAGATAGACTGATTCAATGACTGACTGTGCGACTGACTATATTGATATGGGGCATAAGTGCACATGGCCACACCTTACAATTAATGTAATAAAGCTGCTGCCAACAAGCCAATCAAACATCCATTTGGACCCTATTGCACATACAATGACGAATCAAAAGGAAGGAAACGACTACAGTTCTGTGCACCACAAAAGCACCTCTTGGGCTCCTTTCCAAACTCTCTTAATGCCTCCATACCTTCACATCTATCAGGTGCTTTGCTTGTGGACCAGATGGTGAATTGCCCTGAATAGTCAAACGACAGCTCTTCGCCGACATCAATGTCTCTAGCAGCAAACAGTGCTAGCCTTGGCACAATTGAATCCACCCTTACTGGCACCATGACAAGATTAGGGTGGCAAGAATGATTTATGAATCTTGAGGCATTACCGTGGAAGCGTGCATCCACATGTGTTCTTAAGATCTGGTTATCGGAGTTGTGTTCCCTGAGAACTATAAGGTAGTTCCCTGTCTCAGGAGTCAGTTCAAGAGCCCGCCTTTTTGCTTCTTGGACTGAAATAAGTTCACCAGCATATTCGCAAACAAAAGTAAATTTCTTGATGATTTCCAGAGGCCTCAGGCCCCATCCTTTGTGTTCAGTTTTGAAGACTTGCAGCTTTAGATGTTGTCCTTTTTGCACCACTCTGTTTGAACAAGATTCCAGGCAAGTGCAACAACTGTTACATTCAAACACTGGTTGACAGAAAGCTAGGAAGAATAAAGGTTAGATAATTTGCAGTGGTACTTAAATTGCCCACAATGCTTAACCTAGACAAATACGTAGGTAAGGTTTGGAGATGCAACCAAGACACGTCCATTCA
The DNA here is from genome assembly GCA_014634185.1 of Astreopora myriophthalma. Classification (NCBI taxonomy): domain Eukaryota; kingdom Metazoa; phylum Cnidaria; class Anthozoa; order Scleractinia; family Acroporidae; genus Astreopora; species Astreopora myriophthalma. Next base: position 823,264 of record BLFK01000662.1, on the reverse strand, counting down.
CTGGATCATTGACTGTTCAAGCATTGCATTGTTTAAAGCCCATAACTTGGATTTCCGAGTCTCTTAACATTAATCAACTCCCTTTTAACCTGGGCAGGACTAAAGTACATGCCAATGGCCAGGCACCAGGTTGCTGAGTTAGAGTTAAATAAACGAGCCAGACAATTTTGAAATTTGGATAGTGACTAGCACTAGGACAGCACAAGTACTTTCAAAATGTGATGGAAAATGAAAGTGATTTTTGATCGTAGTAGCACTTTAACATCTAGTCTTTTCTGAGTATGCCCATTAGTCACCAACAATAAATACACCACTTCATCTGACACAATATTGAACTGCTTTTAAATAAAGCATGCTCATAGCATAGTATGGTGTATATCTAACAGTAAACAAATGTGTACCAACTCTTGTCTTGCTTCTTTTTTGTTACTTAAGAAAATGCTACCAGGGATAATATTGGTATTTACATAAATTTCGTTGTTAAAAAAAATTACCAGTTGGCTGTTGGCCAAAGATCTGAAGACCACCATTGACATCATAACATGGGCCAAAGCTTTGCAGGCAGGGGCAGATACCTGCTGGACAGTGCCGACATTCACAGCCAGGATAGAATGGAGACTTGAATGCCTCACTTACATTGGGGCCTGCAATGCATTCTCTGGCGTACTATATTATAAAAGGAAATTTTAGTGGCTTTTATGAGATGATATCATTGGTTTGACAATTGTACATTCTCATAGTATTAACAATTCATAAGCCCAAAAGAAAGAAATCACTACTGTGAAGAAAGTTTGGATATGTAATCTTAATTACCATAAACGTTCTGCAGCTTTAAACTCAAATTTCTCTTAAAATACTGATTCCTTTGAGAAGCAGTATCAAACATGAAAAGGAGGTTTCATCCTCCATCCAAACACCTCAAATTTGGTTAGAAAACTTGGCCTTCTGCCTCATTTTTCAACTCTTTTCTCAACCTTTGGATATCTGATAAAAGTCTTTTTCGTATTTGATATATTACTTAAACGTTCAGTTGAAGAAAGCCATTAATGAGTTGCCATTGGGTTTGAGGGAAGCGATAACTGCAGCAAGTGCACAGCACAGATCACAGGTCATTATTTTACCAATAATGAAACAATCCTAAACATTAATTTAAGCAACCCAAAGCCTCTGTCTTGTTTCAGTATTGGTAAAACAATGATCTATGACCTGTGTCATGTACCTACCAGCGGTACGGTGATTTATGTACCAATTTACGTGTTTATGCACAGAGTTATGGAAATCGTGGATCCAGACCATCTGGTAAATGGTTTTGCGGTAATGGGACAACATCGAATGCTTGAGTTATGCAAACTCGGAAACTAAATTTATAAGCACCTCATCTGCACAAGCCTGTGTTTGGGTGATATTGGGGTTGGGGGGGGGCGGGGGAAATCAAAATTTTATCATCACAGAGAGGTTGGGTAGACTTTCATATACCAGACCAAAATGGTGCAGGACAAAAGAACCATTGTTATGCCGATTAGGCCTTGCTAATTAGGTATTGTAATGTTTGCTTTGTTCTTTTGTTTTATGGACATTAATTATTTCGGATCCAGTATATGAAAGACCAGCCGAGAAGTTACCCCAAAAGGTGTTGGCCTTTCATCGTTCAGTTCATTTACAACTGGAACACTGATCCTTTCCCGACCATTTGAAATGTCTTCTGATATCATTGCTAAAGTCTCGCGTCCAAGTCCATCACGAGGGAATCACACTGTCAAAACAAACCAGGCGTTCCAAGCCTTCTAGAAATTACACGCGCGGGTACTAGGAACAAAATATAGTGTAGTACCGCTGACATTGCTACTGTTACTATAGAAACAGTACTGGGATCAAAATGGCGAACAAGGAGGGTAACGCTGAAGATTACCTCAAAAAACACAAAATATTGGAATTATTTGAGAATTTAACGGCACAGTTGATATACGACAGACCAGGTGAACATTTAATGCGCTATATATGTATGTTTTCTTGTCATATTTTTGGAACAAAGAAAGGAAAAGACTCCTTGAAGATAGGACAGCTTTCACGGACACATTACACGTGTACTGTTTTTATTATTTTTTATTTCCCCCCAGAGGATCCGAAGGCGTACATGAAGCAATTCTTGGAGAAATTAAAAGATGCAAGGACCGTGCAAAGAAATTACCCGTGCATATTTGATGACAGCAATGTGAAGTCGTTGTTTGGAATGCTAGATGTAACGGGAAAAGGATTCATAACATACGAACAGTACAAACAAGGTCCTATATTTAGCGTGCAAACCATGATTTTTTTCAGTAGTAAAATGGGAAGCTAACTGCAACACGACTGTGTCCAGCTCTGATCTTCCAGGGATGTAGCTTCAAAGTAATAACAACATTCAATTTTTCCTCTCAACTTCAACTCTGTTCTTTTGTTCTTGCACAATTCGAAAATGGCCTTTTGACAGGGAAGCAGGGCGCTCAGACCATCCTCTGAACCCCCGCGTTCTCTCCCTCCTTCCCTAAACACAGCTGCACACACACAAAAGAACACCAATACAGTTTTTTCCACAACAACTGTACAGAAAATGCAAAGTGGACAAGAGACCACTGCCTTGCCTGCTTTCACAGCTTTGCCTTGTCTTGCCCCCTCATGGTCAGCCACCCATACTATAAATCAATCAGTAAATAAATTAATAAATAAATAAGTAAATAAATAAGTAAACAAACATTACTTTTGTTTCAAGGTCTTCAAACATTAGGTGTCAAAAAGTTCAACAGAGATCCCCCTGGTGGTGACATGGACAGAATAAGTTCCGAAACATTTTTAAAGGAGGCGTAAGTACACTGCAATAGCCTTGGGAACTTCAGAGGTTCTCAATGTACTGTTTAATAAATGAGCAGGAGTGTTTTGTCGGGTTTTAAACCATGAGGTGAAAAGCCAAGTGGTTTTAGACCCGATAAAACATGACTTGTGAGTTTATTGAATGTAATATCTAGGCCTCAAAACAAGGATTTATTCCGTACACAACTAAGATACACACAAGATGGCGGGAGTCTCTCAAAGCGCACCGCCCCCAACGTGCAACGGGGTCTTTCTAGAACTCCGGAAGTCTGACAACTAATCCAACATTGAACAGCTTCAAAAACATTCCACAAAGAGCATGAGAATTGAAGGGCTCCAACGTAACTGAATTTTTTAGTGTGTTTGGTGATTTTGCAAAATTGTGGCCAAATTTCACACAATACACAGAAATTAAGTGATGGAATTACCTATCCTAAGTGATGTGAACAAAATAACAAAGGAAAAGAAAAAAATTCTGGGCCCTGCGGAAAGGGGGGAGGGGGGTAGGGGCATAAGAGCAGGAAAATATGAAAATACAGGTAAAAAAAATTTTTGCTGCTTTTCATTGGATTGCCCTAATTGTTGGCATATAGCATGGGGATGTTCACCCCATAATTTTAGTACAGGTGATTTGGTGGAAATTGGCTGTGATCTTGCCAAATGACATAAAAACCATGCAAAGCTCACTTACATTGTTTTTGCATGGAGCCCTTCAATTGTGAGAGGAAAATATTAGCATACAAGAAAAACAAGTTATGCCTTACTAGTATTCTTTCCATAAAGAATACTAACGAGGCGTGTTTTATCCGGTTTTAAAGCTTATGAGCTTAATGAGTTTTTGAAGGAGTTACATCCCATTAAATCATATTTTTAATATTTTCTTTTTAGGCGTCAGGGCCTCATTAAAACATCTGCAACGTTTGCCTCATAATTGTTTGTTAAATATGTTGACATGTTGAGGTTGTGGTTTTTGTGATAGTTATCATAGAACAGATAGAGAAACACTTTTTGTAAATAAAATACATACATTTTACATGATGGATCTTGTTTCCAAATTTTCTCTTTCTGTTTATATTTGATTGGCAGCTCGTTACTTATCGTCCAGTATGTTTGTATTTATTATGAATAATATTGTAGTTATAATGTCTCAAATTATCAATCTATTAATTCCAAGAGCGCCCATCCCCCCCTGGGGGGGGGGGGCAAACCCCGGGCATATGGCTCCATATGGTGGGGAATTTGATGCAAGGCAAAGCCTGCCTGGTCAGGCATTTGATTATTGAGAAGGGCTACAAGCTGGAGGATTACATAATTCATTCCTCCTCCTCCTCCATGATTCTGTGTGGGTTTTGTTACTGAAAAGAGTGCCTTTTTTAAGAGCTTAGGGCGGTGACAAAGAGACTGGAAAAGTATTGACAGCACAACTTGACACTTTGTGAAGGCCTTCCCGATGGGGTGTTTGACCGTAATAACTGGCAACATCGTGGGGAATTTGACCAATATTTTTCTAAAAAGTCAAATGCTTGGGGGTTTGTTGGGTGCTCAACTATTTCTATTTGATTACTGCAAAAACTGGAATTTGGCTATCAATACATGTTTTGCATGCCCACTGGAGCAAAGGCTTAGGGATGTCTGTAACATTGCAATCCCCATGATCGCTGGAGAGAAATTTTTCTGGCACAGCAATTGTGCGCATATTGAGGTTGTGTGAGGTTGTTTAAAGTGCCTATGAAGTAAAACATTTTGTTTGCTTATGTGAAAGGCCTTTACAAGTAAGTAAGAATGATACATTCTTTTTTGAAAGATCTTTCATTTCCGAGATATTCAAGTTTTTCCTTAAAAATTGATGACGTCGCAAATGGTTTAAGTAAATATAAATCACAAAATCAAGAATATCTCTGGAAATATTTCACTGATGTCATTCAAACTTGGTACCAGTAATGTATGTCAGGTGACATACAGAGTGACACCCACTGTGCTGTTGCCATGGCAACATTTCCATTTCCCATTCTATTTCATACAAGAGTCACTTTCCCGGTTTTTGTGTTAATCAAGCATTGTTTACTTACAATGAGCTAGTGAGTAGACTTAAGGTAATGTGGGCATCACGTGTGTTTAGAGTATGACCATCTGTCACTCCTTATCTGGTCAAAAATGGAGATGTTTGGTTCTTCGCAAACAAGGCCTGGAGCCTAGACTGTTGCCATGGTAACAGCACAGTGGGCGTCATTCTGTATGTCACCTGACGTACATTACTGGTGCCAAGTTTGAATGACATCAGTGAAATATTTCCAGAGATATTCTTGATTTTGTGATTTATATTCTTACTTAAACCATTTGTGACATCATCAATTTTTAAGGAAAAACTTGAATATCTCGGGAATGAAAGAAGACCCTTCAAAAAAGAATGTGTCATTCTTACTTACTTGTAAAGGCCTTTCAAATAAGCAAACAAAATTTTTTACTTCATAGGCACTTTAAGCCAAAAGCCAATGGGTCTTTAGGGAAGATCAATTATTTTCAGATATTTTCTTAAAGACATTAACTCTGTAAGCTACACTCAAATTCAAAGATAAAGTTTATGAATGTATAATATCTGTATGTATGTAGGGTGCTGTAATGTTTTTGCAATATTCTTTATTCTGTTTATCACATCGTATGAAATGACAAACAACCTACAATCTTAATCAATTACAGTTTTTCTTTTCCTTTACTGAATGGACACTGTTTTGATAATGTTTTGAGTTTAACATAGCAGGTGAAAGCATGAAGCTGAACACTGGCTAGCAAAGAATTTTTTCACAGATTTCCACAAGGTCACACACACGGCATTGTGGATCGACCGGACAGGCTAGGTAACACTTCTCCACAAAATCACAAACTTTGGAGCATCTGCGTTGACGAAGATAACCTTATAAGATAATCAATTTGAATGGTAATTAGCATCAGACAATAAGTGAAAAAAAAATTGTCTGAAGGGGTGGGGTCCAAGACCTTAGGATCCCCCCCCCCCCCTTGGATCTGCCACTGGGTTCAACACTCAAACTGTATTTAGTTCTTTTTTTCATTCAGAAAAGCCCAACTACTACCAGCACTCTGTGTCAGACAGCTCCCTCTATTTTTGGTCAGCCATTAAAGTGATCTTTTGTTGATGGAAGACCTCCTATCAGGTCTGGCAATGTTCCAGATCTGAGTGTGGGAAATTTGCCAGACCTTGGCAGACTTCATGTAGGCAGTGTTTAATTTTTAAATAACATGTCAACCATGTTTGGGGCCATTGATATTGTGGTGATGATGAATAAAACACACATTAAACACAGATTAAATTCATGTGTGGAACTGTGCTATATTTACAAGATAAACGCGCCATCTTACAACATACCATGTAATAGTCACAAAATGTCTCAAAACACTACAAATACTGCAATCAGATTCTGTTGAGGACCATAAACTGTCATAGCATTACAAATACAGTACAGATATCTTGTCTAGCACAGAGAGTCGGGAAACCAGCTAATAATCATGCTAGCAAGTTGACAAGTGGATTGTGTGTCAAATTACCTGAATCAGATGTTGGCGTGTCGGAAAATGATTCCACTTCTGGTTCTGTTCGGTAAATTGGGAAAGTTTTGCACATGTTTCTCATGGCACGATTGAGACTTGAGAGGTCTTCAATGAGTTCTTTTGCCTCCATGGTGGCTTTCACCTTCTCAGCGGTATTAGAATCAATGGTAACAACTTCTGTCTAAAAAAAAATGGACAGTTAATGCTCGTAATTGATCCATCGGCAATTTTTTTGTTTAATACGAAATTCGATCCTCCCGAGTGGCGCCTTCCAGTCGATGTGCGTATAGTATACGCATTTCCGGAGGTAATAATTCACGTTTCCGCTTCCTGCCGGCCGAAACGGATCACATTTCTGGTTTTCCCATTCGTGCGCACACAGAGAATTAAGGCGAGAATTTTCCCGCCGTGTACAAAATGGCGGGAATTTTCCCACCATTTTCACTTAGTTGTTAGCGTCATTCATCGACTCATCGTAGGGGCTCGTCGAGAGACGCATCTGTTCCAATTTCTTGTTTTATTATTTTTGTGGAAGTTTTCTTTTGGGAGCAACACGACTATTAGGGACTTCTGTGATTGAATGGACAGCGCTGTCGCCGAAGATATGTTCAAACGCAATATTCAATGTGCGTACATCTTTGTTTACTCTACATTTGCATTGCGCATGCGGGTCTTGATAGTACCTTATTGAAAGCGTTCATCATTCTCCTGGGTTTCGGTAATTTGTCATCCAGGTCTGAAAGGTAGCACAGCTGTTTCGCTGGCAAACTGATCATTGTCAGCTTCTAAAACATAAGAATAAGGTTCAATCGTTCAAGCTGGAGCAGGCATCAGATGATCACCCGGCAGAAAGAAGGGGAAAAAAGCTTCAAGGCTATTAATGATGGGGTGACGGCTTGACAAGTTTTAATCTTTACTGATGTGCTCAGCGATCGCAGACGCTACGATCGCTACAGTAGCAGACGAAGACGTTTCTATAGGATTTCTGCGATCACTGTACACCGCTTTTCCGGCCATCGCAGCATGTGTAACCAGGAATATGAGGTCGCTCGCGACCGCCCAAAACGTTAGCTGTTGAGTCTCTCGATTGTACAAAGTATTAGTCCCTTCAGACACACCCCTTCATTTAATTATTTAAAGCTCGAAACTTCAAGAAAATTATGAAATGAAAATCAGTTATGAAAAGTGAACCAAACTGAGAGACAGCAGTGTACCGTGCGAAAATCATGCATAATATTCGCTTCAACCGTTTTGCCGTTTGATGGCACATGAAATGTCTCCATTTTGTTCGCAACATCGATGTCGAGCAACTCATCGAAGACTCTGCCGTCGTCGATCACTTGAACTGTAAATGTCACTGGGCTTCCCTAAGGCAAAGAGACATCTGGATGAGATGGTGTATATACGTATTTCGGTAACCGTTATGAATATTGCATAAATGTATTTTTTTTTTTAACACACTGCAAATAGTTTCTGTACTGTCGATTAACTGTAGGAGGTAGGTGTAGTATTAGCACAGGAGCCGATTAGTTGGAGCCTCCATCTCCCATACGAGCCCTCAGAGTCAACCCTATCCCGTTTAGTTTTATTTATAGGAACAGTGTTCGCGGAACATTTGTCACCTTATTAGTAATAACCAATCAGAGCAGAGCTATGACCATGCTTCATTCACATACATGCTTTCACCCGTCTAAACAAAAATGGCGGAAAGCGTGAAAGCTCAGTTTCGCGGGAAAGGCTGTTCTAAAAAGAAATCTAAACGGGAAAGGGTTGACTCAAGGGTACAGAACATAATTATGGAGGCTCCAACTAATCGGCTCCTGATTAGCATTAGTATTAGTATTAGAAATAATATTACAATTAGTAATAATATTAGTATTAGTTATAATAATATTATTATATTATTAATAAAAAATATTTTTAATAAATTATTATTATTATTATTATTATTATTATCATATGCAAATGTGATGTTCTCCCATTAGTATCCTAAAAGGCGGAATGATTACTTTTTTATATCCCCTTTCCCTTTGGAGTGGACTTGAGAGAACTTTGGAAAAGGGATTTGTCACTTATGCTAAGAAGGTTGGCATTTCTCTACCACACTCCTAGTAGAGGGTGTAGCTATCTGAAACAACGCGAAGGAGCATCCTCCTAGCTGATGTAAGGGCCAAAATCCTGAGTGTTACTCCCGTTGCTTTGTCTCTCTCTTTGCTTTCAAAATGAAAACAGAGCTTATATTAATTGATGCCAGGCAAAGATTTTGTGCAAAACCCTCTTTTGAATTTCTTGGCGAGAGAGAACCAGTCTCTGCAGAACCGAACTGCCCAAACTCTCAGTTACACGATTGCTCGTCTTATTCTTTGTGCCGTGATTATTTTAGCGTTTTTATAAAAAATAAATAAATGAATAACTGACAGCGAGTCAACTAAAACTTCTGGGCCATAGACGTAGGAAAAGAAGAACTATCGAGTGACTGCGATAAGTTATGACGAGCGACAACGTATGCGGCCTATGAGTAGCGAGGTATTTTCATCTATGGCTGATTGTCGCTGATATGAAGTTCAATTTCTGGTGCTTAAAGCACGTTTTATGAAGTCGCTCTTACTTGCAACATCGAAGCAAATTGTAGCACTACAGAAGTCATCAAAAGAAGGCTTTTCTGCATGGTTCCGACGAGGTTCAGAGATGCACTTTTCTCCACCGTGTAAGATGATTTCGGAGGATTTAAACCACTATGATGGTTTGTGTGCCATGCAGCTTAATTTAATTAATCGACAGAGTGGTTTTATAGCATTCCCGGCCCCCAGTATCTTTAATGAGCCTCTTTGTTTAGCGAACAGATCAATCGATCACGGAAGTTCGTCCCGTTGTAACAATAATCGTCCTAAATCGAACTTGCTGTCCGCAGTATAATTGCAAACCGAAATGCTTATCTTTTTTCGACAATGTTGGGATAAAGCTGGATTATTGGAATTCTTCGAACGAAACAAAGCCGTAAAATCAAAACAGAAACACATGATGATATAGCCATGTACTTTTTTGGTATCAATCGACCTGCATGCGAATGATATTTCCTGCCTTCTGAGACTCGCGGAATCAAATGAAAAGTTTTACCACCTGTGAATGTTGCACATAAGATCCACAGTAGTGCGCAAATAGGAAATTTATCTGAAAAGCAGGAAGCTTTAAACAAGCCCCCAACAGAAGACTATTCATCTAGTACTTGAAAGAAGTCTCAGGAAATTGAAACTATAAAATTGGTTCTAATTTTACACGCAGCACGACAGTACACCCCCAAAACAAGTGACAACTGGGTATTTTCCAAATTACACAACACTTGAAAACTTTCGTAGTTACCCTGTTGTATTGGTCCGCCTAGTTTGTTGTCGGAAACAGACGAAATTGAAAGCTATTCTTAAGAAAAAAAAAAAAGTTGTGTTCCCTTCGCTTTACAATAGTCTGAAAAGCACTGAATCTATTCGACTAACAAGAACAGCTGATTGAAAGCATTAAGGTTGAAGGAAGTTCGTGTGCGTCGCCCGGTTGAAATTGACATTTGATAATTGCAGCTCCTTTCTCGTTTCAGATCGAGAAGCCTCCCTTCAAACTTCGGGCTATTTAGAGGCCAAATTCATTATGACATAGAGCCGTCTGGTCAGCGATTTTAGAGCTGCAGCTTAATAAGCCTCCACGGTAGAATCTTTGTTGATATCATTTTGAACATTTAATGATCCCCCCAGCGGACGTAAAAACACTCTAAGTTGAAAGAGCATGTCTGATATAGTTAATACGTGTTGTTCGACAGGAAACGGATACATGCGGAAACAGCGGCCTTCAAACGAGCCATTTAAACTTGACGTCAAAATTCATAGACGAACGTTTGTATGGCCGGGTGAGAACTTGTGCTTCCAACAGCCATTCAAACCTCTGCAAAGTTGGTGCCATCGAAAGAGAAATATCCCTTCAATTCTCATCATTTTTTTCTCCTGTTTGCAGCTGTTGCTAATTGTGTTATTCTCTTTGCGTTTCAAGTGCTGTTTTCTTTTGCCTACCAGGCGCTTTTATACTGAGCTTGTCGTTGCTTTACACACTTATGACGGGATGAAAGATTGCCGACATTAACAAAGAACCGGGCCTACAACAGCGAGCACCTGATGAACAAGAATGCGCCGAGAAGGCGTGCGTAGGAAGTATGAGGTATAAGGAACCCCGTTGAAGTCCTGAATTTTTTCAGGCTTCTCTACGCAGTTGCTAAAATTGCGTTCATAACTGCGAGGATCATAGCTTCACTTGATTTCATATCCACAGTTCAATATATGATTAATTTCCGCATATATCATTTCGTTCGTTAAATATAGAAGTGATAGGGGTGGGTAGGAAAGTTTAGCTTTCAGGATAATTTTTATCTTTGCCATTTGTTTGTGCAGGATATTTTGGCCTTCTGCATGGATTTTTTTCCTCTCCTTTCTTCGTTGCACGATTTTTTTTCTTTCCCTTTTTCCATGCATTTTTTTTTGGCTTTCCTCCCCATTTCTTCCCCCATCACTTTTGTAGTGGTCCGTCCGTTACGTCGTCGATAAGTCGGCAAAAATGCTGGCATTACAACAATACAGTTCAGCGTTTGACAATTAATGAAACATTTTTCGCTTCTCTCCCGATGTGATTTTTATGCCCTTTTTTTCGATCATTTTCGTCAAAAAGCACAGGCAACGGTTGGCTAATTGGTGCTGAGTAGTAATGAGGACCAGTCAGTCTCCTCTTACTCATTACAAGGTCAAAAACAAGACAACTGGGTAACTACTTTAATCCACCTCAATTTCAAGGAACTCCATAACGATTTTACCTCAGTTTAGTGAGTTTGTCGACAATTCCCGTGAAAGTCCCCTTTGACACTGTAATTATAAATAACACGTATCCCAAGCTTGGTTCGCCTGTGGTGAGGGCAGATCTCAGAAACCGAGTCAGCTCGGTCAACCGGGCTTGAAGGCCTTAAAGGAGGAGGCTTTGCCGCGCAAAACTGAGAATGTAAAAATAGAAATCCAAAATACTAATCCGAATTTTCCCTAGTTGCGTTGACAGTGCATGTGTTCTGAAAACAGTTCTCTTATTTGGCTGACAGTCATGTGATTCAAACCAGTTTTACCACGGCTATAACTTTGTGACTAAATATGGGGCAGATAAACCGATCAGCTGCAAAACATGGTTCGTTCACCTGGTGACCCAAGAAACTGCCGCTAATGATAGTAACGTTACGTTATTCGTTCGTTACGTTAGTTGTAAATCCTGATTTTCCAGCCGAGGAGGCCTGGATTATCAAAGCAATCAAAGATGGCGGAACATTGTCATTTATGAGTGTGGTCTTAAATATCCCTTTTTGTTGGTGTTGCAGTGGTGTGAGCCAACCAGTTTTACTGGCCATTACTTGATGACGAAATCTTCTCCACAACAGGCCGAGCAAACATGCATAAAAGCTCCAAAACAGTAGGTCTTGGACGAGACTCAAAATATCGCTATGGCGTCCGGCGATCAAGATTACTGTGCCGAAATAGCACGAAATTTCCAAGAGATTTTGAACTCAGATAGATTCGTGGCAGAGTGTTTTCACCAGAGAAGTCTTAAGGTTTCTCAAGCTTTGTGTCTTCTGTGGCATAACCAAGATTCTGGCGATGTTCCTGGACGTAAATCGAGTCCCTCTCACTTCGGCAACGTCACCGCTGCTGTTCTCGTCGATTTGTACGTTCTCGGCAAGATCGACGTTGAAGACGCAAGAGTGACCTGTCTGGGCGTGAAATACAACGAAATGGTAGTTAAGGTGAGGGAAATGGCAACAGCAAATGACTGTATCTTTATACTGTAGCCTGTACGATCAGTTAGCCATTTGTCTTAATTGCGGGACATGATATGTTTCACCGTATTAGAATTAAAGATTTGGCTGTGATGTGAACTGTGCAGATACATTAAGGCTGATCGCAGACGACTGCAGACACAGTTCGTTTGTTTGTTTACATATGATCAAATTGGGGGGCGGGGGGGTGTTTCTGTATTTCTAACATCAGCAACATATCACTGAAGGCAAAGTCCATTTTCTTGGATAATTTTTAAAAAAAATCTGGAATATAGTGAGTGCAGAGTGTTTATTTTTAGCTCTGCGACATATCTATTTCAATTGTCCAGTCAGAAGGCTAGGCTTGATACAAGAGAAACACAAGGATTAAAAAAAGACTTACTAGATCATAAATGTATATGTGAGATCATGCAATTTTCTGAGTGTCACCTGATACTTGCAGAGATTCCAACCTTCCAAATTTGATTGGGAGACTCCCGATTTGACATCTTGCCTTCTGCTCTCCCAATTTAATGTAAAATTCGGAATGGTGGGGGGGGGGGG
>BLFK01000662.1:798809-801629 GCA_014634185.1 Astreopora myriophthalma | reverse complement strand
CCCCCCCCCCCCCCCAATTCGTTCCCCAACACTTTTGTAGTGGTCCGTCCGTTACGTCGTCGATAAATCCGCAAAAATGCTGGCACTACAACAATACAGTTCAGGTTTTGACAATTAATGAAACGTTTTTCGCTTTTCTCCCGAGGTGACTGTTTTTACGCTCTTTTTTTTTCTATCATTTTCGTCAAAAAGTACAGGCAACGGTTGGCTAATTGGTACTGAGTAGTAATGAGTACCAGTCAGTCTCCTCTTACTCATTACAAGGTCAAAAACAAGACAACTGGGTAACTTCAGGTGAAGATATACTTAAATCCACCTCAATTTCAAGGAACTCCATAACGATTTTACCTCAGTTTAGTGCGTTTGTTGACAATCCCCGTGAAAGTCCACAAATAACAAGTATCCCAAGCTTGGTTCGCCTGTTGTGAGGGCAGATCTCAGAAACCGAGTCAGCTCGGTCAACCGGGCTGAAGGGTCTTAAAGGAGGAGGGTTTGCTGCGCAACGCTGAGAATATAAAAATAGAAATCCAAAATAATAATCCGAATTTTCCCTAGTTGCGTTGACAGTGCGTTTGTTCTGAAAACAGCTCTCTTATTTGGCTGACAGTCATGTGATTCAAACCAGTTTTACCACGGCTATAACTTTGTGACTAAATATGGAGTAAAGAAACCGAGACCCAAGAAACTGCCGCTAATGATAGTGGGTTTACCTTAAACCCGGATTCCGGATTCCGGATTCCGGATTCCGGATTCCGGATTCCTGGTTTTAGGTAAAACAATGATATTCGTTCGTTACGTTAGTTGAAAATCCTGATTTTCCAGCCGAGGAGGCCTGGATTATCAAAGCAATCAAAGATGGCGGAACATTGTCATTTATGAGTGTGGTCTTAAATATCCCTTTTTGTTGGTGTTGCACTGGTGTGAGCCAACCAGTTTTACTGGCCATTACTTGATGACGAAATCTTCTCCACAATAGGCCGAGCAAACATGCATAAAAGCTCCAAAACAGTAGGTCTTGGACGAGACTCAAAATATCGCTATGGCGTCCGGCGATCAAGATTACTGTGCCGAAATAGCACGAAATTTCCAAGAGATTTTGAACTCAGATAGATTCGTGGCAGAGTGTTTTCACCAGAGAAGTCTTAAGGTTTCTCAAGCTTTGTGTCTTCTGTGGCATAACCAAGATTCTGGCGATGTTCCTGGACGTAAATCGAGTCCCTCTCACTTCGGCAACGTCACCGCTGCTGCTCTCCTCGATTTGTACGTTCTCGGAAAGATCGACATTGAAGACGCAAGAGTGACCTGTCTGGGCGTGAAATACAACGAAATGGTAGTTAAGGTAAGGGAAATGGCTACAGCAAATGACTGTATCTTTATACTGTAGCCTGTACGATCAATTAGCCATTTGTCTTAATTGCGAGGTTAGTTCGCTCGAACATGACATGTTTCACCGTATCTGAATTAAAGATTTGGCTGTGAAGATATATTAAGGCTGATCGCAGACGACTGCAGACACGGCTCATTTGTTTGTTTACATATGATCAAATGGGGAGTGTGTTTCTGTATTTCTATCATCAGCAACATATCACTGAAGGCAAAGTGTTGTCATAAAATCTAGAAGTCCATTTTCTTGGATAATTAAAAAAAAAAATCTGGAATACAGTGAGTGCAGAGTGTTTATTTTCAGCTCTGCAACATGTCTTAATCAATTATTTTTGGCATGCATTGAAAATGTGGAATTTATGTGTCAGGTCTATTTCAGTTGTCCAATCAGAAGGCTAGGCTTGATACAAGAGAAACCCAATGATTAAAAAAACTAGATCATAAATGTATACGTGAGATCATGCAATTTTCTGAGTGTCACCTGATACTTGCAGAGATTCCAACCCTCCAAATTTGATTGGGAGACTCCCGATTTGACGTCTTGCCTTCTGTTCTCCCAATTTAATGTAAAATTCTGAATGGTAGGGGGAAAATGGCTATCCTTAGTGCTTTCTGGGGATCTTTGCCACAAAACACTGTGAGTTGTGTAGACTCACATGGTCAGCAGTCCTGCTTGACTTAGCAGCTTCAAAATCATGGACAACAAGTGCACCAAGACATTATTAATTGCCTTGGAGATGAATTTAAGGAGGAATTAGTAGATTATATGCAGAAGTTTCCATTGAGATTCATGATCGATGGAAGTAGCGACACTGGGATAGCAAAAAATGTATCCCGTCACATTTGGCATGAATTTGGCGATGGTGTGAAAGTAGAAAAGAAATCTATTTCATACTGAAAGGATGGATTCATGGCCAAAAACAATGTGATAAAAATTAAAGAACTTACACTGTATAACTCAGATATGATGTCAAAATGCGGGAAATGGCACGGTGCTATTTCCTGCATTCTTTCACTTTCCCCAAGGCTTTCCTGTTTGTGTGTCTCATCATATCATAATAATAAGAGATATGAGAGGGTGAAGAGACAAAATCACAGGGTGCTCAGCAAAACGAAAGGGTGAATAAGAAAATGTACGGGTGGAACGCCCTTTCATCTAGGCCTAGCTAGAACACTGGGCAACTAAGAGAACATAAATCTGCAAAATTTGCAAAATTCACAAAACTTCTCAGGGGTCACACCACCACGCCACCAGACCCCCATTGGGGCTCACATCTTTGGTGCTCACAATAACTCCCTATTTTCCATCTAAAGGGGTTGAAGTCTATGCATTTGCACAGCCTTTACCTGATGGAAAACAACATGTTTGTGGACAGACTAATGTCCCAGCAAAAGAAAATAGAACTTTTTACCGATATGGCGGCCATCTTGGATTCT
>BLFK01000662.1:776309-793809 GCA_014634185.1 Astreopora myriophthalma | reverse complement strand
GTAAATTTCGTTCGTTATCCACCTTTTATTAGGACAAGCTGCGTCATTTAATACTTACACCTAAAATTTTCACCCGGATGGTTCGTGTAAATGGTAAGCGCCCCTTTTCTTCAACGTTGGTGATGACGGCTGCCAAAATCGTTTTACTTAAAGCGATGACCGGTACCTATAGTGTTAACTTATCGTTTTTGCGTTCTACGAAGAACCGGCCCTTCTCCAATCTCTAATACTTTCATAAGAATTTTTAAAGGCAATAATCAGCCATACTTGTTACGGGGACTTGAACAGTGTAGTGCAGTGAGTGTAGTAAGAAGCAGATAAACTCATCGAAGCCTAAATGTCGCACAGTGTGCCGGGCAAGTATTTTCGCAAGTGGTCCTCAGAGTGGAGGAGAGAATTGCGACTCCCCTGAAACGACTGCGTGAGAGAGAGAGGCTTAAGTTAAAACTGTGAACATGGACTGAACATATCAAGTTATCGTAAATTGTATTTACTGGAACTCGGGACAAAAAACCACGCGCTGTGTTCAAGAATGTATTGTACACTACCGGAAGAAGCGTCCTTTCTTCTTTACAAACCAGCTTTGTTAGTGTGTAACGTTTTTAAGATCGCGTCAACCTCTTCAGAGCACGAGTAAAGAGAAGGATTGGATTTTTGAAGAAAACATGAAAACACTGATCTTAATTCTGGTGAAGAGTAGTTTTGCTTCATCATGTGATGAACTAGTTTTAACGCACACTTAAGATTCCTGACATTTTCAATACAGAATTCACTTTTCAACAAACCAAGATAAATTAGGATGCTTTCACTAATGCGCAAAACGCTGCATTTGAGTCTTCCAAAAATGTTCGAGAATAACGTGTCAACGCACTCCAAAAGAAGTTCCCAATCTTCTTCGATTGCCATAATGTCGCAAATCCGTTTGAAGCTCTTTCCAGCGTCACTTTCGGCTTCCTGACATGACGTAGGAAGAACCTCTTTCGTAACCGCAGAAGCCAGAGCTCGAAGGCGCAGCTGGTCCAATCCAAACAGTTTGGGACTTGACTTGCAAAGAAAAGATGCAAAGATTGCGGCGAGGTGTCTCGGAAAATAATCAGCTGTAAATACGTGCCCTAGGGCTAAGAGAGGGCCCTTCAGATCCACTACCGTGTTTATGTGATATTCCCCTTTGAGAAGCCCCATTCGCACCAAGATGCAAGTCCCTAGAGACACGGCATCGCAATGTTGGTGCTTAAAACTGTGCTCCATAACGGCGCCTGCGCATTTAAAGAGGAGCCACTGCTCCGTCGATAGAGCAACGCAAACCTGTAGGAAAAGCCTTGCAATTTTATCCGATGTCCAGATGTTCCCTGAGAGACATCTGTTCAACATCGAACTGAACATGGAATTTCTGTAGTTAAGACAACGAATAAAGGTACTTGAATTCTGCAAATAAAACTCTAATAAATCCTCGGCAAATGTTTTAGGGGTGCTGTTCATTCTAATCATGTGATCTAAAAACCAGAGATAGTGCTCCATTTTATACGACGCGACAAGATTGCTTTTCTCATCGCGCGATATGTCCTTGCCTTCCCGAGAATCAAAGGTGGACAGGTCTTCGTTAAGTTCACGATTTTTGTCAACATCAGCGTCGGTAATTTTCTGCAAAGTCACCTCGTCCCTCCAGCTAGTGTTGCAAACTTTTGTCAGCATTTCTGTGACAGCTTTGAAGTCTACAAGGTCAGATTTTCTGCCGCCTTTTTCCAATAGCTTGGAGTTGATCAAAGATCGAGAGAAACTTTGACGCTGAAGTGGGATAGATGCCGACACGATCCTTGAACAAACTAACGAATTTTTCAAACTTCGTAGCAGTTCCAACAACAAGTTAAATGCCAAGGTGTGAGAATCTCTTCCCTCTAAAACGCGTCTATTTAATTTACAGAGGCATAGCCTCCCTATTCTGGCATCTAAAGTCGTAACAGAGCGCACAGAAACCAAAATGGACGAGGAAAGCAGAGTGGGACCCAGCGCCAAAGTCAACATTCTTCTTTCAAAGAACGTCTCGAAGTAACTCGTTCGTCTTGACTTCGTTAAACCGTCTAACTTGTTTCTCTTGATCGCAAGCATGACTAACATTAAACAGTAGATATAAAAAGAAGACGGTGCCTTTCCTTTGGTCATTCTTTCCGCGAGTTTCATGATCGTCTCGTTGCAAAGCTTGTGGAAAGAACTCTGTCTCTTTTTCAATTTTAAGGAAGCCGCGTTATTTAACGCTTTAGACGACGCATTTACCGCAGAACAAACCTTTGTATCTGATAGCAATTTTGCTTTTCGATTTTCTCGTTTGACGCTTCCATTTTCGCGGTTTTCGTCCAAACCGCTTTCTTTGGAAGACCATCGATTCGGCTTTGGTTTATAGTGTAGCAAGATCTCGGCGCTTCCTCTTTGGTTACTCTTGTAAGCCAGCCCAAGTGAGGTGTATCCCAGTTTGTCTTTGATATTTCTGTCACAGCCAGCATCGAGAAGCCTTCTTAGATTTTCAGTGTTCCCTTGTTTGGCTGCGAGGTGAAGCGCAGTCCTTCCAAGTTTATTCCGCGCATTGACGTCGCACGATTCACTGACCAGACTAAACAAAATGCCTTCCGTCCCAATACGTTCGCTGCAAATATGTAGTGAAGTCATCCCTTCCTGAAATGAAAAAAGCTACTTAAGTATTTATTTATAATTTCTTTTTTGAAAACGACTTGCACTCTATCCGTCCACGCAAGCAATTACGAATTCGGAGCCAGGATTATTTTTCGGCTCATAAGCTCCAGAGGACGCTCATTTTCCTCTTTACGCTCTCTCTCTCTCTCTCTCTCTCACTCTCTCTCTCTTTAATTTTAAAAAAAGTCACATACATCAAGACGTTGATATTTTTAAAGCCACCAATTGAGTTGCAAAATGCATGGTAAAACTGAACGCCAAGCTTTCTCACTATTTATCCTAAACTAAGAGAAGAGCATGTGGTGTCTGGATGAAAAGCAACCGTGTTTGTTCGGTACGAGAACTCACTTTTGTGCCACTATTGACGTCACATCCCGCTTGCACCAACATGTCAACGAGTTCTTTGCTTCCCTGCAGCGTGGCTAAGTGGAGAGCAGTGAAGCCCATGGAATCTCTCGAATCAAGGTCGCATCTGACTGAGCCTGTTGGCGGCGTTGTCAGAGCCTGAACAGCGTTGAGATTCTTGAAGATTACCGCGGTATGAAGGGGAGAATATCCATACGGGCACTTCTCGCTGCCATCCATTTGTTTCGCTAGTGAGAGAAATAAAGAGTAGGCTGTAACTGGAAGATCATAAAATCTGCATACACAGGGAGAAAACACAACTGCCGCAAAAGGGGTCTAAGCGTCAATAGTGAGAACGACGAATATTATTTGAGTATGTTACTTCAATGCCCAATTTTTTTTGTTGATCTGGATTGAAGTTGCTGCATGACGTTGAGAAACGTGGGCCTCACGCCAAAAGCATGAGACTTGGAATCTATATTTAAATCAACAGTAATCTGGCAACTTGATTTACATTGTATGGAGCGCTGAACAGATGCGTCTTGTCTGTTACTTCCCCCATGTCGCCCTCTTCGTTTCAGAGTCGATTGGCGTGTAAGAACTAAATCACTCCCCCCCTCCCCCCTTTGGAGGCAAAGTCTAGCGTTTTGAGTTCCCAAAGATCTCAAGCAATAATTAACACCCGCCTCCCAAAACCGTAATCTGTCACGCATAGCGACCGCCGCACGCAGTTTTCGCAAGCACGCGCAAATCATTGATTATTCAAAGTCTACGTGTTCGTGCGTTGTTTCTTTAATGTAAACATAAACAACAGTATGAATTGCAAATGTTAATGGAGTTCTTTCCCTTTCGTGAGTAGATCTAGGAATAGATGCGCATGAAATAGGCTAGAGAAAGTCCTCTAAAAACTTATGACCACTGATGCTCCTAAAATTCGCATCCATTGTTCGGAATAAAAGAGCAAGGACTGTAGAGAGCATTGATATAACAAGCCAATGTGGGTGCTGATATTTGTTTCCGGCGGGAATTCTAAAAACTGTTCGGAATCGATCGACTTTAATTACAACGTACAAGTAACGTGTGAAACATAAACAGACTTTAAATCAGGTTGTCCCCCGTGTTAAGCGGCCAATTCAAACACGTGTTTATTCGCTGCTGTGGAACTTAAAGTTAAATTAAACACTTTGCTTCAAGAGATTTGCTCATATTTTCTGCGCGCACAAAATCAAACGAATGACGAGCTGACGCGATACGACAAGAGAGGTCAACATTTACAAGCTCACCTTTTGACAAAACACGACTGAAAACAGTGTTTGCGCTTCACTCTTCGAGTATCTTCTTTGAAGATTGCTTTGCTGGGATGAATATTTCGCTGTTTAAATTGTCACACCTGGTTCCTGGATTCGAATCAGCACGTATTCCCTTGCAGGCTCGGAAACAATCTCACAAATGGTATAATCGTTACACCTTTGATCCGCAGTGGAATGTCGCGCACTTATTTCGCACTTTTGTCATCAAATCCCTCTTCAAACATGGCAAACGAGTGTTGTTTATTGAGTGGCCAGTGACCGCAAATGGACTTTTAATGGAAATATAATCTCGGCCAGAAATGTTTTTGATTTTCCCCGCTAACGTAAAAAGGTCTATTAAACATTATACAGATTATACACCGTCTAATAAGCATGATTATGATAAAAATGTCATGCGTTCTTACTCAATATCGTCTCGCTGTATATAAGCCTACGAATCGATGTCATCTGGGAAATATCTCACTAATTGTCAGCCATTTGCAACGACATTGATCTGTCACATTAAAATTTCTGGGTCAATTGATCAGCGACGGCTTACATCGGGAGAGGGGGCGGAAGTTAAACTTCTGAAATGTAAATTTAAATCCCCAGTGTTCTCTTGAACGCCTCGCACGGAAGTCAGTCGATTTATTTACTCCTTTGCACTGCTCCGGCGCCGGAGAGAGGGCAACAACCTTCGATGATAGAAACCACGCAACTCCTACGCCATCCACTCGAGCTCATACCCCAAATTCCAGGCCCAAGTTGTGCTAAGAAGGGTTAGCGTTAAACCAATAAATACCACCACAAACAATAGGTTTTAATCGGACTTGACACGGGGGCAACCCGCTAAAGAGTATGGCATGATTAATCCTTGACTGTAGGGGAGATGGAATTCGAATTTCTTTTTTAATTCTGAGGCTCTCCAAGTGATGGTAATTGTTAACTTAGGGTGCGCTCGATTGGTCTTATTCCGGAATACGGGTGCGATTGAGCGAAGATTTACTTCTAACTGATCAATCTTGAGAGAATGTTGATCTTGTCGGAATACAAAGGAATTTTTCAGCATCGTTTCACGACAAATTATTATAGAGATGTCTTCCTAAATTCGGCTTGAAGTTATTTCGTTTATTGTTATTCAGAATACGGTCAATCGAACGCGCCCTTAATAGTGACATAACAATAAAAATCTTAACTTTTATATCAGCGGGAGTCAATATAACTAGGAACGTACAATCACGGATCTCTCATCGTTTTTTGAGACCATCTATATTTAGAACGGTTTTCCCGCCAAGTATTCTCACCTTTGCCAATCAACGGGCATGTCTCGATTCAATGGTAACACAGAGACCTTGTTCCCAGTGCTTTCCTCCGCCGAGAGTCGGGGAAAGCCCTGGGGATGAGGTAATCTGACGCATTTCCGGGGGCGTGTTCCCGACTAGCACTTGATGACGTCATCTTATTGGGGTCAATCCGCTGACAAACACTGAACGTGGCCTTTTTTGCGCAGCAATGGCCGACCCTCGTGGTTGCAAATGAAATTTCTTCATTCTAGAATCATGTAAAGAAACGCATTTACCTCGCAAAAAACACCATGTGGAATAAGCGTTGAACACGGATCATACTAGGAAGCAGCAGGCCAACAGTCTTGCGCCAGAAAGATGCCTTCTTCAAACATCAAACGCAAGAAAAGGCCCGGTACCAACAATGCTGCGAACGGCAGCGCAAGCCATTTCACCGAAACTGCGATGGACGAGTTCTTGGCTAATTTGAACTTGTACCGAAAACCTATCGCCAAAGATGGCTCTTGCCTCTTTAGAGCGGTTTCGGAGCAGGTAAGATTGTGACTAAGTCGCTTCGGCTTTTAATGTTACTTGGGGTGTTGAGCAATTATTAAACGATAGTTTTCTTGTTTTATCAACGCGTAGCAAGTCACTTTAGAGCTCTAGGAGTCTAAAATTGAGTTTGATATTTTTCTTGCCTATAATCCGATCGCCTCTCCTATTAATGCGTAGTCATCTATATTTAAAGACTTTCGATTTCGTTTCAATTGATGTTATGTCTTACCGCAAACAGTTGCAACAGCGATCGCGAACACACAAGCAGTCATGATCGATAGTTTCGCTTTCAAAATTATTATGAACACCAACCACGAATGTACTGCTTTTTTTATTATACTGAATCAGTGGCAGCATTTTGCCCTCACCTAATTGTCTTCCTCGTTATGCTTTCGGTAATCGCGAAATGACATCTTGTCTAATTGTGAAAATATTAATAACCGTGGACCGTCGGAACGACTAGACTCCATACCACTGACAAACTCGAGCCTGTGGTCATGAGCGTTGTACACAAATTGAATGATAAACGTGATATCTAAGTGACCCCTAAAGTATAATCATGGCTAATATATGGAACTTTAACTACATAATAATAACGAGGTGAAATTCCACCAAGAAAAGTGGTATTTTGTGACCAACTTTGGGACCCTGATTTGGAAAAATTTCTGTGAGTGACACTGAACCAGGACAGTCACACCAGCAAAATGAGATGATGACTAGTGGCTACAGACAGGTACTGCAGAATATTAAACAAAATTCCAACAATGACTAGCCATCGCCTAAAATTGCAACTTTTCAGACCTTAAATTTCAGATGGGCCACATTGTAACCGCCCACCTCCTTAAAAATTATTCCAGAATTGGCAATTTTGTACAGGTAAATGTTTCATGGTAAAGTGGCTCAGAAAAGCGTTTGGAAAAAAATGATATTTACTGAGCAGACACTCGAACTGTGATTGGTCATGGCTTTTTTACTTTTTTAAGACCAATGATGAATGAGGTTCTAAACAATGTGGCCTCTCCCCAAAATTCCCTAATATTCAACAAACTGGGTAAGCCTTGCATTCAATGGCTTTGCAAATTAGCATTTGCCTTGTTTGTGGCACATGCAGTCTGTTCATCGGCATTGTGCTTTCGATTAATTTTGCTTTCATAACATGAACTTACCGTCCACCCAAACAATCCCACAGTACAACACTCATACCAGTCTCCGCAAAGTTTCTGCAGTGGGCAATGGATGTGCTGTGAAGTAAGCGTGTAAGAATTATGGTAGGATTCATTATTTTCCCGACATTTTCTGATTTCACAGCATTGGAAAGAAGTGTTCCAAAAAGCCCTAAGCATTCTCAATGTGACTGTCTGCACAGTAAAAATGTTCAGCATCGTTTGGTGCAAAAATGTTCGCCCTTGCAGTCGAGACAAAGATGGTGGGCTGGGAGTTCCTTAGTGTCCAGGACTAGTGGACTACTGCTAAGGTCGAGCACTGAGCAATCTCATATCCAACAAGTGCGGATGGAATAAAATAATTGTTTTATTCAATTTCATTATTATTCATTCTGCCAGCCCACAAAATTTTCAGCTTAGCATTACTTGGCACAATCAGTCTCCACATAACAGCGTACCGTATGAGCTGATAACCGAGATTCAGTGAACCAATCCCAATGCACGAAACACAGCATCTGAGGTTGAAAACGTAGTAATATTTGTTATCCTAACTACTGCACTTTTTCCTAGGTGTACAACTGTCAAGCAAAACATCTCCAAGTGCGCAAGGATTGCATTGACTTCATGCGGCGAAACAGAGAGAAATTTGAAGCGGTATGTGGAAAGTTCTCTGTAGCAAGCATGTAGCTGAATTACCGAGTTAACATAGAACCAGAATGTTATCCTGAAAACCGTGTGTATCATTTTGAAAGAAGAACAAGCGATTCTGAACGGATGGTGGAAAGTTGTCCTTTAGGCAGTGAGCAGGTTTGAATGTGCAACAAAAATGCTATACGCTCGGTCTCTCTGGCCTCCTCTCTATCGGCAACTCAACGATTTAAGAGGGAATTGGAGAACAGCTCAAGTGGACTGCCATTTCCTAGCCCTTCAGTGGATATTTTTGCTTGTTTTTTTCTTTTCTCATTGTGAACAAACTTCTTTCTGTGTCAGAATCAATATGCAGCCTCACCCAACCATACATGGAGTTAACACATTTACAAGTTAAAAGCTGATCAAATAGGAATCAGTAGTGTGTCCTTATCAGTTAAACATGCTGACATTTTTTGCACCAGGACACGTTGATGTTCTTACTTGGTCTTATGGTCTCTAATGACTACAAAAGCACGTCATTCCTTCAGACTTTGGCCTAAAAACTGCCATCTGGCAAAGATGCTTTAATGTCGATGTTGTTAGAAATTAGTTTCCAATCCCTTTTTCAACATCCTTACCCACCTCCACCCCCTCAATGAATCCTTTTTACCCTGTCCCTGGTTTGTTTGTTTATTAAAACCACTTGCAGCCCAGTAGCTAAATTACTGGTTTAGGCAGCATAGGGAAATGCAATTTGTGTATACACAGGTAACAATGAGCCAGTGCAAACAGATCCACAGTATCAATGTACATGGAATATCTATATTGATACTACCTTCAACCAGCTGGTTCCTCACAAGGTTGCATGTACACACAGGGTTTGTACACACAGGGTCTGCCTCATCTGAAAACTTGTTGTGCAACCCAGTATTGAAAAAAAAAACGTAAAAAAGTGAAAATGTTAGATTTCTTCCTCTTAGCCTAATCTCTGGCCACAGTAACAATCCTTTTGTAACCTATTTAGCTGCCACAAGCTGTGCAATGTTATTGCACCTTTTGTTTCCCTGTTAGCATTTGACCCAAAGTTGGGGCATGGAATATCAGTGGTAATTGGGATGATGAGAGAATTGCTACCCTGCGAGCAGTGGATTTTCTTCTCTTATTTGCTTTGGAAGCAAAATGAGGGAGAAACCACTGCGAGCAAGCGACCCGCTCTCTCTAGCATGCGTGGCTGACGACACCCATCACGTCATTAAATCATGTCACATTATCGCACACGTTATGCTCAAAATAATGGCTTGGGAACTAGTTTTTCCGGTTCTATTTTAATTTATTCGTCCCTGAACCAGGACAGAGTGGATCGCTTGCTCTCAGTGGTTTCTCTCCTGTTTCTCTACCAAAGCGGTTAAGAAACGAGAATGCACTGCTTACAGGGTAGAGAATTGTCTGCCTGTAGGCCCAAGGATAAACATTACAGTGCATGTACCTAGTTGTCCTGGTTTCAATTCTCTGTTTTCTTGTGTCTTTTTACAGTTTTTGGAAGGACCATTTGATCATCACTTGTTCCGACTTCAAAACCCAAAGGTGAGAAAATATATAATCATGCTAACTTTCTCGGGGTTTGAAAAGACAAACCAACAATTAGTAACTCCTCGGAACTAATAATATTATTCTTACTCTACTCCACACGCCATTACGATGAGGTGCTTTCTGCATGTGCTAACATTCAAGAACCGCTGGGCTCACTGTCCAGCTTTTCCTTTTTGTTAACTGTGTTAAATTGCATTTAACGACATCAAACATTGATTACAATGGAAAGGGCTCAGGGCATAAAGGATCTATGTTGTATATTGAGAAAAATGAAAGTGCTTTAAAGTAGCTCAGATTTTGAGTGTGGTCTTTATTCACCTAGAAATCATTACTCTGTTGTTGTTTTTGAATGGTTCACTGTAAACAAAAGAAACCTTTTGTTCCTGTGAACAATGAGATCATCATACCTCTGGGGGAAAAAATAGGTTCTTTTTCTTGAAAACGAGGGAGGGAAAAACAACAGAGCAGTGATTTCCAGATGAATTGAAAGTGGCATGCAGAATCTGATCCAGTTTAAAGCAAGTTAGTTTTCTCAATAAATGCAGGTACCATAAACGCTGGCATATAAGTCACACCCCAAGTTTGAGAACTCAAATGTGGGGGAAAAACGTGATTTCAATAGAAAAAGTATGTTTGCACTTCACGACAGAAAAGGGAAAGTGTTCTCCAGTTCAGCAAGCATACTGACAATTGGACTGGCTGTTGTTTTTATCGCCGGTAAAATAATGAACTGAATAAAGTCAATCCTAGGCATGCAAATTATTAGAAAATAGCTCAAGGAAAATACGCGCACTGATTGGTTAATAATCGTGTTTCTATAACTCGATAGAAACACAAAGAAGTTGTCATAGTCACGGGCAAGAGTCACTGCATTGCCGTGTGTGCTGACGTGTAAATTGCGTGGTGTAGAGAATCTACGTTTTGCTGATAAATAAAACTATCAAGTTTTCCTCGTTTTTCGTTATTTTCCTTGGGCTATTTTCTAAAAGAAATAGAAAACATTTTCTTCGTGTTTCTATCGAGTTATAGAAACACTCGTGAAAGTTTGGGAGAACTCTAAAAAGCTGTGGAAACAATCGTCTGCGGGTCGTGTTCCCACAGCATTTCTCGTTCTCCCAAACCTCCACTCGTGTTTCTATAACTCGATAGAAACACAGAAAATGTTTTCTATTTCTTAATTATGACCTTATCTACCTTCATGGGAACGTTCATTATCAAGACATACAAGTCGATTGAAGGTTGGGGACGTTAAGAAAATAATCTTGCATTTCCTGACAGCTCTTTGGGTACACTTACGAACATTGTTTAGTAACCAGGCAAGTAACCGGAAGATAAAAAAGTGGAGACGTTAATTACGCGTAACAATAATGGTTATTGTCATGTTGCCTTACAAATACAGGAGTGGGCAGGCCAGGTGGAGATTAGTGCCTTGTCACTGATGTACAAGTAAGTTAAAATTAATGCAGTACTTCTACATGTAGCTACACTGTTAGCTGTGGCTGGTTTTACAAAAAAAATAATATTACGGTGAAAACGGAAATGTAAGAAATGATGGCTGTGTTTTCTCTTTTTACAAACCAAAAAATTAATTGTTACCAATTGTCACAATCAAAGAATAGTTTTGTTTCTTTTTTTCCTTTTGTTCCCACTACTTGGGTTGTGCTTGGTTCTGGTTACGTGTTCATAGTTCTAGTTACAAGGACCGCAAGACTTACACATCCAGCACATGCTGAAGTGTACATGTTTGCTGTTGTTGATGTCTCATGATAATTTATGGACTTCATTGTAACATTGAAGTCCTCAACTGTTTTAGTTTCGTCTTGTGCCCATCCTGTTACCTTATACGTGTATCTTGTGTAAATAAGTATGTGGTAGTGTTTACTATTTCAAATGAGAATTTTGAAGTCAAGTTTGTTGGCAGACCCTGGAGGAAGCAGTACAGCTGTATGTAGCTGCAATCTTTGCTTTTTCTTTAGCCAAAACCCTAAGTGGGTATAGGGCCAGACACTCTCCTTCGCCGTGTCGCACGGTCACGAGCAGTCACTGTTCCCTCGCCCCATGAGATGAAACCCAATGCTGTTCTTTTTTTTTCTACGGTTCTCCGCCAAGTCTCTTTTGGTCTGCCACGACTTCTTCTTCCCTCTGGCGCCCACGTTAGTGCTGTCTTGGGATGTTTGTTTATTGTCGTGCTAGGTCCTCTTGTTCCCCTCTAAGAAGATGTTCTGAGACTCACAAATAACATTGATTGTTTATTCTTGAAGGAAAGACTTTGTTGTGTACCAAGAAATCAATACTGAGCCAACCAAAGTGACAGATAACAACTTCGAAGACAAGGTAAATAGGAATGTAACATAGCAGTGTGGTCGATCTTCCTAAAAGTTAACGAATAATAATTACAGTGGAATAAACTCAACTGGAGCTGCCCAGTATTAATTACAGTGGAATAAACTCAACTGGGGCTGCCCAGCATTAATCAGCCAGTCGCATGTTGAGGCTAGGACGAAAGAGACCAACTTTTCTTTCAGACCAACTTTGGTTGATCAACAGCCAATAAAAAATTAGATGGTTGGAAGGGAAAACAGCTGACAATATTGAATATTGCAGAAATTGTTGTGCCTTGTGATTGGCTGATTAATGCTGTGTGGCCAGGGTTGAGTTTATTGCACTGTGATAATTACCGAGGTCCCAATGCCTATACGATATGGCTCCTCTCAGAATATCATTTTACTCTAGCATTGAAAACTACAGGAGTGGGCCCCAGGTGGTAAGGATCTCCATAGGGGTTCAAAAATCTCCTGAAGTGTTTGACGTTGCATTCTTTTAATAGCAGAGCTTAAGGATCACATATACACTATGTACATGTATAAACTTAAGTTGGTGGATTTTATTTTGTATTTTGGTAATTTTGTCAAATTTTGGCCAAATTCTTAGCAATTAACATTGCCTCAGTTCAACATCGAGCTGCCCTTTTGTCATCAGCAAAAATTGAAGGCAGGGGGGATTTTTCTTCCTCTATTTTCATCCTGTTTGCCTAATTTTTCTTTGTAAGACTTGCAACAGTTCGTTACAGAACCTTCCTGCCATTTGTCTCGCAAAGTGTGGCCATGACTAGACAAAATAATAACCAAACTAAAAGGAGTCTGAGAGAAATGATTGTGAAGTGCGGGTTAGAAATGAACTGAAGAAGTGATCCTCACACTTTCTGGACAATTTAAGCAATTGTCTCATATATGCACTTGAAAAATTCAAGTGACTCCAACGGGATTCGAACCCACGACCTCTGAGATGCCGGTGCAGTGCTCTTACCAAGGAGTCTATGTCACCTTGTGATTGGGCATACAGCCTTTCAATTATTGTTGTTTTTCTTTCTTCTAAATTCTTAGATTCTGCTGTGCTATTCCAATAATAACCATTATGATGCTGTGTACAACCTTCAGTTCCAGAAAGACGCTGCTCTTTGTCAGTGTAAGTGACAAAGAGAAACCTTAAATTATTTTTATTCTTTTATTATTTTCAAGTATCTTAAATTTGGGAAGAACACGGGGGTTTTATCCGCGCAAAAAAAAGACAATTTTTGGTGTTCTAATGACAGAAGAATTTGACAGGCGAACTATTCTCCCTAGGGGCTCTTTTCGACTCCTCCCATATACTTCAACAATTCTCTACAAAACAATGAATGACACAATTAAGTGCATTATCTGTCTGCATTGGCCACAACAGGATCAAACTATAATTCTCCTCATCACAACACATTGTGTCTAACTCATGAAAGTCATTTCGAGGAGGAGGTCATTCGTGTATCGCTTTTCGATGAATAGGGAGCTTTTGCAACAAGGACGGGAACGGCGACGGGAACATTACAAAACAACAGGACTTTTTTAGTGTTTTTAGCCAATTTGGGAAACTGCAGCCAAATTTCGCTGATTTTGGTCATCTGATGTTGTTGTTTTGGAGAGAACGGCAAGGAAATGTACCAAAATGTAAAGCGCACGTGCAGGGTGCATAGAGCGATGTTTTTACTAATTAAACCTATTGTTTTGTGATGTTCCCATCGCCATTGCTGTCCTTGTTGCAAAAGCTCCCTATTCATGGCATTTACGGCAAATGGCAAACATCAGGCTGAAATTTGCTGTTTACCAAAAAGTCATGAAATTTGATTTTAGCTCATATTTTGCCTGTCAGCAACAGCTATCAAGCAAGTACAAAAAACAGAGAAATAAGCTAGAATTAGGTAATTTTCATGGTTTATAACAAGCAGCTGCCTGCCATTGGCGCAAGGGCAGACCACGCATCTTAATTATTGTGCCTTTGATCTTACCGCTACATCTTTTTCCCGATTAGAGAGCTGCCACGGTCGTGCGCTTCAGCCTCACTCACTGTGGCAGCAATTCATATTGCTTTCCAATGTATTTACTTTGTACTTACAGCGCTGGTCTATGAGGTTCTATACCAGAAGGTGTTTTCTGAGTTGGACAGGAGAGAGAATTTGGCTCGGTTTCCCAAAGCAAAGCCCCCAGCTGATCTGAATAATGCGATGTCAATTTATCAGAATGGTTTGGTGGCTGATGATTCTTTCAAGGAAGACAGTGAAGATAACTCTGGTTGGACAGAAGTGAGATACAGCAAAGGTGAAATTGACGTCTCTTTGATCAGTTAAAATTTGTACTTTATTGGATGAAATTCGTGTTCACAAAAAGAAGAATGTGTCATTAACTTCCTCTGGCTAAGTGAAATGAAGTAATTGAAATAAATAGCAGAAACAATCTGAAAAACAATAGAGCTGTGTCCTGATCAGAGCTAGTCAAATTGTGAAGAACTGCGTGAATAAAACGCAATTTGAAAATATTTCGATGTGGAATCATAACCTGCTGTCTGAACATTTTGCAATTGAAGAATAAATGGATCCCTTTCATCATACATTTACGTTAATTTTTTTCTCTATCTGGTTTTCTATATCAGCTAAATCAGCACGACAAAACAGAGGACAAGAGCAAGAGGACTTCAAGGATGAAGCGGTGACACCCAGTTTGGATCAGAAGCATGGATGGCAAGTCAAGCGATCCCTGGACAGTGAAATGTACCGCAATGTTGAGTTGGAGGTTTGGGAAGATTCTAAGAATGGTAAGCTGATGAATATACTTTCTAGGGGCACGATCCATTCAGCCCAAATTTCCAGAATTTTCATGCCAAAACTGAAGGATTTGGTTTGGTCAGAGTGGAAATTTACTGGTCAAAGTCTGAGTGGTCCACCTCCAAAGGTGCTCCAACTGAAAATTACCGTTCCATTTCATCACTTCCTGGGAAACTCTGACAATTTCCTCACTCGTTGGGTGTTTCATTTCGCTCAGTCATCCGTGACACAATCCATTAAGGTAAGAATTCCGCAAAATTTGTCCAGAGTGGGCATAGTAATAGAATGGTGCATTCAAGAAGAAAACACCATTCGATTCGACGAATGAAACTTTGGGAGTTTCTTATTGGAAGCGTTGGCTGAATGGAATGTGCCATAGGGCTTCATTCATCTATTTGGAAGCATTACTGTTTTGATAGTACACAGACAAACTGAACTTGTTGGTCACTCATTTTTTTCTGCATTTGTTCAGGACAAGAACAGCAAGATCGTAGCTATGCAGCGAGCATTCAGTACCAACCTGGGGACAAGTGCTTTGTGAGTAATGGAAAAAAAAAGAAAGCTTTTTTATTATTCCACTATAGCGTCATCTCACCATAAAAGGTCAAGAGAACGCGCAAAATATGAGACCGTAATACACTGTAGTGTCCCGGCTTGACCGCTTTACAACAGAGCGAATACATTCAACTGGCTTTCTGTGTTGTTTACGTCATTCGTACGCGCCATTTAAACACTCTTCCCAAAACAGAGAAGCCAAAATAACAAAAGCTTTTTGTAGTGGAATAATAAATCTCTTATTCGATGGTTTTACATATAATACTCGCGGACATTTTGCTCATTGCTCGTATTTTTCCTCGCCCCTTCGGGGCTCGAGAAAATACTACGCAACTCGCAAAATATCCGCGCGTATTATATGTAAAACCATCGAATAAGATATATATATTTCTCAGAAACATATAAACCCTTTCCTGCCCAAGGTGTCCCTCAGTGAGGAGTAAAACTTAACTGTCTGGCATTAGCCAGAGTAAAAATCTATAAAGTCAGTGTTGGGAGTTAAGCCTGGTTTTCGCATAAGAGCTCTTATTTCACCGTGAAAACGGGCTCAACGCCAGGGGTTTCAGTAGAAGCCGGTTACCGGCGGTTTACCGCCACCTGCTTTGACTCTCACCGCCAGCTAGTTTTTCTTGATTTTCACTAAAAATCCCATCATAAACTTGTCAAAATGCCGCCTACAATGGGCTATCATGGACGGCTATTTCAAAAGTTACTGAAACTCCTGCTCAACGCAAGCGCAAGAATCAAAAATTTTCCTTTTCCTTGTGTTTGCGTTTATGCTTGCGTTCTCTGTTTGCGCATGCGTTACTGTTGGTTTTCACTCGACACGAATGTCTTCTTCTACTTCCGCTTCTGCTTCTGCTTGCGCTTCTGATTGCGTCGCTAGTGAAAACCAGGCTTTAAAGGGTTAACATAAATACATTTGGGTGATTGAGGTGTCTTTGAATGTTAATGGGTGGAGGTCCTTTGTCAGGCATGATGTGCTTAACAAATAGATTCCATGTTGCCGTGAGTCTGTTCAGTAATAGATCACAGATGACGTCAAAATTTGGTAAGAACAAAAAAGTGGCACACGAGGCGTATGATGACGTCAATCGTGCATCTGCCCTCTAATAGATCATAGGCAAGAACCAATCAAAATGCCAGAATAACTTGGGTTATGATATAAATCCGTTTGTAAGCTTGATCTGTAAATCCTGGTGCCCCTGGCTAGCGTGATTTCCAGCAATCGCTGGGGTTTTTGGAGAGTGATGCTGTTGAGCCATTAAAATGACCAATATCTATTATTTTCTTCTGAAATTTTCACTTCATTATCCAACTTGTACCTCTGATTTTTTGATTCCGTACTCCAGACTCATGAATTAAATTATGAGATTATCTATAATCATAGTTAACTGGGAGATTATCTGTTGGCCAGCGGGTGATCGCCTAGCGCATGCACGTGGGAGTCATTGCTGCAGAGGTTTGCCCTCATGGCTTGCTTTGAGTAGCTTTCCCGTTTTTTGCCACCTCTTTTCCCCCTCCCACCCACCACATGGTTTTGTGATTGAACCTGCTGTCCAGTAAGTTCTCCTGAGCGATCAGTGTGACAGGTGCTAAGGAGAGGTGACCTGTGGGATGTTACCACGGTTACTCCCCTTCATTTGCATTTTGCCCACAATCACTTGCCTATTGCCTGCTTTGCCCTCAATTGGCGCCTACCCTCCACTCAACATTGCTTATCAACAAGTTAGTGGGTTTCTAAAAAGATGTGTCGGACTCATAGTTTAAATTAGTTTGGTTTTATGTTGTTGCTTTTTAGGCTTTTGTTGGACAGCCGGATGTAGCTGATAAAGTTTATGAGGCCAATGTCATCCGTTACCCTTCTTTCAAAGGAAACATTGAAGTAAGAACATACGTTCACATTTGAAGTGTTTTCTTGGTGCACTGTCACCAATGCTCGTTGGACACAAAACGGCTTTCTAATCAACAAACTGGTTTTAACAAAGAATAGCCAAATTCAGAAACTGTTGTCAGATTACCATGTAGCCCTTTAATTGTTTGGTTTCTATAAAATCATTGGTTGTCAAGATTAATTTTAGGGAGATGTAGCATTCCAAGTAATTTTTAGAGGCAGGGTGAATACACCTCGATGGGTTGATACGATTTGGGTATTTTTAAATTTCACATGTTTACCAGTTGAAGGGCACAAAATCACGGCCAATTTCCACCGAATCAACTGCACTCAAATTACGGAGTGAATTTCCCCAAGCTATATGCCAAAAATAGGGCAAT
>BLFK01000662.1:719057-769104 GCA_014634185.1 Astreopora myriophthalma | reverse complement strand
CCCCCCCCCCCCCCCCGGGGTAGTGTTGTCCACGAATTTAATTCTCAAGTTCTATTCCCTCAGTACGTTGTTAGTCATTACTGTGAATAAGATGACGCGAAGGTTTGCCCACTGTGTCTGTCCTGACTCGCCAAAATAATCTCTTTGTTTTTGGTTTTGCGACACTCAGTTGTTTAACAGTGTCTGTTTCTGTTTACAGGCGAACAAAAACACACCTGAAGATGAAGCTCCTACAGCTAAAAGCCCCATTTCCAGCAACAACACAACCTCTACTCCACACGAGCCCGATTCCTACCCTGAGGACACAAACCAAACCACTGGAGCATCTCAGCCTGCACCTTCAACCTCCCCCACAGTATCCCAGCACCAGGCGTCCTATCAACTGCTGCCGGAAGTTCACGCGATGTACATGCAACTACCAAATATGACCAGTCGGCCCCGCATGCCTCAGGCGATATCTATTGAAAGTGACGGCTCGGATCTTCCAGATGGTGAAGTCCTCGGCGCCATTGGCGCTAATATTAATACTTAAGCAATAGAGAACTTTTTCCGTGTTTACATAGCCTCATCTAAACACGAGGGGTGGGGGGTCTCGACAGTTACGCAAACCTTCGACTTCGTCCCGGGTTTGCCTAACTGTCTCGAATTCTCCCAATCCCCCGCCCCCCTTTGTGTATTAATTTTCTCAAAACTAATTTGAGAAATGAAGGAAAATGTTGTTTATTTACTTCTTGATTGGAATAGATTTTGTTAATACACGTTCTGGCGAATCATTTTTCCTACTAGCCAATCAAAACGCGCAGTTAACAACACATGAACCCAATCAAAATTCGCGTGATATCACAGCCGTGTTTACATAGGGTCGATCCGCACTGAGGACAAACTCTCTTTTTGTCTGGCGCCAATTTAAATGAATTTCAGTTGTCCGACTCGACAAAAATTATTCGCCCTGGCGCAGCCGCACTGCTTGTTTACAGCCTTTCAACAAAAGAAAGTAACACGGACCAAAACTTTGTAAGGGTCCGAGGCAGGACAGCGGCTCTTTTGATAAATTTGCCCGAGTCAAAATATTTTGCCCTTGCAGGACAAACCATCCACACTAATAAAAGTTATGTGTTGACAGACTTTCTGGCTAAAACAATGTTTTGTCCTCAGTGCGGATCGACCCCAAGTCTCATCGAAAAACACGTATTGCCCAATGAGAGCGCGCGTACTATCCTAATTATTGTATAAAGTTCGCTGTAAAACACAGAAGGCAGATGGCCAGGTTATGCACTCAGCACTCAACAACCAATGAAGCAGAAATTACTATTCTAGCTTACATCTATCACTAGTCGTTTCTGTAAACCCGCCGCTCTCACCCCCTGATGGTTATTCCATTATAATCATCGTGATGCGCGTACAAGTACAGTTTTTGGCCGAGGACCGTACAGGAGGACAAGTACAGTTTTCGGCCGAGTGAGGGAAACGAGATCATCACATCACTCACTGAATTGTTTCAAGACAACTTTAAGCGCCGCCCAGGCATTTGCCTTAACTCGTACCATTCATGGTTTAGCATCGCATTCACATCGCATTTACAGTTGTAGATGAAGACTCTATAACAACACAACTCGGTCAATTAATGAATGTTTGCGGTGTGCCAAGAATCGCCCCAAACAACGTGCAGCTCTCGACAACAATACGGCGTTTGTTTTGAACTAACTGTATGCCTGTTAATATTTCAGATCCAAATACTCTTCGATATTTCTTCAATCTTGGTTTGCAGGTAGGTAATCGACAGCCCTCCCCTCTGGTTTGACAGGTTACCAAGAAGGTGAAGTTAAGAATCGTTTAAAGTGCACCTAAAGGCAGAATTGGCCGTCATTGATGAAAGTGGTCTATGAGAGGCATGGGTCTATTCTTGATTTTACGTCACAAACTGCTTTGCATTCAAGTTTTCAAAGAATTTTTGCATTGCAAAACAATTTGTGACGTAAAATCGAGAAATATATCCATGCTTCTCACAGCTCTTTCGTGGGTCCAAATGATTGTTAGTTTTGCTAACTTTTCCTAACTTCTGTAACTTCTTCTTCTAACTTTACCTAACTTCTTCTTCATAAAAAGCAACATTTTGAGGTAAAAATGGCAAAATATGTTTGCTTTGGGTGGAGAGAATTATACAACAAACGAAAAAATTGAGTTTTGGTGCACTTTAATGTGCCTTTAAGGTGGTGTGCTCTGTGACCTGGCATTTGAATGGCATCGAGGCTGGAAGTGACCTCGTTTTGATACAGACCTTGTGTTGTGTTGTTTTTAGTACCATCTTAACCAGCAGTGGGCAACTCAACAACAGATGATGTACTTTTCGCCAGTATACCCCATGCCTTCCCAGGAACACATGCAACCCCATCCCGCTGTATCAATCGGTCAGCAGCTGTCCCCAGCAGTACCACAAATGATGTATCAAGCGCAACCAATGCAGGCAAGTTTGCGTGTTTGTTTGTGTTTCTAGGCATCTTTGTGTCATAGCATGTGGCTTATAGGCCCTGCTCATATTCTGACTAGGAACCTTAAGATCCTCGACGTTCACGAAAACTTCATTTAAAATTGCCCTTTTACGTTTTTTCAAAGTTTTTCGTGATTACTCCAGTTCTTTCGACTTCTACAAACTATCCAGGAGCTGAATTGGGAGGAACGGTGTTTAAAGTAAGAAACAAAATCAAATTTCGCCGTTACGTGTTCGCGTTTTCCTTAGAACTCGAGATTTGGTCATTTCACGTGGCAGATTGGCAAAGAACGGGAAAGAAGTGGACCAAACCTCAAAACGCACGTGCAGAGTCATTTTTGTGTTCGTTTAAGCCATTGTTTAGTGGCGTTCTCGCTGATGTTGTCTTTGTAGATCTTAAGGTCCCCACTGTCGCGCTGGAACGAACATGGAATGGCGGCCTATGTGGGGGTGGGGGATGTTTTCAGATTCAAATTATTTCCCCTCAAGGAGCCTTCATTATATGCTCGTTCCAGTTCAATCGTGAAAATACGAATAAGGCCCATTGCAAAACGCTCTCAAAATGAGAGAGCGGTTCTCAATTGAGTGTCGTAAAACCAATACCAAAGTGATTACTTCGACCAATCACAGCAGGTGCAAGCAGTGCGATGAGCCAATCAAAATTCGTATTAATTCCAACGCGCGCTTCTCAACGCGCGGGAAAAACTCGCGCGTGCAAGTTACGATTGGGTTTGGTTTTCCCTCTGATTGGTTGATAAACTGGCACGAGATTTTGAAGCCAATCACTAAGCGTAGTAATTGCAATCGCGTAATTACATTCGACAGTCATTTGAAAGCCGCTCTATTCATAGATCAATGCATGTAATCACAGTCTCTAATGAGTTCTATGAATCTTGCAGGCATATCACCCAGCCCAAGTTACGCCTGCAATGCAGGAGAACGCCAACTTCTCAGAGCGCAACTCCATGGACGGAAACAGTCCTGGACAAACACAAACCCAGCAACAACCGCAGCAACAGGGCATGCCACTGCACCAGGGCCCGGCCTTCATGAATCACCATCATCCACCATGGCGGGCAGCTCGGGCGGCGACTAGCTACCCGTGCAAACCGATGCACATGGGCGGGTATAACTCGCAGATGCAAAACCAGCAGACACCTCGCGGCCCCATGCAACAAGGTACTGGCGGCAACAACCCCCGTCACAAAACTAAGAGATATCCAAAAACCCGCGGCGACCAGTATTACAATGCGCAGTCGCAACATGCGCAGAATCAAGGTCATGTGGCGCATGGTGCGCATGCGTTTTCCAGTGCGTCGCAGACCGCTGCATCGCCCGCTAATAGCTTCCATATGGCTAGCAGCGATCACACTGCCGGCAAGGGAACTGGAGACTATTTCCATGGAAACCAACAGTTTGCAAACTTTCAAGGTGGTGCATCGTCCCAAGCGCAGCATTCTGCCGGCGCTAACGTGCGCGCACCGTATCTGTAAAATCAGCGGAATAACTCGATTGCTGTCCGTTCATTTGGACTACGCATGCTTGAAAGGAAACCCACATCAAGCCGACACCGCGGCAAAATGAGTGCGCAGGCTCAACCCACGCGCGAATTTGTTGAACGCGCGAGGGACTAGGTATCTCAAATTTCTATAGAAACAGCCAACCGCCAAAATGGCGGGAATTTAAATTCTCGGTGTTTGTTTTCATTTTGCTGGGATAAGGAGATAAAAAGGAAGATAAGGTTTTCCATTTGAAGAAAGCTTCTATAAAGAATCTTCAGCAACATATCTTTTTGAACAAAAAATATATCATTGCAACAAGGGTGAATTTATGCTTTAAAGACAAGCGCTCGCGCTAAGGCATGAACTCCATTCTAGCTGCTTTGATTGTGGCGATTGTCACTGCGAACTCTTCTGCTGGCAAAGTCCCGGAAGAAAAGGCTTGTGCTCTGAGGGGTAATACAATAAGTGTACACGTCGACCAACGTCGACGTGGGCTGACTCAAGTGTGCTGAAATATTAACTTACAAACATGAGCGAGTACCACTTACCACATCGAGCTTTTCGTCAGAAACACCTGGATCAAAGTTTCGCCCTTTCTGTCAATGGTCAACCCCATGTTTAGCCAGAGACTTTGCACACAAACTTCAAAACAACTTCTTAATTTCCTCCCGCCCAAATAATTCACAATCATCTAAGTGTTCTAAATCGCCTGACATTGGAGCATGCGCACTCATTTTGCCGCGGTGTCCATCAAGCCAGTGAAGTCAATTAGTAATGCGACACACTACTGTCGGTTGCATCTAAGGGGGGTGGGGTGGAGGGGCAGAGGAGTCTAATAGAGCGAACTTTTTAATTTGGTATGCGCGTCTTTGCTGTTAGAATCGGCACTGACAACAATTTGTTTTTTCATTTACAAAAATGTTCATGCCCTGCTCATACTCCGCGGCATCACTGTTCTTTTTCGTCAGTGAGTTTTTCAAATCTCCCGGCAAATTTGGCAGCCTCGTTCCCAGGACAGAAGAGAGACCCTGGGAACGAGTTGCAAATTTGGAAAAAAATGAAATTTGGTCCGGTGTCATTCTTTCTCCTTAACTTGGGCGAGGTCTCCATGTTGGTTGCAAACATTGACTTGTGAGGGACATTTAGCTTTGACAAACATTGAAAGTTTGAACTTCCGTATGGCGAACCCAGAATTAGTTTTTTTCTATCGCAAAATTACACCCAACGTATCACGAGACTAACTTTTGTTGCCGAAACATCGATCTCGTTTCCAGGCGCCTCTAAATTCAAAAGCGAAAGACCCTGGGAATGAGATTGATGAGAATCGCGGTCAAGTTGTTTTTTGCGATGTCTGACCCTTGCATGCGACCGATTTCGTGTTGTCGTGTGGACAGTGGAGATACCGTCTTGTTGGACAGTAAGTCAGGGAAGGTTTTGAAACAATACGGTTGCTTTGCTGCCCCAGTGATGTATTTTTTGTTACACTTGTGTTTCCATGTGATGTACTTGACGTCGTGGTAAATGTTGCTAGGAACTAAATTAAATTTGAAGTGATGT
The DNA here is from genome assembly GCA_014634185.1 of Astreopora myriophthalma. Lineage (NCBI taxonomy): Eukaryota > Metazoa > Cnidaria > Anthozoa > Scleractinia > Acroporidae > Astreopora > Astreopora myriophthalma. The sequence goes on along the minus strand of BLFK01000662.1, from coordinate 763,557 downwards.
GAAGTCGCCTGCTCTCTCTCTCTTTACCTCCTCTCTCTCTACCTCCCTTTCTCTCTCTCTGTCTCTCTGTCTCTCTGTCTGTCTCTCTGTCTGTCTCTCTCTCTGTCTGTCTCTGTCTCTGTCTCTGTCTGTCTCTCTCTCTGTCTCTCTCTCTGTCTCTCTCTCTGTCTCTCCCTTGTCGTAGTGGGAAGGAAAGTGACCTCGGGAACAAGGTTGCATTAATTCGGTGGTACAGTGAGCGATTTTGAGTGCTCTGGAGCAAATGTGGTATGGTCATTCTGCATTGCTTTTATAATGGGGTTCATTCGTTGGCTGTCAGCGATGGGTATTTTAAGCCTGTTTTTTTTGTGTGTTTTTGTTTTTTGTTGTTTTTTGTTTTTGTTTTTGTTTTTTTTGTTTTGGTTTGTTGTGTTGTTTTGTTTTTTGTTTGTTTGTTAACGTTTGCGTGTCCCGAGCGCAATCACCAGCTGGGGTTGGTTGTGCACCTAACTTTGGCTAGCTGTTTAAACGTATTGGCTGCCTCATTACATTGAGACGATAATTCACATGAAAAGTGGGGTTCTTTGTTTGGTTGGTTGTTTGTCGTGTTTGTTTCGACCGTCTTTCTTTCTTTATCTTATGAACATCCAATTTCCGCCGCATCTTTGAAATGAAAGGTGCCTTCTGATCAGTGAGTGTGTAACAAACCTCTCGGGTAGAGCTGAGACAAAATTACAAGGGCTCGTGTGGAGTCGCTAGAAAATAAAAATGCTGATATCACACTCCCGTGTGGAAATAACACACTAATTCTTGCCGGCCAGTGCCGGCCATTTTTCCAGATGCTTGGATCTTAAAATATCCCATCTTTTGTTTCTAATTTGAGTTGCAAATGTTTAATTTTCGTGTCAATAAAATTCCCTAATTGCTTATTAGTATACCAACGGCAAAAAGAGGAAATACAAGCCTTTAAAGTTAATTGAACCTATTTTTTCCCGAGGAAGTATTCAAAGCTATCCCAGCGTTCCTTTCACTCCCTTATTTTAAATGTTTGTTTGTACCATATTTGTCAAGAGCCGTCGGTTTAGACCATTGTCGTCTTTTTTATTTAGTAATATTCTGTATCTCGCAAGAGATGGAATCAAATTATACGAAGAACTGAAAACTTATCGAGAGTAAAGCAAAGTTATTCAAGAGCAAAACAAAATTCCAACAGAAATTATACAATTCATTGGCTGTTGGCAGTGAGAGTTCTACGAATCTTCACTGTGAAGCATTATTCAGGGTGCATTTTTTTTTTGGGGGGGGGGGGNNACGCCTATTCCGAAAACAATGGTTCTTGCAGAGGTGACCTGAGAACGAACACTCGGAATAGTCTGGACACGACTAAGAGTGACATTCGGCTGGCGCGCAAGATTTGGGCGCCAAAATAATCCTTCAAAACGCGTATTCTATGTATTCCGAGTAAACCGTATTTTGTTTATTCCGTTCATTCTGCTATCGAGGGTAGAATGAACGGAATAAGTCCAGGGGAAAAAAAGAAAAAAAGGCGTAAACCCACCATTCCGTATATTCTTATTCCGGAATAGTCCCAAAACAATGCACCCTCAGTTATGTCTAGTAATTGTGTAATTAATCCTAACGACTAGCTGGTTGAATACCACCATGTCCGAAAGCTATGATGGCTCTTTTTTCACCAGAAAGGTATTGTTTGACCAAACTGGCACAGCGTGAATAAGTTCCAAACCCTGATGATAAGTCGTTTAAGTCGTGTGGGCGTGGTGTTAGATTGCGGTGTCATCTGTAACCGTGCCGTTTTCAATGCGGTTTCGCCTTCCGTTTAAACGTTGCCGTTCGAGACCATTACCGAAACCGCGTCGTTTCGAAAACGCCGACAAAAGTAGAGTGTTTCGGTTTCATTTGTCGTGTAAACGCTGCCTTAGCCGGTCTCCTCTAGCGCGAGTTACATAAATCGGCTTTAAATAGAACAGCAATAGTCCTTCGGAAAGTTTGATTTTCGCTGCATGTCGGTCAGGCAAGCGACACTGGAATATTTACAACACCTTTATTAATTAAGTACGCAGCAAAATTTAACTTTGTTTATAAATGCCAGTTTTTGTTCATCTCGGAGGCAGGTTTCTGAAGACTGAAATTTTTTTCTGTGGAATATTTGTATTCTTTTGTTGTTTCCGAAAAGTAACCCTGACGAGACAAGAGTAGCTTTTAAATGATTCGCTGCTAGGGCTTACAAAGGGAAGCGCTCGACTCGCGGACAATGCTTGTGTTCAAGCCTTGAGGTTATTTTTTAATACCTTCCAGGATAAACAAAACTATTATTTTATTAAAATTCCATCTCAAACTTAGCCATTTCTAGGAACTGGTATCGTTAGAGTAATTTCGACGTTTCAGTTAACTTTTGAAGTACTAAAAATTTCGTTCTAAAAACGTTTCCCTGTAACAGCGGGAGAAGTCAAAATTTCAGAGAGGCGCGCCCGACTGGTTTATTACCGTGAGGGTTATTTTCATCCGGGTTTGGCCGAAAATAAACCGTTTTAGCAAAAACACGGCTAAAAATAATAATTTTCGGCGTTCGATGTTTCCTTCCTACAGCTTAAAGCTAATGTCATTCTAATGTTCTTTCTTCAAGACATAGAGCGGTTAATCTTACAAACGGTTACTTGTCGCTCTGATTATAGATTGTTCCGAATTGAGTTTACACAAAGAAATCGAGAACGAGTTTGGCTTTAAAATCTGTTGTCCCAGTTTTTAGCAATGCAAGTAAAGTTCTGAAAACCATTTACAATCCTTCTCAAATTGTATTTAAATGTAAGATACTATGCAATTTCGCGTGTACTTTTCCTACAAAATATAAAGAATTGTTTACTTGCGTATAACTCTAGCTCTGTTGGATAGGACAAAGTTCAAAACAGCTGTTTTTCCTTTCTTTTCAGCCACAAATTTATTTACTCAGCATGCCTTTTTCCGTAAGTTCCAAACTGTTAGGTGATTTTTATACCTGGCTGTAAACTTGCCTGTAAACAAGCTTCGACAAGCTTCGACAAGCTTATCGCTCTTGCTGGATAAATATACTGTAAGCGGCGTCACTCCACGTAGCCATAATATCGTTTTTATATCTCTACCTTGATTTCATGAAGACACTTCCGTTATTTGAATTAATACGAGGTAGATACGTTTTGCGTTGAATTTTCATGTTTTCTGATGCCTTAATTTCAGGACTTTCAAGTTGTTCATCAGAAGTCTTTGAAGAAGCAGATTTAGAAATTAATGGTAGCTGGAAACTGTCACCTTTCTGCTTCAAATCTTTCTCCGCTTTTAGCAGAAGGTTTTTCCGTTCCCTGTTACCACTACTAGATTGCTTTCGCACAGTTTGTCTTGATAATCCCTCCTTGTTAGGCAGTGAAAATTGATAAAACTCTGGCATACTTGAGCTTCGTCGTGTCGAGCGGTCTTCATGCATGCCAGTGTTGTCATCTTCAGAATCTGTTTCGGAATCGTTTTCCAATTCCTTCCTTGACGTTCCTTGACGTTTTCCTTTGCCTTTCGCGAGTTCCATCCCCTTAGCAGCCGTTAGGCCTTTGTAAAATCCGGCCGTTTGATCCTCGATAAATGGTAAAGAAAAACTCCGCTTTCGCACTCTCTTCTTTTTCACGCATTTTTTCGTCGTGATAGGGGAAACATCGTCATCTCTTTCATTATCGCTTTGCAAGTTTTCATTAGCGTAATTGCCGTGTTCCGTATCTTCTATTTTTGCCATCGGCAGTGATAATCGCGAATTATGTTAACGTCAAACAGTATAACCTTGATACGTCTGTCGAGAGCAAACTTTTCCGAAACACCAATCTATCAGAGCATAAATTTTGCTATCAGAGGCTTTCCTCTTCGAATGTTTTGATAAGATTACATGATTATCCCTTTTCAAATCAAAAAATCTCCGCTATACTGAAACGAACGAGGGCAAACAAAACTGACCAAAGAAGCCTTCATCCGCAATCAAGTTTTGATGCCGGTTTAAAGTTGAGCAACATAGATTTTCTGCTCGTCAGAGTTCAGAAAACAAAAACTTCAAGAAAGTATTGTTTGTTGGCAAGTTAAAAAACATGACCGGGTGATAAAAATATTGTTTATATAGCATTTTCTGTAATTGCTGTTGCTTTGGACGCTTTCGCCGTCTACCATTGGCCAGATCGATACCTTTTATTCAATGCTGTCTGTCTAAATTCTCGTCGCAGGTGGCTTCAGAAAACACCAGCGTTTTTTTTCTTTTTTGGCAATGCGCTCTGCTACTTTTATGACAAAACGGTTTTTTTATTTGACGTAAATGTTTCGACTGAAACTTTCTTTTTCTTCGGTGGTAGTTTCATTACGTGAGTTGTGTAAATATTGCAACTGGAAAAAGGTATTCACATGAAGTTAAAAGAAGGGAAAGGTAGTTGATTTAATTTTTTTCCGAAGGCATGTATGTTAAGGCTAAAACTGTTGTGTTGTGTTTTAATGTCATAACAGTTCCAGGAACTTTTGAAACATTTTACATTGCTACCTGTAAGCTTTCCAAAAATTAGCTGCTTTTGCTTTATTTTTCGATGCTGGAGGCACAACATCGGGACAAAATATCGATATCGCGCTTCCCGCCTGTACAGCTGTCGCGCTTTCATCTCTCATCGGCAGACGTTGGCTACTTCGTGACGTTTACTGCGCATGCACTGTCTTATCCGCAATTATTCACGGGACTAAAGAACGCGCGAACAGTACCCGTGTAACCGTGTATTATCGGTGCAGCGACCTGGAAATTAAGTTGGTGTTCACCCCGTTTAAAATCAAGAGTTGGTTTGGGGCCAAGGACCTCATCCCTGCGGGTTTACGATCGCGAGTCATTTACAAGTTTTCATGTGCAGGCTGTAGTGCCTGTTATATGTCTTATATTGGTGAAACCAATAGACACTTTGCCACTCGCATTCGTGAACATCTTGCCTCCGACAAAAATTCTCACATCTTTAAGCACCTGAGAGGTTCTGAAAATTGTCGCTCCCTTTGTTCAGAAGACTGTTTTAAAATCCTCGACTCTGCTCCAACAAGTTTCCAATTGAAAATCAAAGAAGCCATGCACATCCTTTGGGAGCAGCCGTCACTAAATTCCCAAGTCAAACATCTTAATTTATCCCTTTCATACTAATTAGTCTCTTTTCTTAGCTTAAATAGTTTGATGTGTGTTTTTATTCTGTTCTCGCCTTCATCCTTAATTATTCATATTAATGTCTCACTATATGACACTATTTATTGCACAACTTCATTTTATTCTGTACAACTGACGATGGATGATGTTTCATCCGAAACATGTCTTGATTGATTAAATAACATGAACTTCAAAAACATCGTTTGGTTTATTAAAGCCATATCTTACTTCGTGCTGCTACGAAGCCTTAATAATAATAATAATAATAATAATAATAATAATAATAATAATAATAATAATAATAATAATGACAACGGTTTAATATCAGTACATCCATGGTATGGCTCTTCGCCTGATATAAAAGTAAAAATAAGGAAATTAAAAATTTACTAAATTCTAAATAAGAATTTATAAAAAGCTAGATAATAACCAGTAAAATATAATGGTATGATATTTACATTTAATTAAAAACTAGGCAATAAATCATTTCGCCCTATTCCGACAGCGCTCCCTTAAAATACATAGCGTTTGCTTACTGAAGGATTTAAATTTATCACGGCATTTAACATTAGATGGACATTAGAGAATTGTTTTCCCGTGAAAGGAATGATGAATGTGAGGATCACTCTTTCAATTCATTTCTAAACCGCACTTCACAATCATTTCTTTCATTCATCATTCCTTTCACGGGAAAACAGGCATGAGCCCAACAAATTGACCTGCTCTCAACTGTGTGGCTTCATAGCTCAGTTGGTAAGAGCACTGCAGTGGCATCGCAGAGGTCGTGGGTTCGAATCCCGTTGAAGTCACTTGAATCAATCAAGTGCATATATGAGACAATTGCTTAAATTCGGTCCAGGAAGTGTGAGGATAACTCTTTCAATTCATTACTAAATGCTATAAGCTGCATGCTATATTTCCGTATATGCTGTAATGAAACAAGAGATAGTTGAACAAGAAAACAATCTCAATGTTTCGTTAATACAATGCACTTTGACATTTCGTTGATTGATTTTGATTGACATTTAATGGGACAACTTTTAGGCCAGAAAAACTTAGAGTTTATTCACGGAGAACTGAATGTAACGTTATGTTTTGCTGACCTGTTTCGCTCACCTGTTTGTGGCCTATCTGAACTGTTTGACCCGTGTTGACCGAAACCGTACCGATCTAACTGGATATCGTCAAAGAAGTAAATGCTCATTGCTGAAAATTTCTCGTGCGTTTATGTAGCGATCGTCTTAAGGTTTTCATTGAAAATGTGTTATGTATTCCTTTTAGATCGAATAGTAATTCAAGTCAATTCAATTAAGGACACCATTATACGATTGGCGTAGACCAGTTGGACTGTGAACCGTTTACTGAACCACTCTAGAAGCCCACTTTCATGTTCCCGCTCGTTTCTTGACAGTTGGACAGTGTTGTTGGAGTGAACTGATTTGAGAAACTTGGTTGGCTTAGCAAAAAAGAATAGAAACTCCCGGTTATGGAAAAAGTCTTTCCCATCGTGCTACATGTAGACTACGAGTGGTCTGTTTTTGTTCCTGAAATCGTTCGCGCGACAGGAAGAATTAAAATTGTGCGGAAGGGAATGTTACATGTGATATATACTGAAAATAGACAAAAATGGATTACTTGCTGTGCGGATATTTTTTGAAAAGTTGCTCATACTTTCAAATTGATATTCGGCTGCAAAATTTCTGGTTTGTCGGATCAGATGTCAAAGGGTCTGATTACATGGCGAGCTTTTTAGGCCGGGCTGAAATTTCGGTCCGTCCACTGCAACGAAATTTTGTTGCGGTTCTGACATCGTCAATTTCATCCCGGGCGCGAACTGTAAGTTTGCTGGGATATGTTCTTCGCTTGAAATGCGAAGAGTCCACGTTCCCTTATCCCGGGGAAATTGAAAGCACAATAGATGCGAATGCCCCAAATTCCTCTTTCAGTACGTGCTGAAATTACAAGGCTTTTTTCAGCCCGTTTGGTCGGGCTGAAAATTCCAGCCCGGTTATCTCAAACCGGGCTGGAATTTTCAGTCCGGGCCGAAACTTTGTCCAGGTAGTCGCTATTTTTTTCAATGAGGCATTTGTTCAGAAAGCCGGGCTGGAGTTATAGCCGGGACTGAAATTTTCCATGGAATAGGCCACTAATTTTAACCTCCAAAATTGGCAAAGAGTTCTCCTTCGTTCCGGTCAAATCGATTTTGGAAAATTGTTTTATACTACTATCCGCAGTTATTACGATTCTGATGAAGGCTCAAGCATCAGCCGAAACGTCTTGAAAGAAACAAAAAATACGGTAGTCAGTGTCAAAAAATTTTCTTACAACGTCTGCAGGCTGGTTGCACAGCGGATAGTTTCACTAGTTGGTAGTATCTCATGTATCTCCTATTATAGTGTATTCAATATTATAATTAATGTTGATATGATCGAAAACATAGGGAGCACATGATTTGGTATCTTTCAGGAAGTTCGTATTTGTGATGCAGCTGTGATTGCTCCGATTGTTTTTGTCGCATAAAGTAAAAGGGCAGCAAGAGAACATGGAGACTCTCCTTCGGGTACGGAATTTCTCAATCACAGCCATCAACAAAATCGAAAGTACAGCCGGAAGTACAAGTGTCAAAAACAGTTCCGACGATGGATCGGAAAGCACCGATAAGTTGGTCTCCTCTCTCGTCATCAATCTTGGAGTAGCTTTGGTGGCGATAGTGCTGTTCTCCATCTTGCGACCAAGACTTCAGCGTATCTACTCCCCGCGGCAACTCTTGCTTGACATGATGTTTCCACTGGGAAAGCTGCCGCACTCCTTCTTTGCGTGGATAATTCCAGCCTTCATGGCAAATGACGACGACGTGTACTATTACGCCGGCATAGATGCACTTGTTTACATGCGATTTTTAAAGCTTTGCATCAAGATCTCGGTGGTGATGTTTCCATACGGAATAGCTGTTCTTGTGCCTCTAAACTGTTTCGGCAAAGCCGGTCTGCAAGGACTGGACAAACTTGCAATGTCCAACGTAAATGACTGGGATCAACGACTGTGGGCGCATTTAGTAGCAGCTTGGGTTTATACGGTGATAATATGTTATCTTTTGTACAACGAGTGGCAAGTTTACATTATGTATCGACAAGAATACCTCTCCAGTGGCAAAGGCCACCAATATGCAGTTTTAGTCAGGGATGTACCCTTGAAGGTGGGTTGGTTTCTCTACGGGGGTGGGGTGCGGTGTTTTCTGTATTTTATTCGATGTGTAAATGACCTATTAGCTGTCCACTCAAAGTCAACCAACATGTTCCTGTTGAACCAGCAATAATAGCAGATTGGATTGGACCATTTCTTTTGGTTTTCTAACTCTCTTCAGTGCATTCTTTGGAGTAGCACTCTTCAGCATAAAACAATTAGGGAGTTATCAGCTGAGAGCTTTTGTTCAATGGGATGTGCAGCTGGCTTTTCTTTTTTCTTTTTTTCTTTTTTATTTTATTATTATTTTTTAATCAGCTTTTGCACAGAAGTGCAAGGTGATATACGAATGGGACCCTGACCCATGGGAGGTATATCACCTTCCCTGTACCCACCCAAACACTCACAAAGGACAGCCACAACACCGGGAACTTCATGCCCTACTCTTTTCGAATGGTGTGTGGGTTCTTTAACGTCCCACATTGAACAAATAAGCATGGAAGGTATTTGTGAGATGGGACCTATGGTTTATAGTCCTTATCCGAGAAGACTTGAAAGTCTAACCAAATGCGGATGTAATTACAAAGGCAGCACTTTCTCCTCAGTTATTTTAAGACCCTGAGTGATGGTCCAGCCGGAGTTGAACTCGCGACCTCCCGCATAGCAGCCCGATGCTCAACCAGTTGAGCCACCGGTGCGCGGTGCACCAGTCTCCACACACATGTGCCAATCACTGTGCTTTCAAAAGAAGTAGGAGTTTGTCATTTACTTAATAAGCCATTTCCATCTTCCCTCCAAGTCTTTCTTCTGAAAATGAGTTGTTATTTACATGCAAAGTAAAAGTGTTTACAGTATCGTCACACAACGTTTGCACCTGGACTCTGTTTGAAAAAGAGGCTGACATGAACTCAGAATCGGCCTATTAGATTGGGGGATTTAATGGGCAGATAATATCATTTCAAATGTTTTGATGGCATTTATACAACCAGTAACAACTGACGTCCATTTTTGTCCTCCCCTTCTCCATTACCGAGAGCCTCAAATACCTTTGAAGTAATACATCAAACATGAAAAGGAGTGTTTCATCAGATATCCAAACATGGAGAAGCAAGTTGAAAACTGAGGCTGAAGGCTGAGTTTTTTAACCGAATTCAAGGTGTTTGGGTAGAGGATGAAACACTCTTTTTGAGTGTTTGATATTGCTTCTCAAAGGAATCAGTATTTTAAGAGAAATTTGAGTTTAAAGTTTCCAAAATATTATGCTAATTAAGGTCACATATCCAAACTTCCTTCACGGTAGTGATTTCTTTTGTTTGGGGTTTATGAATTATTAATGAGTTTGAGAAGTGGTGGATACCAGTCTATGGATAAAATAATACCTGGCTCGATTTCCCACTATAATTTTATTCGCACTCAATTGGTGCATGAATAATATGAATGCCTGCAGTCAGGTGCTAAGGAAAAACAGTTTCAAAATTTGAATTTGAAGAGATTTTTTTTGTTTGCAGTAGCACTTTCTGTATCAGTGACTGTTATAGTAAAGTTTCACCATTTGTAACAGTGAACTTCCTCATGCACTGTTCTGTGCAAATGAAACATGTGGTACACATATTATAACTTGAAGCTTGGGAATCATAGTTGAGAATAAGCCTCACTTCTTGAGCTGCCTCTCCATAAATACTGGTACAAGTACTTGTGGCTTATTCTTTGGTTATTTGTGTTTCCTTTTTTCCAACCAGTTTCAAAATGAGCAGAGTATGAAAAGCTACATTGAAGAACTTTTTCCTGATCAGGTTTGTGTCAATCAAACAAATGGTCACAAATGTTTACCGCACATTTTCTGATTACCCTAGAAAGTTAATTCATGTGTGACTCAAAGGCAAATCAAACATACATCAACTGCCTCATCATCACTGGTAATTTAAGCAATAAAACACACACTTCAGTTGTTTGTATTCTGATAAACAGGACGTTGGGAGAACAACAAAAGCTGTGTAAGGAAAAAAACCTGAGCTTTAGAATCGCTTATTGCCACTTTTAAATTTCCCGGGTGCCGCCATCTTGAATAATTTTGGACGTAAGCTGGTTGCCCTATTGTTACTATACAAAAGCTCTTCATATTAGAACAATAGGGCAAGTAAGTTACATCACAATTATTCAAGATGGCGGTGCCCACAAAATTTGAAACTGAAAACAAGAGATTCTAAAATTCAGTTTTCCCCATCCAAATGCTTTCTTTGAAAACATTTCAAGCAAATTTGATTGTATCATTTCCTTCCTTTTCAACTTATCGTTCTGTAGGAGTGGAGGTTCCACTCCACTCCTATCCATGAAGGATCCTCACTATAACCACATTGACTTGGTTATTGTTTTAAACTACATAGTGGCCTGTTTATAAGGGTTTGCATGCCAATACAAGGTGATAATATAACCACTCCCATTTTAACAAATGCATTTATCCTATTCTTATCAAATTTCTTCTTCTTCTAGATAGAAGATGTTATAGTGGTTGAAGACCTTAGAAAATGGCAGAAATTGATAGATGAGCACAACAGCTTGGTGTCGAAACTTGAACATTCCAAAGTAAGTTGTTTGAGCACTGAGGTGCTTAGGGTACTTACAAAGGAATAACCCATTTCAGAGTTGCTGTTTGCCTCAGTTTTGAAATGCGCAACCATTCAAATGTAAATGATTGTGGATTTTCATGCAAATCAAACTCATTACCATTTGAATGATTTCGCCCCAAGACTGGCTTTGAACCAGAGGCAAGCAGCAACTGAGAAATGGACTGTTAAGTGCTTTACAATTCATGCAGTACAGAAGGGGTGCTGAGAGTTTCACCTGATGGGGATGACAATGGGATTTTATCTGGCAGTGATTCAGATGGGGTGTCTTAAACCTGGTCTGGACAAAGCAGTACGTGTGCCTGTAAATACGCCTTTTCAATGCACTCGCTAATCTATGATTTCTCTCAGTAATTTACAACAGTTACATTCTTGTTGTTTTTTGTTGTTGTTGTTGTTCTTCTTCTTCTTCAAATTCTAGGCAATTTATGACAAGTCTGGCGAGAGACCAACCCACAGAGCATATCCCTGTGGCTCACCAATGGACTCCATCACACACTATGAACGAGATTTGATGGTAAGCCATTTTATAAGGTAGTAGCTGACTGATGAATGCATTGACAAGGTAAAGTGCAGGATTCAGAAACAAGTAGACCAGTTTGTGACAATTACTTTGAAACAAATGTCACCATCTGCATGCACTGTCTCGTGATTTCGAATACAAAATCAAGAAGACTAAAAAATGAACTCCAGTGTCAAATTGTTGCGTAGTATCTTTTAATTTCAATATAATATTTTTATGTGCTCTCAGTCTTGTCAAAATGGTGGGGGACAGTTGGTTTGAAGGTCCTGCTTGCCCTATCTTTTCCTTCTGAATTTTACTCCCTGGTTTGATGCTTCATTTCTTTGACAACATACTGGACGGTGCTGTAATGTTGTCCCTATTTTCCCAGCCTCCTACTTCTTCTTACGACCCTGCTCTTGCCATCTTCCATGCAGTTCCTGTGTGGGAAAGTTCCAGTTTGGCCCGTTGCTATTTCAAGAGACACTTAGAACTTGCACCATTGAAAGGCAATTCAACTTATATTGACCACATCGCTATTACAATAGCTTTCCGTATGCTCGCACATGTGCCAGAAAGATACTGATCAAATGACCCCCTCCCCTCCCCTCCGCTAGTTCCCCCAGCCCCCAGCAACTCTTCTACCAACAGTACACTTACTTATTTTGCTGTCTACTCTTGTAAGTCACGTTATTGAAATGAAACACAATCTGTTATTTTTGGACTTTGCCACCAACTACTACTCCTTTTGTGCTGTACCTTCTCTAGACTTTGCAGGCCAAGCTTGAGGTTGACATGAACCAAGACCATGTAACACTTCCTTGTGCTTTCATCATTTTCCGCTCGCTTCGTATGGCCACGACAGCACTGCAAGTCAGTTGGAGTACTTGCCCACTGGGATTGAATGTGACCCCGGCCCCAGAGTTGTCCAACGTGATATGGGACAACCTCTCCAGAGGGCTCTGGAGAAGGTATGAAATGCGACAAATGCACGTAATAGGCCTTATTCACGACAGCGGCCATGATTGTTTTTGAATTGTCATGCAAATTAGCCATGTGCTCTGCGCAGTTTAATTTACATGATAATAACAATGGTAACACAAGGCTACCGTGAATAAGGTCAATTAGATGCACGCTGATTTTGATAAGCATCACGATGTGTCCCCTTGCTCCTCTCTTCAACTTCAACATCTCTTGTGTCCAGAAATACTGGCAATAAACTTCACAAAGTGTCCACCAAATTGTGATTTTCAAGTAAGCATGAACATTTGCATTTACCCTCACCTGGAAATAACCCTAACGCTAACCCTAAGCTAATCTTGTTAGAAATAAGCACTACACTCTTAGACTTGACGGCACACTTCGTGATGGATATTAAAATTGAGCGTGCATCTAATTACGTGCATTTCTGGACGTAATGGGCCTTTTGCATGAAACTGTCACATGGTATAGAATCCGCCCTGCTGGATGACACGCTACGCACTGGGACATCCAAAACGAAGACAAGTCACGCTTGGCTGGTTGGAATCGCTTTTTTTGGAGGCTGTTGCATTCTTTTGCCATCCAGCATGGCGGATTTTTTTTACCATGTGACAGTTTCATGCAAAGAGCCGATTGTAATAAATGGATTTATTGTAATAAATGCATTTCCTTCTAATAATGCTGTTGTCTTCATTTCAATAGACCTTTCCCGCACATTCCTCCCAGTCCCCACAGTAAGTTCTGAAACGAGGTTGGAGTGGATGGCATTCAACATGGTCGAAGCAACATTTTCCTGCCATTTCGGATTTTCTCCAGTCAGCATTAGATAACACAGAGGTGAAGAAGTTTTCAATCCACACAAATCCCCTAACCCTGACTCTGACCGCTGGTCACCAAATCTACCAGACCCGGTGTTATTTTTAAATGCCAACCATTTTCTCCACCCCAGCATCGTTTTATAACTTACCGTGGGGGACTGGGAGGAATGCGGGAAAGGTCTTTCCTTTCTTTCTCTTCGCGGTTCAAGCCTTGAATACCGCTGTGTATAAATGGCTTCTTTGCATTAATTTTACTTCTTCCTGTTGTTTGTGTTGTTTATCTCCTTTTCTGGCATTTGATGCAAACTCGGACACGGTGGGAACTTAATTTTGATTCTTAGACTGTCTTCCCTTTTTTTGTCAGGAAACTTTACACTGGACTGGTCTATGCAGCCATATTTTTCTTGGTGTTTTGCTATTTACCTCCAATTAGCTTTATCACTTCATTAATTGCATTGAACAGTATTGCAAAAGTTGTTCCTTTCTTAAAACCAGGTAAGCTTGATATGCATTGTCTTTGGGTTACTACTGAAGGACTACATTGGCTGGAGTTTTGTCCGGCATTTTCCAAAATTTCGACCAAAAAACAGTGCTAAGGCTAACAGGACAAAACCTAAACTTTTGCATTTTCAGCTTTGCTCGGCTTTCCACACCCGTTCATCTCAATCTCACTTTTACTCCTTAAGGCGCTGTTACACGTTGAAACTTTTAGCTGAAACATATGTGCAACGGCGATGCGAAACAAGTTTCGGCAGGCGTTGCACCATGTAACATGGTAGGTTTCGTGAAAGTTTTTGAAATTCCGTTGCGAGACAAGTTTCACAAAAAGTAGAACCGTTTTCTGCTTCTGCAACGGTCGCAACGATCGCAACGATCGCAGTGGTGATAAAAACAAGAGTTTCACCGTGTAGCACCACCTTGTGAAACTTGTCTCGCGGCGCCGTTGCACATAAGTTTCAGCGAAAAGTTTCAACGTGTAACAGCGGCTTTATAGATGTTTGTTCAAATAACGTTTACTTTAAATGTTTGGAGTGCGGGCAATCTACCCACTCATAGGCCCTGTTTACAAGTACCTAGGGTAACCCTACTGCTAGGGTTACCCTAGCAGGAGGGTCAAAGATAGCTCGGGTTTACAAGCAAAATTTCACAGGTAGGGTTACCCTATCACCCGGGACAACTTTGTGTGCTTGGTAACCGCCAGCATCGCAGACACAATGGAAACCGCTAAAAAGTTGTCTCGGTTAGGCGAGTTGTCCCTAGCAGAGCGTTTACAAGGCAGCTAGGGTTATCCTGGCGCTAGGGTAACCCTAGCTGCCTTGTAAACACGTCGATGAAAAAAAGAAGAAATGTGGGAGCATTAGGGTAACCCTCCTGCTAGGGTAACCCTAGCACTAGGGTTACCCTACCTGCTTGTAAACAGGGCCATAGTTGTGTTAAATGGTCCAAAAGATACCGCGTTTTTGTACTTACAGTAACGGACACTCTCGGGACAACTCCACCTATGGTCGCCTTAACAAAAACCCATACAAACTCCGTATGTTCACGTACTCGTTACTGGTCGCCGACGCCTCCAAGGGGAATGGTTTTGAAACTTTTCGTTTTCTTCTAAGCTCCCATAGGCGGGCACCGCGAAAGAAAAGTTCCCTTAAGCTAAAGCTTCCTCTATCCAAACAACTTCACACGGCTTCTCGTGTTCGGATTCAGGATTTTTCACGATCGAAGGCAAGAGGCCAGCTATCCCTTACACAAACGGTATACTACTAATGGGCCGCCATCGGGGATTACACCCGTAAGCAGTCAGCGCCATTTAAAGACCCTTTTCCCGCTTCCCGCGGGTGTACCTCACGGGAGCTGTGACTGTATTGTTTTAGCCCTTCTACCACTCTCGTTGCTTTTGCAGTCTTATACTATTCCGCTTTTGTGAGGGGAATCATTGAGGGATTTCTGTCTAGTGTTGCTCTTTGGGTATTCTTTGCCATTTTGCCATTGGTAAGTCGAATGCGGTTTGTCCATATTTTCTCTTTAATCAGCTGTTATCCTGGGTCGCGTTCTTCAAAGCAATATGCGCGAATTCGGGTTAAATACCATGAGAAGGTATTGCTTTCGGCTGCAGTTGACACAAGTCGGCCCTGAAGAGTAGCATGTCACACGGACTGCACGTGTATGTAAAATTCCCTCGCGCCCCTAACAAGCGTTAAGCTAATTAGCGCATCTCTTAAATTCGAGGCTTAGGGTGCTTTCCATTTGTCGGGAAATTTTGGTTGGGTGATTGTTTCATGATGGTAAGCTATTTTCCAAAGACACCGATCATCCGGACCAAATTGCAAATATCATTAAATTATGCCGTTTCAAACCCTGAAACCGCGCTAAGATCCCCAAAAAGGGGCCTAGAAACGGAAGATTCGTAAATTGTTAAACGATTTTTCTGACTACCCGTTCCGAATGGGAAGAAAAGGGTTCCTCTGGACGTACCCCGAAATATCCGAACAGTTTTTCCGGGAAGTTGCTGTACTTTTTGAGTTTTTTTTTCCCGAAAATTCTGGAATTTTCCGCCAAATGGTAAACACTCTTAATCTGCTTGTTGAATATCTTTGTTTACTTTCGGAAAGGCCAAATAACTGGAGGATGTTTAGCGGCATAGATTTCTATTCTTGGTGACACCTTTCCATTTTCCCCAGATATTACGGAGACTCACCAAAGAAGAGGGTATCGCCTCTCGGAGTGAAATTGAACGATCCGTGCTGGGAAAACTATTTATCTTTGTGGTAATGTATTGAAAAGTAAATTATGGACTCAAACAAACAACAACAGTAACATTCGCGACCCTCACGCTGGAAATGAACACCACGCGTAGGGGAACCTTTGTTTACATTTGTGCCTCATTAGCATATTCTTATCATCTTTTGATCAGGCCCCAGTAGTTCAAAGGCCGGATAACTTAATCCAGTGGATAGGTCACTATCCAATGTGTATAATATACTTCATGTTAAACGATGGCCAAAGTTTTCATAGACGTTTTTGCTTAGATGTGCTTAGAGTATGCATATTCACGGTCACCCGAGCAAACACTGAAGTCTTTGCACGGATTGAAACTGTCGGATAGTGACCTATCAACCCGATAAAGTTATCCGGCCTTTGAATAACTGGGGCCAGGCTATTAATATGGTATCTCTAAATTTCGAACAAGCATAGCAATATTAGCAATGTCTGAAAATTTAGACCCGATACCAAACAGTCTGGGAGAAATTCTCTTTTAAAGATTCGAAATTTTACAAAAAAAATGTGTGGCACGTTTAACGTTTTTGCCACCCGGCAATATTTCAGTTGTTCATGGTTTATACTTCTTAGATGCTGCTTTGAAAGATCTGAGCTCTAGTATCTGAAAAATAAGGCCTCTTTTAGCATGTATGCTCGATCCCAGCCGTTTTGTAACTCCAGTTTTCGTACTCCTCTCAACGAGCAGGTGCACGCTAAGACGCAGGTGCACAAAGGGGCTTAAAACTGAGCCTACTATGCGCGTCGCATCTCTTCACGAGATGCAGTTCTCGCTCACGAGAGCGTCTTTCGCATCTCTTGTAAAAGTATCCAGGGCTTTTCGTGATTACCTCTGAACTGCTGTTTCAAGTCAAAGTTCGACTCTTGGGGTCACCACCATTTACACGGAAACGGAAATTCCGCTTGGAAAGTCAGTTGGTACTCACCATTCAATGTGGAACGTTTCAGAAAGTGATTTGTCATTGGTTGAATCAATCTCCTATTTCTGGTTTTTGCCCGCTTTCCAGTTGACGCTGGTGCATTATGTTCTTTTTCCATCCACTAGAGCAAGCTACATCGTTTAGTATTTACCTTTAAAATTCAATTTTAAGGGTAAGTATTAACAGGGCCATAGCGAGCTTTGAAAACCTGGGGGAGGGGGGGCACGAAGATTTTTAATTATTGACATCTTGTTATTGTTTAAGACCTCTGGGAGATGAAATTTTATTTTAACCTTTTAGTGCTCATATGGTTTTACTTTTCGGAGACAAAAAACTGGGGTGGGGTACGTCCCTTGCTTTGGCCCTGCGCGGAGATTGTTTATGCAAGTTGTAAGCGCCCTAATGCTCCGTTTTCTTCTTAGGTTATAAATCAATTTCTGTTCACCGGCACTGTTGGATCTGCTCTGACGCAACTAAAAGAAATCCTTGAAAGGCCGAAAGACATCCCCGAGTTCCTTGCAAGGTCTCTACCAGGGCAGTCTACATTCTTCATTTGTTACATAGTGCTGCGCTCTTTCATTGGATTTTCGTTGGAACTTCTGCGAATCGTTGATCTCGTTGTCATTTCTATCAAGCGCAAATGGTTTTGCTACACTACCCGGGAAGATCAGGTGGCTTGGAGACCACCTCCTGTCTCGTACGACCGTGTGGTATGTGTAGTTTATCAGGTCTTCCTTTCTTGGGGGAGGGAGGTATAGTCGTTTGTAGGTAGGTGTTGAGGGAGTGCTTGTATCTCCCCCTCCCCTCCCCCATCATCATCTCCTATCTGCCCCCTTCCGATTGAGATATTAGACAATTTTATTGATGCAAATGACTTTTCTCATGAAGGGACTCTCTTAACTAGTGGTCATAGTGGTCTACTGAAACCATAGAAAGTGTTTGCATATCCTCTTGGACTTGAACGTCTTGCAAGGGTACAAATTGAGAAATACTCATTCCGAACATGATTTATTTTGCTGTCTAAGAGAGAAATTAGTATTTTTAAGAGCATAGCAGCCACTGGGTACCACCTTAACTTGCTATAAGTTAACCATGGTTACTGTCTTAACCTGTTTATCGTTATTATTATTATTATTTTTTTCAGTACACCGATCACCTCTTAATTCTGATCCTTGGAATGTCGTACTCAGTCCTCGCTCCCATCATCACACCTTTTGTGGTATTTTACTTCGTGTTTGGTTACATTGTGTGGATGCATCAGATAATGTGTGTATATATCCCAGTGTACAGCTGTGGCGGGCTCATGTGGCCCAAAGTATTCAACAGGTAACAATAATCAACCTTACCGACTCAGAGCGATAACAGTGTTTAACAGAAATATTTCAACGTTATCACAACGTCTTCATCAGTCGAGTGTTTGTTTTGACTATCGGTCACGTGATCTTAACCACGCGACCGTGTGCTGTATACGGTTTTAACATCAGAGGACGACAAGGACAAACGGTGAGTCAAGGGGGCGCTTTTCATCAAGGAATCAAGTCCAACACACAAAAGGGATGGGGGCCTGGACCTGCCACCTGCCTACAGCGCACTAAAATGGTCACGTGGTTAAGATCACGTTACCGATAGTCAAATCAAACTCTCGACTGATGAAAACGTTGTGATAACGTTGAAATATCTCTGTTAAACACTGTTATTGCTCTGAGTCGGTAATTGTTTGGATCAAGTTATGTTTCCAGAGCAGGAAAGTAATCTCGTCGATAATAGACCTTTTCCGATATATCAATATTCAGCTCGACATCGAGGCTTGGAGGAATGAAACAAAGGAAACTGAATAAACATGTCGACACGCTTATACAAGTTCCTTTGTTTTATTCCCCCAAGCCTCGATGTCAAGCTGAATATTGATGTATCGGAAAAGGTCTATTATCAACCTTATTCAAGTTCTCAGAGCGGGACTGGAAGAACGAGCGTGGAATGGAGGCACGTGCGGGACAAAGCACTTAAATCTGAAAAGTTGCGTCACATTAGTCTCTTTAGTCTCTATAAGGAGCCTATAACTCGGAGCGTACAACTCCAATATACTGGTGTCAGGACGTTTTCACAGACCGAGCTATTTTTAGATTGATTTTCCCGCGGATTCAATCTCCCACCTGAGCCTTGGTGTTCCACAGGAGCCTTGCTACCCAATCATATCCCTTGCATGATTAACCGCTTGGACTCGTGCGGACTGGAACTGAACTGTTTGCGGGAAAAACATGTCTATAAATAGCTTGGTCAGTAAAAATGCCGTGACATAGGCCAAGTATGGGACTCGTACGGTCCGGGTTATGGGCTTCTGTCTCCATTTTACGCTCGTTCCAGTCCGATTGTGAGAACACGAATATGGTGTATTGTCCTGATGTGGGCGGTTTGTATAACATAGCTTAAAGGAGTAAACTGATTGGTTCCTTGAACGCCACCAGGGGCGTAGCCAGCCATTTTTGCCATTTAAGCCCAAGTTGTAAAGTGTAAGTCGAGGATTTCAAATTTTGCCAGCGTCCAACGTAGGAACAGGTGGTCTTACTAAAAATTTTTAGTCAAGCCCGTGCTTAATGGTTTGAAGGCAAGCTACGCCCCTGGCCACGAACCTTGACATGCGCATGCCAGCGTGATTGTCTTAAAGAAATAAGTTTTTGCGGCTTAACAAACTTTAAAAACATTGAAAAACCTGTTGTTTTGACTGAATGCGTGATGATATATTTGCAGGGTTTGAATAAATTATTTTTGCACGTGATTTACCAGCGTTGCTTCTGCATAATTACGATAAGCTGTCTAGCAATTTGTTCACGAATATTATTAATAAGTAATCACATGATTTTTCTCGTGCAATTTTGAATAAATGATCACTCGTAATTTTTTTCAAAGACCACAAATTTTGTTAGTCTTTGAAAAAATTTACTCGTGCTTATTTATTCCAAACTGCACTCAAAATCATGTGATTACCTGTACTAATAATAAGGGAGAGGTCCTGGGAACGAGGATGTATCTGGAGTATTTCTTTCTGTAAGCCTTTAGAGGCTAGTCTTTTAAACAGTTAATGCTTATCACTGATAAGACATTTCTAAGAGTAAGGTTGATGGACCGTTGACTCTGTGATGTCTTTCTTTCCATCACTGCCAGAAGTCCTGTCCCACTGAAAAAAAAAATAAAAAAATAAGGGTGGTGGGTCTTACTGCTTTGTTTCTTTCTTAACATTTATTACCTTCCTCAGAATCATTGCGGGAATGATTGTGTTTCACTTATTGATGACCGGAGTTCTAAGCTTGAAGAAGTCGTATTACACCTCTGTAGCCATGCTCCCTCTGCCAGTTATCACCATCCTATTTTTCTTCTTTATTCGGCAACATTTCCTGCCACCGTCGATGTTTCTGTCTATAAACATGGCGTCGGGGTTACCAGAAGCAAGTCCACATTTTCTTCAGGTACGTATCGTGAATTCAAACATCGAGTGACTGTTTTGTCTAGAGTTGGTCATTGTTGTGTTAGAGCGGTTTTCAAGTACTGTTTAATAAACGAGCGAGAGTGTTTTATCGGGTTTTAAACCACGGGGCATTCCTCCTCATTGGTTGATAAACTGGCACGAGATTTTTGAGCCAATCACTAAGCGTAGTAATCGCAATCACGTAATTACTTTCAACGGTCATTTGAAAACCGCTCTAGGAAAACCAAGTTGTGAATTACTTCGATTGGTGATTGACTTAAGTGGGTATTTTTTAGCTGTTTACTAACTACAGCTATACCCCATCGACAATCAACACCCTAATAGAATCTAATAAATTAAAATAATTATGTGAATTAGAGCGGTTTTCAATTGAGTGTCGTAAAACCAATACCAAAGTAATTACTCCGACCAATCACAGCAGGTGTAAACAGCGCAGTGAGCCAATCAAAGTTCGTACAAATTCCATGTAACTTGCTCAAAGCGCGGGAAAAATCGCGCGCGCAAGTCGCGATTGGTTTTGGTTTTCCTTCTCATTGGTTGATAAACTGGCGGGAGATTTTTAAGCCAATCACAAAGCGTAGCAATCGCAATCGCGTAATTACTTTCGACAGTCATTTGAAAGCCGCTCTATGTGAATTATGTGAATTACTTCGATTTGTTATTGACTTAGCTAAGTGGGTTTTTTTAGCTGTTTACTGACTAGAGTCATACCCCGTCGACACCCTAATAGAATCTAATAAATTGAAATAATTATGACTATAACTACAAATAGAGGGTGATATGTGTATTAAGACCTAAATTAAGTATTAAGCACTGCATAAAATACATTTATTTATTATGAAAACTAAAGTAATCAAGTCCTAAAGGAAATACACCTTTAGTCAGTAAACTGTTCGAAAAAATGGATTTAGTCAGTAAACAGCAACAAAGGAGATTATTTAGTTAATTTATATGATTTTATGACTTTTATGAGCTGTATATGGTCTCCCTTTGCGAAGTAAACCCGGGACTGGTAACTAAAACCGCAGGCAGAGCGCAGGCTGGGAGCATGTCATGAAATGAGACCGAACTAAGGGAAGTCATGCAATCTCCAACGGGACACGCAACATACGAAATCGAGGGTACAGAAAGTCTCCAAAAGTGTTAGACGAGGTCAAAGTAAACTAAGATTGACATTTTTACCTCAAAAACTGTATTTATCCTAGAAGGTCTGCACCCTTTGGTCATTAAGTCTCTTAAGTACCGCATACGCTAAAAAGTCGATCTTCTTTTATACGTTATGCAGTTCATAATTGGTTCTTTATACGGTTACGATAGCCCCCCCAAAAAAACGTCTTTAATCGCTAAACAGCAGTTAACCCCACTGGCACTCTCTTCTATTGACTTATTTATTTTCATTCTGTTTTCCGTGGATGTATGTAGAGATTATATTGTATGTTAGGTCTTATTACATGTATTAGTTATTTTCTTTTTATTCTTTTCATACTATCCTTAACAAGAAAACGAGCATTCCAGTTATATTATCTGATTTTCTTCTTCCTGTAGCGAGTGATCACTGTTATAGTACTCGTCATGTAGCCTCCGCACAGGCTCCCGGTTGGGTTTAGGGCGAGTTAGCCGAGTGTAGTCTAGGGCGAGTGGGACGAG
Source organism: Astreopora myriophthalma (assembly GCA_014634185.1). Lineage (NCBI taxonomy): Eukaryota > Metazoa > Cnidaria > Anthozoa > Scleractinia > Acroporidae > Astreopora > Astreopora myriophthalma. The sequence continues at coordinate 741,456 of BLFK01000662.1, read as the reverse complement.
CCGAGAGCAGTCTGGTGATGAGGGAGTGCGCAGACTTCTCGTCATGCCACAAATTTAAATCTCTATAGGATTCGTATAAGAGCTTATTATGGAAAGTTTATGTTTAAATATAGGGCTGTTCAAATCTAGGAAGAGATTCCAGTTGATCTGAAGTTCCTTGGCATCTTCGCTTTCAAAAAGAATAATAAAACATTTCTCTTACAAAACCAGTCGTAGTATAACAGTTCACTTCTCCCTTGTTTCCTTGCCTTTTCTTCTTGGATCTCCTTTGTTTTCTTCTTTTCCCTTTCCTTTAGCTGTATTTCTTAGTCTAATTTATCATTACTTTGTATCGTTAAGTTATATAGAATTGGTTAAGTTGAACTATCAAGTCAAATATGTAATTATGTGCATCCAAGTACCTGTTTGTAATCTAAATTATTAACAATTACATTTTATAACATAGCGCGCGTGCTTCCCTATCTAATTCCTCTTGGCGTCATCATGGTACATTTCTCAACATACGCACGGCCTTGCGTCCATCTGATGACGTGTGCAACTTGTAATCAAATACAAAATGGCGTGATTGTAATCAGCCAATAAGAATCTTTGTGTTTCTCAGTACGCGCATTGAGAGAATTTTGTAATCAATCACAAATAAACCTGTTTTCCGCGCACTACTTTCTTGTCACTATGTTATAAAAGAATTGGTTCATGCTTTTAGCTGTGCGTATATCGAGTCATGGATGCACTTGGGAAGTTTGGAGAGTACTTAAGATCGGCTACGCCTCGAGCAACTCTTACGCTTCTTTCGTGCTCTCCAAACTTCCCGCGTGCATCCATAACTCGATATACGCACGCTAAGCATGAACCAATTCTTAAATATGCTGTAATTACATCTTGGTCTTACCTTTGACTTATGTATCTAATTATGACAGTGACCAACACGAAAGCTTCGGCTACTTTGGTCACTTTACACATATCAACAAATTATCCTACCTTATTTGTGTCTGTTTTTTTTTTCCTTAAATTTGACTTGACTTTACTTGACTTGACTTTTGTCTGCCCGATTAGTTTCAGCACTTGTGCTAAGCTAGAAGTATAAACATGTTCAATAAGGAATAAGGAGAGTACAACGTTCAAGTAACACATCCGATCAATGATTTTAGTCAGTTAACAATTACTGGAAACTGCTATCAGAAGGCTGGAAATGCTTTTTTAGGGACCCCAGATTTGAAAATCTCGACGAACATCAAATATCAGATTGAAGGCATAGATTTTAATTAAAATGCTCTTTTCTAATGCATAGGAAGTTTCCCGGCGCTATGTCAGGAACCACAGTCTGCCCTCAACATACGGGCGCAGCACTTCATCGCGCAGTGTGGATTATCTGTACGACTTTGAGGAGATCTCATCCGATACAACACCAGCACTCGTCAGGGGTAGAAACTTCTGGAATGAACAGCTTGCATAGGACGTCGGAGGGCTGAAATTAGAGGTTGTAAACAGCTGCGTGGTATCTGTAAACTTTGTGCGTAAGCTGAAGAGATTAGTGAAGAGGAGCTCGAAAGTAATAGCGTCAAACGTCGGCCACTGAAAAAAACCGTTTGATTTACCCTCCGAAGTGGATCAAGAGATGCCCTTTGTTGAAAGGCAACATCTCGGGTTGTTAAAGGGGCTAGGTCGCGCTATTTTAGGTAATTTTGTTTAATTTTGTTGATTATGAGCTCTAAACGTCAAATTGGCAGAACAAGAGTCTTTCACTTGCAAAATCACGGCCACATAACAACTGAGAATGATTTTCCAGCTGTTTAAATGACATTTTGATACAAACTGATATAAATTTGAAAGAAGGTGGGCCGACGTTTTTCAATTTTTTCCAAATGCAATCCATTTTAATCCTCTCCAGTTTTGTCCATCCATGACCCTTCTTGGCTTTCCTGTGTTTTGTTTGAGTTGTTCTATAGTTTTTAGCCGTTATTGTGATATTTTAGTTAATTCTATGACCATTTGATCAGTGCTGAAATTGCCTAAAATTGCGTGACCTAGCCCCTTTAAGTAAATTTTATTGATTAAATTTATTTAACTTTGTTCTTCCCCCCGTTAGCTTGTAATTTGACTGCATGGGCCTTTTGTGTGTTGGTCGCTATTGTTTTTAGATCCAGACGCAAAGTGCCTGTTGTTTAGTTTATTCTCCTTTATGGCCGAGTTGTTCGAAGCGAGGTTACGGCTAAACAGGGTTAAATACCTTGACAACTTCGAACATCTCGGCTAGGAATTCTTCATGGCCTATTATTTCATATGTAGAGTTAACTTACTGCCGCGGGCTTTATTCAAAAAATTATATCAGTGCGAGGATGATAATGGAGAATAATACAAGCTGAAACAAAAAATTTATTCGCGCGTAAGACAATTTTTTAACTTCAAAATAAAAAGAAATGTTCTCATCGCCATTGTTATGTATATAAAATATTATTGAAGTCAATATATTTCTTGATTGGGTTTGAAATTTATTCGAGGGATGGGTGCCTTATGAGAAACCCTGCTACTGTCTGTGCGATGAGTGATTGGCCATTGTTAAGCAGACTGAAGTTCGCCTTTTATAGCCCTTCGCCTAAGTAAAAAGAGTCCACTCCAAATCTTGTGATAGATCTACTTGTTGTTTGCCAAAACCCGGAGTTTGTTTTGTATATATGCGGTATATTATATATACAGTATAATTATATAATTGCGTTCGAGGTACGAGAACGTACTCTATTTCAGTCGTGTTTCGCGCCACTTCCGGCTTGATTCCTACTCACTTCCGGCTGGACACCGGGTCATTTTGAAAAATTTTGGGTCGTACGTACGACCAATATCGCCTCGATTTCGTGAGGTTGCCGCAGTGATACGACTTGTAGGCTCATAGCTACGAAGGAAGACGTGAATGACCTGGGCACACGAGCTTTCGTTCTACTTTGGTACTGCGTTGTGCTTCGTTCTTCGGGGCCCGGTTGTTCGAAAGCCGATTAACGCTAACCCTCGATTAAAAAGTAAGCGACGTGTCATTTTCGCCCTCTGAAAACACTTTCAAATAGTGGTTTTAGACTGAAGCGGAAGAAAAGTGTAAGTCACAAACGACAAGCAAAAATCTTTAGGGAAAATCTTTGTGAATGGTAAATAAACTGGAATCAAAGTTCACTCTAACCCAGGGTTAGCTTACTCGGGTTTTGAACAACTGGGCCCAGGTGTTTAACTTTTTCCATGTATCTATTAAGTGTCATTGCCATTGGTGGCCAAAAGGTATCGTCGTTGAATAATGCAGTATTTAACGATCATAGCCAAAATTCCAATCGAACGCACTCGCTAATCTTTGATTATTTCTGGTATATAACTGTATAATAATACATGCTGTGTAATTGGATAATTAAACGAGACTTACTTGTAAGTTGAAGTTTGATTGAGATTCTATCACATGATGGGCAGAGGGCAGGGAGGTCACGTGAGATAGCACGGGCGCTTGCGCGAGTAATTTTTCAAAGGCAGTGAATGGGAGTATCAGGTATAACGCAGACAACAGGGTAGGCATGCCTAAAACTGTGCAGCCGGAACGTGCACACTAAGGCCAACAAAGGGCGGGAAAACCAATTAGCGGTGGGCACGTGGTCCATCTGCCCACTGCTGTCAAGAACTTGTCGTCGATGTCGAGCTGCCCGGGTCTGACCTTTGCGCTCGTTTCCGAGGTCATATTCTCGGAGTCACCCAATGCTAAAATCCCCAACTGCGTTGGGATCTAAAGTGTAAACTTGCGTCAACTGCGTTAACACACAAAACTGGAGACTTGAAGAACCGACTACGTCAGGCGTTCCAGAAGGAACAATTTTCAGTGTTAGCTCGCTGTACGAAGTACCACGTCTGATCACGAAGAGCGAAAACCATGCAATGACTCGCGCAAGCGCCGTGCTATCTCATGGGATCTCCCGCCTTCTGGTCGTGTGATACAACTGTATAATGTGTAATGGTGCAACCACCTACTAACCAATGGTGCTTAGAAACGTGAAATTGTCTGACAAAAGTTTCATGTTTACTTAAGGATTGACAAGTTTAGCCATTGGACTAAACACTGACAGGAGTTTTTCTGGATATTTGGAAGTCAGAAATGCGTAGGAGTCGTTTGAAAATAAGAGGTATATAAAGATATGGCATTACCACGGCAACAGAAACAACATTTCTGCCTTTTTAGTCGCCTTTTCATCTCTTAACTTCCACAAAATTCTCAATAGAGGCCTGGAATGTTGTTCTTTTAACTTTGCCTCCTCTCCCCATTCTCCCCTCTTCTCTTTTTGCGTGATTCAAGCGGGCGGCTAGACTGCTTGCTGATCGTCTTGTTCATATGAAGCATGGGTTCCTTTATATCATTTCAGAAATGTGTGTACTTAAAACAAGAGGCCATCTGTCCTCTTTCAAAATGATACAAAAGTATTCCAGTTTCATTGATTCTAGCAGATATCTTTTCTCAAGTAGACCTTTGTTCCATTGTTTGTTTCGTCGCCAACGGGTGGTTCAATTTTAAAAGTGTTTGGTGCTGTTTGCGTTCATGGCGCAAATTGGCGCAAAATGTTTTTAAAAAACTCTTCAGTTCATAAGATTTCTTGAAATGTATAGTTTTCTGTAGTTTCGAATCAAATTTTACACGTGAAAATTTGTTGTCGTAAGGGCTATTCGCCGCGCACTGATTTAAACGTGGTTAAGTTATGAGTAGAAGTTCCCTTGATTTGACAAAACCCGCACAAAAGACAAAACAGACAACGCCACTTGTGTATTATCCAATTCTCGTTTAAAACAAAAGCTTTGCATAAGTGATGTTGTGCTAATCAGACTAAACGTGGCCTTTAAAGACGACTTTTGATACGAAAAAGATAGAATTAGCATTTACTTGTCTAGTAAATTCTGTCATATTCCTACTGATGATAAACACCACCTCATCGTGGACTGGTTTACTTCAGAACTCTGAAGGAGAATCTTTTAGGTTACGTCTATGCTTAAAAGTTAGAAACTGAATACGTAAATAAGAGATACACTCTAATTTGTTCCCACTGTACCAGTCATACGTTAAAAGTATGAATTTTAATTGTAAAGGATATTTGTGGTGTTGTGTTGCGAATTTCGGCGCACAGAACGTTTCCAGAAGGATAACAGTCACACATAAACCACGTTCCCAAGGACTCAAGTCCAAATTGAAACTGATAACGGATATACAAAAGCCATCACGGAAAACCATGATTTGTTCTGGTATTTTTGTAACGATCTCTTAATTTTCTTTTAAAATCGTTCGCATGCTTATGATATCGCTAAAATTGTTTGTGTTCCTTGTCGCCTGACAAGTCATCCGTGAAGAGGTTATAAGCTGTATAAGCACCGCACGACGTTCAGATGCAGTTGCTAGGCAAGCTGCGAAGCGTGTTTTCCAATAAAAGACCTAAGGAAGGACAAGTGAACCTATCAAAAGGAAGTCAGATGGTCTGCAGCGACGTGATCTTAAACGCTTGAGAAGATGACAGAACCTACCAGATTGAATATATTTGTTCCTCGAACTCCGCTCTTGCCCGGGAGCTCACGCGTTTTTCGTGAGGTCAACTCTTCCCTTGCTCTTATTGGCCACACGGCCACAATGTTTTTTGTTTTCATGCACTATTGTTTTCATGGTGCCATAACAGGCGACAAAATATAAAGGTGAACTTAGACCGTTCAAACGAAACCTGGGCGTCGGTTTGGTGTAACTCGCTATCTGTCAGACAAGTCTCGAAAATGGCGAACGATACGGATGGAGTGAAAGGCGAAGGCTCGAACACAACACAGAAATTTGTGTCAGCGCTTACTCTCAATTTGATCATCGCAGCTGTGTGCTTGATTTTATTTTGCCTCTTAAGGCGAAAACATAAAGTAGTCTATTCGCCAAGACAGCTTCTGTTGGAAACTCCAGTCCCCGCGGGTAAACGCACGCCGTCTATATTCTCCTGGATTCTCCCAGCGTTTGTCGTGAAAGACGACGAAGTTTTCGAGTACGCCGGAATCGATGCGCTCGTTCATATGCGATTTTTGAAGCTGTGCTTCAAGATATCGCTGGTGTTGTTACCGTACGGCATTATCGTTTTGATCCCCGTCAATTATTTCGGCGGGGAAGATTTACAAGGGCTCGATAGAATAGCGCTTTCCAATATTAAAGTCGAGTCGCCGATGGTGTGGGCCCACGTTGTCGCCGCTTGGATTTACACGCTTGTCATCTGTTACCTGTTCTACCAAGAGTGGAAAGCATTTATAATCTATCGTCAAAAGTTCCTCAGCCGAGGACTGGCTCATCAGTATGCTGTGTTAGTGAGAGATTTGCCAGCGAAGGTAAACACGCTGAATTTTCTATATTATATTTTTGATTCATTTAATTCCCTTATGAACCGCGGACAACAAAACAAGAGCTTTAACTCCTGAAAACCGCCTTTCTCTCAGCATGTATTTTATCAAAGTCAACAGCTGGTGACAAAGGTGTTGCCCTTCCAGGTTTTCGTCATTATGCATTAATTATGATACAGGAGGATTGCATAAAATTCAGTGTGATTTCGTACGTGGCACACGGCGTGGCGATTCGGGCACATGCCCATAACTTTTTTTGTCACTCTTCACCTTTGTTTTAAGGTGCCACCCGTGACTAGTATCTGCAAGACTGACAGACACGTCCGTATTCGTCGAGAATATTTTACCCAGAGGGAAGCAAACAATAGCTAATATGAAATGCAAGCTAAACGAAACATTAAATTACTCCACTTTAACGCAAAGTTTATTTGCAAGTAAAATTTATGTCGTCTTAAACGCCTAGTTTATGAGCCAAAAAAAGTGTCGTTGACAAAAAAAAGTTAGACTACAGGACTTATGATTCATGTACAGCCAACTCGGAGTTCTAGAAAACACATGCGCTCGGGTAAAAATGTGCGCTGGATAAAACTATGCATAAGAGTTCGAATGCAAATCCGTAACACAATAAGAAAATAAATTAGGAATAAAACGCATGTCCGCAGCGCGAGAAAGATTCTTCGAAGTCCGATAAAAGCGATGGGTTAAAAAGTAACATCGCTGAGTTATCGTTTTTCACGGGTATGAATTATCTTGCTGGTCTTAATTTATTTTCAGCTCAAGGATACGGAAAACTTGAAAACCTACATACAAGAACTCTTCCCTGACCAGGTAAATTAAATTTGGAAAATTACGTTTTAGGTGACCTTGTTACCCCCTTCTCTCTCATTTATATTACCTGCAGAAGGCTAAATATGTAGCCTTCGACAAGAGTGAATTAGGTACTTGCGTAGTTTACCCATCGCTGGATATGTTCGCAGACTATGAAATATCAAGGGAGGATGTGGCAGAAAATATCCCTATGCCCCCTGACAATTATTTGTTATTCATTTTTAAATTTCGCGTTACGTGTGGAGACTATTTTTAACCTCAACCCTATGGCCTCGCGGTTCATGTTGCACAAGACGGACCAATTAGAATCCGTTCTTTAGAGCGGTTTTCAAATGACTGTCGAAAGTGATTAAGCGACTGCGATTTCTACGCTTAGTGATTGGCTTAAAAATCTCGCGCCAGTTTATCGACCAATGAGAAGGAAAACCAAAACCAATCGCAACACTCACGCGCGATTTTTCCCGCGCTTTCAGCAAGTTACATGGATTTGCTACGAATTTTGATTGGCTCATTGCGCTGTTTGCACCTGCTGTGGAGTAATTACTTTGGTATTGCTTTTTGCGAAACTACATTGGAAACCGCTCTAAGTAAACAGTCTCATGACATCGTGCTAATATCGTGTGTGGGAATATGTTCTCTTTCCTTATCCTTTCTTGGAAATATAGCCATTTTGTCCTCTGGATTGTTATCAGTCTTTTTTTTTTCTCATGACCTGTCTACTTGGCGTGATATTGATATAGTAAGGGAGAACTTAAATGTTGACCACAGGTTGAAGATGTCATCATCGTGGAGGACTTGACCAAGTGGCAAGAGCTAGTGGACGAGCGCAATACCCTGAAATGGAAACTTGAACACGCCAATGTAAGTTTCCTTTTAGGTACTACTACGCGCGCGTGGAAATGAATGAATTGTGCTTCGCGTGAGACCTATTACCCGGAGCGTACAGCTCCCATTCTAGGGCTATGTCACTGCGTTTTTATAGACCGATGTATTTTCAGACATGTTTTTCCCGCGAAAAGTTTTCTTCCAATCCGTACGCGTCCAAACAATTAATAAGGCAAGGCGTATGATTGGCTAGCGAGGCTGCCGTGGGAGACTGTATTCGCGGGAAAACCACTCTAAAAATAGCTCGGTATGTGAAAACGCCGTGACACATATATACTGAAGTTGCACGCTCCGGGTTTTGGGCTGCTGGCCCGTTTGCTTAGCATAGTAGGCGTGGTGATGCGGTGACTTCAGCTTGGCGAATTCGGGCAGATCGTCTTAGGGCCGATTTACACGGTACGACTTTTGCTTACAACTGTCGTATGCGATTTCTTCTGCGCGCGCTGCTCGCGTCACGCAAAAAACCGCTACAACTCTCGCTATTGAGCACAGACTGTGCTTACGATTGTCGTAGAGTTTTAAAACATGTTTTAAAATCCTACGACATTTTTTGTGACGTACATGACAGTCTTAGTCAGTTTGATTTATACGAAACAATTCGTGCCGTGGGCCTGTCATAAGCTTGTCGCGTGCAACAAAGTCGTACCGTGTAAATCGGCCCTTGGGAAGCGAGCTGACGCAGAAAGCAGCGAAAAACCTCTTTATTTTACGCGCATTATATTGGGACATTCTTATGCCGGAAGTGGAAACCGCCCGAGGAAAGCCCTTGGCATCCAGTATAGAGCTTACTATACTTTTCGTTTTCTTGTAGGCTGTATATGAGAAAACAGGAGAAAAGCCTACTCACAAGAAGCTCATTTGCTGTGGCACAAAATATGACTCGATTTCTCAGTATGAAACAGAGCTGGAAGTAAGTTCGTTCACTGACTGTTCCTTGTTTGTTCAGTGCTTCCATGCACTTCTCAGTCGAAAGTTTTAGGTCTCCATTTCATTCCGTTTATTCGATTTGTCACTTTGAGCTGATCAGAATTTATAGACAAAGGAAAACGAGCAAATTGGAAAAAATTTGTGATCAAACAGCCAGCGAATATTAGCACCTCAACCCTTTGATCTACGGCCAGACTGTTTCAAATCGTCACTTCAAATTTTGCAGTAAATAGCAAGTCAGAGACAAAGAAAGAAAGTCGTCATAGCTATGAAAAAGATTTTGTACTAGTTTGTGACGGCGTTTCCAAGTTAAGAGTGTGACAGAACATTGACTGGTAGTCGATAGAATAAAGCGGTTTTTAATTGAGTGTCGCAAAACGAAAACCAATGCTAATCAGAAGACAAAAGAAGTAAACGCAGCCGGTGTCAAGCGCGCGAAAACGAGAAGTCCCAATTGGCTGGCTTAGGTTTTGCATCTGATTGGTTTGAAAGTTTTTTTAGCCAGTCATAGGGCAAACCAGAACTTTAACCAAAGCAATCGCCGTAATTACTTTCGACACTCAATGGAAAACTGCTGTATACACGTTCCTTTGTATGTAATTGTTATTCGCTAACTAAAGACCTTTAACTTTGTCCTCAGGCAGTAAAGGCTAAGTTAGAAGGGGAGACAGAGAAGGAACACAGCCATTTACCGTGCTGTTTTGTGGTTTTCCGTTCCCTCCGTGCGTCAGCGGTGGCTGCTCAGGCAGACTGGGACCAAGCTCCTCTAAGTGTTGACGTCATGCCTGCACCAGAATTTGCCAGCGTTCTTTGGAAAAACCTATTCATCGGCCTGTGGCAGAGGTTCGGTTTCTTCCGCTGTCATGAAACAGCCGATAACCGTCCATAAGCTCATAGAGCGGTTTTCAGTGAGTCTCAAAAGCCAGTGATGTGACGATTACTTCGGACGCGTCGTGATTGGCCAGGAAATTTCATCAGCCACGTTTTAAACCAATCAGAACAAAAATCAAAACCGACTTTGATTGGCTGGCGCGCGTTTTCCGGCGCCCTAAAGCGGTTTTCAATAGAGTGACGTAAGACCAAAATATGACCAATCTAGATCGACGCAAAAAATCAAACGAGCCAATCAGAACGGAAAGCAAACACGCGCAGCCTGCTCTCAGCGCGCGAAAACGCGCGCCAGTGAGTTACAATTGGTTTTGCTTCTGTCCCCGAGTGGGTTAAAATAGCCAATCACGAGTGGGTTAAATTAGCCAATCACGAACCGTAGTAACCCAGAATCGGAGGAGTTCCGAAATTACTTTCGACATTATTCAAAACCTCTCTATCACCGGCTACGTGGCTACGTGGATTTCCTTCGAGTTTGTTGTTATTCAATTGAAAACTGCTCTCTTGAGAAGGACTTTCAATCGCAGGACTTTTTTTTCTCTGCGTCGGGCGTACCTAATGGTACGTATTTGATTGTTAGCAAAATTTCTTGTCAAAACTTTCAGCTTTTTACAGCAAGTTTTCTTTTTGTCATTTTAGGAAAATACGAACAGCACTGATCTACATCCTTGTGTTTTTGCTGGTGTTTTTCTGGACTGTACCTGTGGCCTTCGTCTCAACTCTTGTCTCTCTACAAAACCTCACAAAAGTCGCTCCATTCTTGAAGCCAGGTGAGACTGTGCAATAAAGCCAATAGGGAGCTTACGAAACAACGACGACGACGGGTATGGAGACTCCATTTAAAAATACAAGTTGGCGTTATTAGTATCACTACCTAAATATTTCGTGTCGTTGCGCAGTTAAAATGTGTAGTAAATGTCGAGGAATTAAACTGGTATGAGCGGGCTAGAAGCGTAGAGAGAGAGAGAGCTGAAAATTCATCGTCATATGCTAGCGTCCTCCACAGAACCTTAAATTTTGTTCTTTTACGTCATTATTTAGGAGATGACTCTAGAGAAATGTACCAAACTTAACCGTAAAACGCACGTGGAGAGCGTGCTGAGCCATTGTTTTTGCTCACTCAACCCATTGTTTTGTCGCGTGCTCGTTGCCGTCGACGTTGTCGTTTCGTTAGCTCCCTAAAGTACTTTAATTGTGACTCAAAACTCAATATCTCGCCGAAAGTCATCGTTTGTGTTTTCCTCCTGTCTTGGGGTCCCGTTTCTAGAAAGCCCGGAAACTTTTCGGGCGTACTTTGGGTGCGATAATTTCTTGAAACGTAAGACGTTTTAAGCCATACGAGTTTGAAATTGCTTTGCTCTTTCTTATCTTGAAAGTATGTTTAAAAATCAGATTTTTAGAATAAGGGGATCGCAATTTTACAAACTGCTTTTTTCGGGACTTTCGAGAAACGGACCCTTGGTCATACATTCCCTCGCAGTACTTACTTCCTTTCTGTTACCTTTTCAGTTCTGGAGATTTCTCCCTTCGTCAAAGGCGCAATTGAAGGCTTTTTAGCCAGTTTAGCGCTGATGATTTTCTTCGCGATTTTGCCATTGGTTAGTACAGTATGCACAGACAAATGTTGCGAGTGAGGTAGTCGCGACCTTATTCCAGAAAGTAATTATCAATTATTCCACGAACCTGCGTCAGATACGATGTGGTAAATAGCCAGTGAGGCGCGTCTCGCCGAGTTGGCTGTGACCTACTCAAATCTCCGTCGTATCCAACAAGGGTAGCCTACAGTGCAGGCGTATTTTGGGCGCGCGAGTGCACATTTTTGTATTTGGTCGCCATCGTAGATTTGGTAACTGTGGAGGATTGGGGCGAGGAATTATTTGCCGAGGGAGTAGGCGTTAAGTGGAAAAATGGGCAAGAGGGAGGGGGAGGGGAAGGAAAAATGGTCCCACCCCCTATCCGTCACTGCACCAATTAACCCTCTACCGGTCAAGCATCTAATTACAATCCAAGATGGCGGCATCGAAAACCTGATTTATCTAGCGTTCCGCTCCAAATAACGCCAGCACTGCAGGCTAAACAAGAGCGAACAGAATAATTGGTTTTATTAAATTTTCAATCTTGTGATAATTTTTTTGTCAGCAAAGCTTGGCTTCCCGTTGAAAATTTTTAAACGAAAGCAACATTTGCCGGGCTCAGTTTCCATTTGAGGTCAAAAGTAGGTATACTGGCAGTTGAGCCATTGAGAAAGCTAGCTAGAAATGCATCGTCCGAGGTTGAGAATTTAGTAACTGTACGATAACTTGTGGTCTCGTGCGACAGTTAACTGAGTTTCCATTGCAATATCAATCACGTTGAAATGGGCAATTGTTACCTCCGTTGTCGTATTATCACAAGGGATGGTTGGCGGGTTACTCACCTTGTTACGAGGAGGGATGGGAGGGGGGGGGCTCTTTTTGTCACGAGTGTCGAATTCGGAATGAAGGGTAGAAACACTGGTTCTTCTTACATGATTCTAAATAATGACTTTCCATGGATGGTATATTTCTCATGATGACTCTGCTATTGTTTTCCTTGTTAGATCCTACAGTTCTTCAGCAAAATGGAGGGAATACCATCACAAAGTGAAGTTGACAGATCTGTGCTGGGAAAATTGTTTATTTTCATGGTAAAGAAAGTGATCTTCGATACAATTGTACTCTCTTTGTAACGACCGAAGTTTGTGTACTGTTTTGTGTTGTGTATATTAGGAGTCGAACGAAGAAAAGACAACGAGTTTATTACATTTTAAACACCAAGAAGAAACGAACTAAACTAGACGGTACAGAACTAAAATAACAAAAGAGGCGGGCCTCTTTATATCAGTCCATGATAATTTGGATAATTGCGTCTTTTGACGTCAAGTCTCTTGAGAGGCAATCGACACTTCCTGCGGCTTGCACTAACTTTGAGAAGAGGGTCCTAGATCCCGCGGGAAGCGGGATTGACGTTGAGGTCAAGGTGAGGTGCGGGACGCTAGAGGAATGGGACGATCATGAAAGTCATGATCTCGTAGAGGTCGGCCGCCGGGATGAGCTCCTTTCCTTAAACGGGTCGAGGAGAATTTGAAGTTCGTGGTGGGTTTTGACGACAGCGGATGAATTTTATGGTTTCGTAGCCAGGTAGGACCGAAATGCACATTTTTATTTTGGCAGGAGCCTAAAAGAACGGCGGGATGGAGATTCCAGAAGGCTGGCTATTTTAAAGTGCCCCTAAACTCATCTTTTTTTATTTTTTTTATGTTTGCAAAAGTAAAATTTAAGCTCTATAAGACATATTTTGCCTTTACCCCTTGTGACTGCAATTTTAATTGGACACACAAGCTGCGTTAGGTTGAAAAAATTGGCAAACATTTGTCCCGCGGCCGTGCTAGTGAGAGGCATGGATCTATCCTGAGATGACGTCACACACTGCTATGCATCGCAGTTTCAAAAGGATTTTTGCATTGCAAAGCAGTTTGTGACGTCATCACCGGTTAGATCCATGCATCTCACTAGCGCGGCCGTGGCACAAACGACTGCTGGTTTTGGTTCGTTTTACAGCGCATTAAAAGCGAAATTTCAAGGTGAAAAAGGCGAAATATGATTGCTACAGGTGAAGAGATTTATCTCAGCAAACAAAAACATTTGAGGTTAGGGGCAGTTTAAGGGCGAAAAAAAACACTAGTCTTCCGGGGAGATAAGATGATCATTATTTTATACTCTTTGTTTCACAGATAGTGAATAAGTTTCTGTTCATGACGTTCGCTGCATCCGCTGTGGATAAGCTCAAGGCGATGCTTGATAATCCAAGCCAGATTCCATCGTTTCTCGCCGAAGCCCTGCCGTCGCAGTCGGTGTTCTTCATTTGTTACATCATGTTAGCCACACTGACGGGATACGCGCTGCAGTTACTGCGCATCGTGCCGCTCATTCTTGTGGCCATTAAGCGGAAGTGGCTTGTCAAAACACCGCGCGAGGACGCGTTGGCCTGGAAACCACCCCCTGTTCTTTACGACCGAGTGGTGAGTATTTCAGTCCGGGTAGCGACAGCAGACAGGGTTTTCAGCAGATTTGACCGTAAATTTTGCAGGGAGTAATGGCCATATTCCGTACACTGAATTATAGCTATATAGAACGAATTTTACAACGATTAAAAGATGTGGGGACTTGTCATTTTCAGGCCTGGTAAGGAGGTCCTTGGTGAGATTTTTATCTTTCAATATATTTTTCCCTCCACCCCCTCCATAACTAATGACCAGTCCCCAAGCCTGCGTCAGGTTCTAGAAAAATTTACCAAGCTCAACACTACAGCAATATTTCTCATTACGTCACCCATTGTTATTAATGAGCCAACCAGAGGCTTATTGGCTACTGAAATAATTAATTACTTCTTTTTTTCGGTGGTTGCAAATTTGAATATCAAAAGAAATTTGACGTCAATGTTTGTACACAAGAAATATCGCTATTGACCAGGCTCATTTCTATCAATGAATTACAACTTGGTTGCTCTTTGTTTATTCTGTTTTTTTTTCTGTGATGTGTGCTGTTTAGTTTTCCAACCATCTGTTCATTCTGATCGTGGGTTTGTCCTACTCGGCCCTAGCTCCTATCATTACACCGTTTGTGGCTTTGTACTTCGGCTTCGGTTACGTCGTGTGGATGTATCAGACGCTCAGCGTATACATTCCAGTATACAGCTGTGGCGGGATGATGTGGCCGCGAGTTTTCAACAGGTAATTTCTTCAAGATTGTTGGTTAAGGCGGGGGTACACCCGAATTTGAAGGGCCGGAATGTTAAGAGGTTTAGAGAAGGGGTGAACGGGTGAAAATTAGTTTTGAAACACTAACAGACAGTTGCCCCCCACCCAAGATCACCCCAGGTTGATAGGGAACCGTTTGGGTGATCATATATTAATTCTAAACTTCCAATTTTAAACTTCCAAATTTAAACTTCTAAAATTCTAATTTTTAAACTACATTAAATCTTCACTATTTCTTTTTTTATTACAAAATTTACCTCTCTTTTGAGAAAAACCAACTCCTTCTAAATATACCCAAAAATGTACAAAAGACCGCAAAACATTGATTCGTGTTTTGAGCAAAGGGTTTTGCCATTGCTTGAAACGCAAACGAGATATTTGCATTAAACCAGGAGCCCTTAAGTATGTGCGTCCATCTACCTCATTGGATTCGCCGTACACCAACACAGGAGTAGAAGAGCTATCTTTGGAACGATATTTCGCGCGCCAAAAAGTATAGGCAGGCACATTCATCCAATCAAATGGCTTAGCATGGCAGTGATTGACAGCTCATTATCTATGCCATATATTTTTCGCACCAAGGAGAGTGCTTGCAATCATGGCAATCACCTTTCGCGGGAATTTCATAAACTAAAAATAACCTGGTTATCACTATGTTTGGATCGGTTATCACCAAGAGCGAGCTGTGATCCAGTAGGGTAGGGAGAGGGGCCGGAACCGGACGCTCGGAAATGGAAAGCGATTGCAGCGAAAGCGAAAGCAAAGGCGTTTTTGAATGACCTACGTCAACCGGAAGTAGACTTTTCGCATTCTTGGGTGGTAGTTTCGCCCAAACATTCTTGCGAGTCGTCTCTATAAAAGTAAAGACGCTGAGCAGTACACTTGTGGTAGCTATAAGGCAGTTTGAAAGGGAAAGCGCTTGAGTTCCGGTTCACGTACGTCGCTCAAAAACGCCTTCCGGTCGGCTTGACACATCACTTTTGTTTTTGATAGACTAACTCAAAGTGCATTTTTTGGGGGACTATTCAGGAATAAAAATAGACGAAATGGTGGATTTACGCGTTTTGGGGGGCGTTATTCCGTTTTCGGAATGAACAGAATAGTATTCCGTTCATTCTGCTATCGAGAGCAAAATGAACGGAATAAACAGAATTCGGTTTACGCCGAAGACACAGAACACGCGTTTTGGGGGATTATTTCGGCGCCCAAATCGCACGCGGCAGCCAAATGTCACATTTCGTCGTGTCCAGATCTATTCCGAATGTTAGTTCTCAGGTCACCTCTGCAAGAACCATTCCGTTTTCGGAATACGCGTTTTTTTGGAAAACCATATTCCTGTTATGCCGTTAATCCTAAACCGGAAGAGGAATAGTCAGAATAGTTGCCTTTTTGTTGTTCAAGGCGAATTTCCCATAAGGCGTTGGCAATTCCTTGACAAGTGCACACTTGTCAAGAAATTTACACTAGCAAATATCTTCCTTGACAAGTTTTTCCTTAACAAATGTCCTTATTCAAAAACTAGCATGCCTCCGTAATTTCCTCTCCACCCTCCACTAATTCACAGTGTGGACACAGATGATTTGGGTAGGGAAACGCTCTGTAATGATGTGAAATGTTTCCTTTTCAGAATGATCGCAGGAACAGTGGTGTTTCAGCTGTTGATGATTGGTGTGGTCGGCTTGAAGCAGTCGTACGCGCCTTCTGTTTTGCTACTTCCGCTTCCGGTCATCACGGTCTTCTACTACTTGTTCATCCTGCAGCATTACATCCGACCTGGGGCCAACTTATCCCTGAAAACTGCACACGAACTGGAAGATCCTTCTCCTAACTTTCTGCAGGTCAGTTTGTGTTTGCAGAGTTGCCACGAGTGTCAGTGAAGATTCCAGAGCATCTTCTTGGGTAGCAAAATCAGGGTCAGAATTGAAAATGGTTTGAACCCAGGGACGACGTACCATGATGTAGTTTGATCGTCCAGGTGAGCGTAGCTGAGAAGGACTGTTGTTGTTGGTGACCGACGTTTCCACAACATGAAAGGAGGTCATCTTCAGAGTCGAGTGACCCTCACTTGACTCTCAAGATGACTTCCGTCAGTCACCACCAACAAGAGTTCTTCTCGGGACTAAGCTCACCCCGACGATCAAATTACATCAAGGTAAAATTAAGGGCATTGCGAAGAATTAGTCAACATTTTATTTTCCTTTGAATAAAGGAGCAGTTCTATAAAAATAGAACGAGTCACGGCAGTGCACCGGACCCCTCAAAAACCAACATTTTCAAATTCCAATTCGATCTGGAACGCACGGACGCGTCTTGTGAGCTATTAGTGCTTGGTGGGTAAACAAATCACATTCACATTAACATTTTCACTTCACAAAACCCATGAACAACCGGCATTTTGTTGCCGCCTCCGGCTGGATTCGAAAACCCTGAACATTCGAGGTCTTTGGCAACTGTTATCGGGCTGTTCACATTTGGGTCAAAGAGTGTACTCAGAGTCTGAACGCTATTTGTGTTTCCTTCGAACAGGAAGTTGTTAAAAGCTACGCGAGAACTCTTGGCGTGGATCCCCCAGAACCGGCACGCCCGCCAACCGAAGTAAACGAAGAGAACGAGGAAGCAGAAACAAGTCTTACACACGATCCTCCCGACGACAAGAAGGACATTGTTTAGCTCTGATGCCACTTTCTGATGGATCAGTAGGCTCGATTTCCAGCCTTTTCTTGGGTTTTCATTCTTGTCCAAACGACGAAGTCTCACTGAATCGACCAATCAGAAAGAAGCCAGCACGATCGAGGCTGGCTGGTCACTCGTTGGCGAAAAAACCCTATAGGACCACGTGTGAAAAAGAAAAGAAAAAGCTGAAAATCGGGCAAACTTGATTAGGGACTTTGTGGGAAAATGAACGAGCTGAGTCGGAGGTAAGATTTTATAAACATGTATCCGAGCCCCCCCCCCTCCCCTTCGGCAAAATTGAGTCGCTATCTACTGACTTTTGACGAAGGTGTTCTCATAGCGTTTTGCTGCATGAAAGTTCAAAGTTTGCAAGTCTATAATTTGATTTTCAGGTCTACTTAAGAATTTTCTTTAAGGTATTCTTTAAAAGAGTGAGGGTATGCTGAATTCTGGCTATTCCGTTGACCGAATTCATAAATGCGACGAATTAATCATTAGCACATAGATTAAAGAACGGTTTAGCTCCTCTGGCCTCGTTTTAGCATGTGCAGAATTCAAAAGAATTTTTGTTCTAAAATGAGGCTAGTGAGAGTCCAATTAGCATTTAGAGCGGTTTTCAGTTGAGTGTCGAAAGCAATTACGCCATTGTTGTGCGAAGTTTTCAATAAATCTGATGCAAAATTAAAACCAGCTTAGCGCCGGCTGCCTTTACTTTAACCTTTAGCGTTCTGATTGGCTAATAAAACCAAGTCGTTAATTATTTCGATTTGTGATTGGTTGAGAATGGTGTATTTCCTTCAGAATGTGATTGGCTCTTTAGTAACTTTGGTTTTCGTTTAACGACACTCAATTAAAAACGGCTCCATATCAAATAGTACTGACGTTCCGTAGAGTCCCGATAATTAGAGCGCGCAAATAGCACCTACTCAAGTGCCCCGGCGATTGTACAGAAATGGCATTTCTTCGTGCGTTTTTCGTAACCAAATTTCGTATCCTAGTAGATTCTAAAAAGAACTAGTTAGGTCTCTCTTAACATGTTCTACGCTGACACTTTGCACCGAGAGCCCAGACACAATCTCCTGGCTGTACAATTCTGTGAGACTATCGTCTAAATATTCTGTTCACTTGCATGGCTTTGTCCCACCGGCATACATTCGTTCATTCTATATCTTTGTTTTTTGATTATGGATTTCAAAGGCAACAGCTTTGATAAGTCGAATCAACTAATAATACTAATAGTAATAGTGATAGTAAAAGTGATGATAATAATATCAATAATAATAATAATAATAATAATAATAGTGGTAGATAATAATAGTATGTTAATAAAAAGGGCGCCAGTTATGCATCGTCTGCTGAATGCAATTCTTGCTGGAGATTTATTTGCTGTAAACCCAGGCGTCATTGATATCAGTATTTCCGATTGCATAAATAAAGCTTCACTGTTAAACAAATACAAATTGTCGTGTCATATTGCCTGCAAAGAAGAGACGCGAAGTAATAGGGAGAAATTTTGTCACGTCACACATCGGTCACGCTACTAGTCTGCGTGGCAGCTGTTTCTCCGAAACCAAAAGAAGGAAACAAAGGTATGAACAAGTTTTAAAGTATATTAGAGGAAACATCACTTGTTTGGTCGATCTGTTGATAAGTAGTGAACTAGGCATAGTTTAATGCTACTCTGGTTTAAAGATTTAATGAATGTAACTTGAAATTGGCTCTTAAATTTGACTTTTCAACTTACATTCATTAAATTTTGAAACCAGAGTAGCGTCAAACTGTCTGATTGTCCACCTGGTTGCTGTGTGAACCTTAACTTACCTGATTTTTTTCTCGGTGCGTGAGCGGGCGGAATTCAACAAATCCTGCAATCTGATTGGTTCCGGGAGCGGGCGGAATTTTCTCATCCGGCCCGCTCACGGCGGGCGGAATCGTTCGCATGCTTACAGCCCTAAAATGTTCGGGTCTTTCGCACGCCTTTCGCTGTGTTTAAGTAAAAAATTAAAATGTTAATAACCAGCCTAGGTCGGTCCGTATTGGGAAAAACTGTGCCCTCTGTCTTGAGTACCGCCCGTCTTGTATCCAAGACCTCGGGCACAGTTTTTCCCAATACGGACCTCCCGGCTGGTGAATAAACCCTATTTATTTGAGTAGTGAACTTTTAAAGGTAATTCCGCTGATCAGTGTATTCCACGTTTCTATTGTCGGAGGCACCAACTGACTTTTCTTTTGCTTTTGGAGTCGAACAAGTGGACAAAAGATACGCGACAACGATGATTGGTTATATTTCAATCCATCGACAGTCTACAACTTCTGTATTCAAAGCAACTTTCCACTTTGTCATCGGTGCTGAGATCAAAGGGCCGGCAAAACTGTTATTGTTGTTGTTGTTGTTGTTATTATTATCTTGGGCGGACAAGCCCAAGTTATGGTTCCGTCAGGTCTATGGCCATATATGGTTTGCCTCAAATTTGCAATTGAGGTCTAATGCACATGCGTAACTCTGAAATCTCGAGGTAAACGCCACGAAAGTGGCACCAAATGCAAACGCAGTGAAATCGGATATTTTCGGCCAATTTACTAAAACGGTATCCTTACCATTACGCCCAACATTAGCGAGAAAAACATATGACCACAAAAAAAACAGTAAAAAATTGCACAAAAACAAGGCCTAATACCCCTATAATGGACTTTTCTCAAACGTTTAAGGCCTCAACTTTAATTTCGAACAAGAAAAGAACATCTGGGGGTCTTGAAGGCAACGTTTTGGCCATATACCAAAAGACAGTGAAATTGGCCATTTTCGGCCATTTTGCCAAGGGGTTAACCTTACCATTTTGCCCGAAATGGGCCAAAATTGGAGAAAATTTAAAGAGTGTAAAATTGCATGAAAACGAGTTCTAATAGCCCTATAATGGACTTTTCTGGAACGTTTAAGGCCTCTAGTTTAATTTCAAGCACTTAAACATTCTCTGCTAGCGATGGAGACAACGTTTTGGCCATAAACAAAAAGTTAGTGAAATTGGCCATTTTCGGCCATTTTGCTAAGGGGTTAACCTTACCATTTTGCCTGAAATGGGCCAAAATAGGAGAAAATTTAAAGAGTGTAAAATTGCATGAAAACGAGTTCTAATAGCCCTATAATGGACTTTTCTGGAACGTTTAAGGCCTCTAGTTTAATTTCAAGCACTTAAACATTCTCTGCTAGCGATGGAGACAACGTTTTGGCCATAAACAAAAAGTTAGTGAAATTGGCCATTTTCGGCCATTTTGCTAAGGGGTTAACCTTACCATTTTGCCTGAAATGGGCCAAAATAGGAGAAAATTTAAAGAGTGTAAAATTGCATGAAAACGAGTTCTAATAGCCCTATAATGGACTTTTCTGGAACGTTTAAGGCCTCTAGTTTAATTTCAAGCACTTAAACATTCTCTGCTAGCGATGGAGACAACGTTTTGGCCATAAACAAAAAGTTAGTGAAATTGGCCATTTTCGGCCATTTTGCTAAGGGGTTAACCTTACCATTTTGCCTGAAATGGGCCAAAATAGGAGAAAATTTAAAGAGTGTAAAATTGCATGAAAACGAGTTCTAATAGCCCTATAATGGACTTTTCTGGAACGTTTAAGGCCTCTAGTTTAATTTCAAGCACTTAAACATTCTCTGCTAGCGATGGAGACAACGTTTTGGCCATAAACAAAAAGTTAGTGAAATTGGCCATTTTCGGCCATTTTGCTAAGGGGTTAACCTTACCATTTTGCCTGAAATGGGCCAAAATAGGAGAAAATTTAAAGAGTGTAAAATTGCATGAAAACGAGTTCTAATAGCCCTATAATGGACTTTTCTGGAACGTTTAAGGCCTCTAGTTTAATTTCAAGCACTTAAACATTCTCTGCTAGCGATGGAGACAACGTTTTGGCCATAAACAAAAAGTTAGTGAAATTGGCCATTTTCGGCCATTTTGCTAAGGGGTTAACCTTACCATTTTGCCTGAAATGGGCCAAAATAGGAGAAAATTTAAAGAGTGTAAAATTGCATGAAAACGAGTTCTAATAGCCCTATAATGGACTTTTCTGGAACGTTTAAGGCCTCTAGTTTAATTTCAAGCACTTAAACATTCTCTGCTAGCGATGGAGACAACGTTTTGGCCATAAACAAAAAGTTAGTGAAATTGGCCATTTTCGGCCATTTTGCTAAGGGGTTAACCTTACCATTTTGCCTGAAATGGGCCAAAATAGGAGAAAATTTAAAGAGTGTAAAATTGCATGAAAACGAGTTCTAATAGCCCTATAATGGACTTTTCTGGAACGTTTAAGGCCTCTAGTTTAATTTCAAGCACTTAAACATTCTCTGCTAGCGATGGAGACAACGTTTTGGCCATAAACAAAAAGTTAGTGAAATTGGCCATTTTCGGCCATTTTGCTAAGGGGTTAACCTTACCATTTTGCCTGAAATGGGCCAAAATAGGAGAAAATTTAAAGAGTGTAAAATTGCATGAAAACGAGTTCTAATAGCCCTATAATGGACTTTTCTGGAACGTTTAAGGCCTCTAGTTTAATTTCAAGCACTTAAACATTCTCTGCTAGCGATGGAGACAACGTTTTGGCCATAAACAAAAAGTTAGTGAAATTGGCCATTTTCGGCCATTTTGCTAAGGGGTTAACCTTACCATTTTGCCTGAAATGGGCCAAAATAGGAGAAAATTTAAAGAGTGTAAAATTGCATGAAAACGAGTTCTAATAGCCCTATAATGGACTTTTCTGGAACGTTTAAGGCCTCTAGTTTAATTTCAAGCACTTAAACATTCTCTGCTAGCGATGGAGACAACGTTTTGGCCATAAACAAAAAGTTAGTGAAATTGGCCATTTTCGGCCATTTTGCTAAGGGGTTAACCTTACCATTTTGCCTGAAATGGGCCAAAATAGGAGAAAATTTAAAGAGTGTAAAATTGCATGAAAACGAGTTCTAATAGCCCTATAATGGACTTTTCTGGAACGTTTAAGGCCTCTAGTTTAATTTCAAGCACTTAAACATTCTCTGCTAGCGATGGAGACAACGT
>BLFK01000662.1:703983-705699 GCA_014634185.1 Astreopora myriophthalma | reverse complement strand
TTTCTTTTTCTCAGTTCTATATAACACCAATTACATCGAAGCAAACTTACTTTAGGTAATCCAGCGCTCTCGAGCCATTCGTGAATAAACTTTTCCATGGTCTCTCTGTGGGTAAGAAGAAAGTACACGAAATCGCATAATTTTTTCCGCATTCAGCAGAACCTTGGTTTTGTCTCAGCAACGCTAAACTTTACCACGGGTGCCAAATTTCATTCGGGACCGCATGGAAAATTTGGGCAGCTGGCGTGCGTTTCTCAAACCACCCGAAACTTTCGGGCCCATTTCGGATGCCACAGTTCCCAGTGTATCTTAAAAACGAAGCGCTTCCAAGACTGAAACCTTGCCATTGCTTTTTCCTTTCCTAACTCGAAAACATCTTAAAGGACGAGCCTTTTAAAATAAACGTATCGTAGTTTTACAAATGGCTTTTCGGGACGTTTGAGAAACAGGCCTCTGCCCAGAAAATTGACGGCAAGGTCGCGATGTTTTTCTAACAAAACTGAACTTTGCAAACCAACCTCGTAACGTCGGGGAAACTTTGCAAAAAGAACCCAAAGAAGTCCTGTGAATAAATGACAAAATAAAGTTAATACGAGTGGTGTAGAGTGCTTTCTTAAAGTGCACCTAAAGGCAAAAATGTTTCATTTTTCGTTATTAAAATAATTCTATAGGAAACATATTTTACCATTTTCACCTCGAAATTTCGCTTTTTATGTGTTGCACTAGCTATGCAAAGTTAGCAAAACTAGCAGTCGTACGGACCCACGACCGAGCCATGAGAGGCATGGGTCCAAATGATTGCTAGTTTTGCGAACTTCACGTATCTCGTGTAGCACATAATAAGCAAAATTTTGAGGTACAAATGGCAACATGTGTTTGCTTTGGTAGTGAGATTTATATTAAAAAACGAAAAATACATGAGTTTAGGTGCATTTCAACGACGCTAGACCGCAGAAGGGCCTGTAATCTCTAATCGCTACTCCGAGTAGCAAGCGGCAACATTCCCTGAGCAAAAGTGAGTGAGGGCTGGTTTTCACTCGCAACGGAGGCGCAATCAGAGACGTATGGAGTCGTAAGCTCGGCGGTTCCATTTTCGTCCGATTCCGTTCCGATTCCGATTTCCGAAAACTGCATTGTCGGAGTCGCAAGCAGAGCGGAAGAATACACCAATCACAATGCTCCTCCTCACGAACTGTGATTGGTTTATTCTTCCTCTAATCCTTCCGACTCGGACAATGCGGTTTTCATTTGATCGCTTGGGACGAAGTGAGAGCGAGAATAAAAAAACTTGTTTACAACTTCGATGTTTGATTTTCACTAGATCGTAACGCTGTACTCGTTTGGTCACGGCTCCGTATTTGACTGCGTCGCTAATGAAAGCTACTCTTACGGAACGGGAGCTCTTCGCCCCTGGCACTTTACGGCCGGGAAGAACAGGCGAGGAACTTACTTCAGAAGTCACCAATTGTTCTCTGTAATGTTGCACATAGCTGAAAAGAAAGTTATCGAACTCCTCGCGCCCCACCATGGTTGCCAGATGATGAAGAAGAAAGTAACCCTACGAGATAATAAAAATCAGAGAAGGAGATAGAGCGGTTGTCCATCGAGTCTGCAAAGTCATTTCGCGATCGCTCAGTTCGTTTCGCATTACTACGCTTACACATTGGCTGAAAACTCTTGCGTCACGTTTCAGCCAATCAGAGGCACAAGTAAAAC
>BLFK01000662.1:691483-698983 GCA_014634185.1 Astreopora myriophthalma | reverse complement strand
CTGTGGTCGCACTCCTTGATTTCAGACAACAAACATCTGTGCCTGAGAATTTGTCTAATTTCTCGATAAAACCTGTCTTTATCCGTAGACCACTGAAAAAGAACGTATCACCAAACTTCAATCTTTGAAGGAAAATCAGGGAGATCGAAGACAAATCTCTTATCTCCCCACCCCAGAAGGTTTTTTTTTGCCATCCCCCACCTTTTGGGAGACACGTGACCAGCCTAAGCGGAGGTCCGTCTTCTAGTAATCCCTTGGCAACTGAAATTGAAGTAGCAAAGGGTGTGTTGGTTAGGAAGTTAGCCATCGTGCTGTGTCGCTGTATAAAGGAAACCCATTTTGAGGCTGGGGTACACATGAATTTGAATGAAATTTTAAGGGTTTAGAGAAGGGATAAAAGAAGAAAAATAGTTTTGAAACACTAACAGACAGTTGACCCCACCCAAGAGCACCCCAGCTTGGTAGGGGGACTCTTTGGGTGTGCATATACCAATTTTAAACTTAAATTTCTGATTTTTAAACTACATTAAATCTTCACTATTTCTTATTTCTCAATTTGAGAAAAACTACCTTCTCCCAAATATACCCCAAAATCATCCAAAAATTTCCAAAATTCCTCAAAACATCGACTGGTCAGGGTTCTCCCGAAGTTTCGTATTAGAAGGAGAAAGTAGGCGGCAAGTTCCCGTTTACTGAATCGAGGCGCAGCGCACCCTACACACGGTGATGATGCCGCGTGTGGGTGCCCTCTAATTAAACAGGGCGGGCAAATTCGGAGATCTTTAATTCGTTACCATTAATCACAAGATGTCATCAACTTCTAGAAAAACTTCAAGGAGATTGTAAGGCGTTCTAATTTCATGGCTATACCCCCAAAACGCACCCAACCTTTTCTGCTCGCGACTGAATCTTCTCTTCCACAAAAGTTGCGAAACCTTCCGACAGCCACTCCTCGCTCCAGTCTTTCGCGCCAACAAGCAGACCAAACCATGCATGTGAGATTTCATGTGCCAGGCGCACTCGCATGCTAGCATCGCCAGAGAGAACGGACTGGGACAGAAACACTAGGTTGGGACTAAAACGAATGGAAAGTACAAAACGAGAAATGCAATTGGTGAGAAATGATAAAATACCTGCAAAACTTTTTGCACAAATTTTACACAACTTCAAAAAGGTTCCACCTTGAACATTGAACGGACGAGTGAGAAGCAGCACAGTCGACTGCCATCGTGCGGACACACGACCGCTCCTAAGCGTTCAGCAAGGAGTTAATCCTCACATTCAAGAAGTGCGCAGATTCAACCTCGTTCCCAGGCCCTTTCGCTTGAGAGGAGAAAGAGTGTTCGATCACTTGACCAGCAGGCATACTGTTTGACTCAAACAAAGGAAACAATCTGCCCAAAGGGATCTTTTGTTTTCTCCTTCAACATTGCCGCCATCAGGCCAACGTCAGCACCCTATATTGACAGAGTGGTTTCTCTCTGTCACAGAGGCTCTAAAATGCGATTAAGTGACCATTCAGCTGAAAGTCACTGTGTTCACACTCACCTTTTAAGACCCATGCAAGCAAAGCACTTGGGTAAAACTAGAATATCCAAGCGTTTGAACGGATAAGGTCCCAACAGCTCACAAGAAGCTTCTAGAAACTGCGGTGCGTAACCTAGCAACTCATCTGCCGCGCTGGCAATCAAACTGCCAGGGGCAAACAGGCGGCACGCGATAGGCACGTGAGAGTTGATGCCATTTGGGGTTTCGGCGTTTCTCGACTGTCTGCTGTGCCACCAGCCTACCGATATGGCAAGAGTGGAGCACGGCAGCGGGATGGCCATCTCAAACAGGAAAGTCACTAAAAGACCGAAATACATGATTTGTAAACAGATGTCAGCTAACGATATAAAACGGATCACGTTGCACTTTGCGCAGAGCACCAAGCAGGAAACACGCTGCAACAGACTACTCCCAATATATTAATATTCAGCTTGATATTGGGGCTTGGGGGGGAGGGGTGGGGTTGGGGGAAAACAAAGGAACTTCAATGAGCGGAACAACATGCTTATACGCTATATTCCAAAATGGCCGCCATTTTAATACTCTTTTGTTCTTATTCAAATTAGCCCTTGTTGCCTCGTCTTTAAGCCCAAATTGAAAAGAATATTTTACCTTGAACGAGGCAAAAAGGAGGGCTAATTTGAATATAAACAAAAGAATATTAAAAGGGCGGCCATTTTGGATTAAGGCGTATTCAATTTATTTTCTTTTATTTTCCCCAAGCCTCGATATCAACCTGCATATTAATACATCGGAAGTGGTCTAGTCGAAATGCTGGTATCCGAACAACGAGAAAGACCGCGAAGTACTTTGGGAAA
Source organism: Astreopora myriophthalma (assembly GCA_014634185.1). Lineage (NCBI taxonomy): Eukaryota > Metazoa > Cnidaria > Anthozoa > Scleractinia > Acroporidae > Astreopora > Astreopora myriophthalma. The sequence goes on along the minus strand of BLFK01000662.1, from coordinate 696,617 downwards.
AATCTGTGGAGTGACAACGAAGACAGCGCGAAGGGCAAACGTTGAAACGTTGGTTATTCAGGCACATTAACCCTGTCAGTCTGATATCAGACCGTAGTTTCCATAGAAACTCACCCTCTAAAGTGGTTTTTGAGTCATTTGGCTAGAAAAGTGGGTTAAGATTTTATCCATTTTCATCCCTACCCGGACTGTTTTGCTTTAAAGGTACAATTGGTTGGAGTATTTATGAAGGAACCATGAGGGAGTATCTAAGCATTGACATCGTTGCTCTAATTTTAAGAGGACAAAGGGTTAACGGCAGATTCAGTATCATTATTCCTATTGAGGGATAGTCTTGGCTCCAGCACTAATTGTGCTTTAGAAATGATTCAGTTGCAAGAAATGGTGACAATCTGATATAATGGGCGATTTTTAATTGGCTTAATCGTTCCTGGTCAAGTTACAGAACAACCTCGTTCCCAGGGTCTCTATTCTCTGCCTCCCTTGGTCGTTGGAAGAAAGACCCTGGTTGCGGCTGGTCACGTGACCACCTATCTATCCAAAACCGCAGGGTGGGTGGGTACTCAAGTAAATTTGGTCGAGAGGACGATAAAATACCATCCGGAGGAAGGTGAAGTTGAACAATTGTTGGTTTCAAAATGGCGCTCGAGTTTCTGAGATGTGTTCAGAAGGCACTACTTTCGGCTAGCTATGACGATATAATTTTGAAAGTGAAACAAGTCAATTGCCTGGAAAGTTTGTATCTCCCGGCCTTAGTAGATTGTCACTGTGACAATCAAAAACCCTGTTACCCCACCCTTCCAGCAGATTTTTTTACCACCCAGATTCTGGGTGGTCACGTGACCAGCCGCAACCAGGGTCTTTCTTCCAACGACCAAGGAAGGCAGAGAAGAGAGACCCTGGGAACGAGGTTGGTTACAGAAATGTTGTATTGGGCAGCACAGCTTTGTGATATTGAAGAAACAATAGTAGAACTGTGAAAGACTTAAATAAGGGAAAAACCATTTAAATATGTCACCAACGAAAACTCTCGCAAAAAAAAAACTGCCACAACATGCCTGATAGCCTCGCCTGAAAGATTAGAATGCGTTCTACTTCGTCGAACGCAATCAGCCTTACCTTGACCGTCACTGGCAGTGGTTTTGCCGAGAAGCTCATTGCCGCTCATCAGCACATTACAACCCTCGGGCACGTGAATGGCCGCCTGCCAGGTTGACATGGCAACAGGGGGCTCTTGACAAGGCATCAGAGAACGATTGTTGATGTAGGCCCCGGGAGAATATACACAAGGCCTAGTAAAGAAAAAGAGAAAAGTGGCGACAAAACGTGCTTCACACAAGAAAACGACTGCTGATACATGAATGCAGGGATATGTAGGTTCTCTTGCCGCCCCGTACCAGATAGAAAGTTGAAATATACGGCAGAAAATCAGTTTCAGTTACTCAGTAACGGCCAATTAATTCCGTTCAGTGGAATATGAGAGTCAATAATTTTTCGGACAATTTTACGATCATCTACCTGCTTTGTTAATTCCTTTTTTCGCGTTGGACATTTCCCCTTGTTTTACAATTTCAAACCCAATCTTGATTTCCTCAGCCGGGCTATTCCCGGCAAAATCAGACCTCTCTGATTTTCGTATGCAAACTATCTTGGCCTAATGCTGACAAATTGAAATTTATGTCGCGAAAGTTACAGTTTGCGTTGTGTGACACTCGCGATTTAGTATTTTAGAACGGAAATCAATAGTACATTTTTTTTGACAGCTATTTAGCAAAGGTTTTGAAACACAAAGGCTTGTTTAAACAAGATAGGATCAAGGTTCACAAATCTTAGGTTATTCTTGCGATCAGGCGAACGACTCTCAACCAATTAGAATTTTTTTTTTTTTTCAAACGTCTAGGGAGTGTAACGTGCAAAGGTCCGCTCACTCTGAACGAAACTTGGGTGGAAAAACTCTGATTTATGTGAAAATTAAAGTGAAGTTTGCGAAGTACAGCCTCTGACTCTTAGCATTCGCAACATTTACATGAGAAAAACTGCGAGATCTCTATCAGAACTAGGTTACCTGCACCCACGCACGCATTATCGGCCAGGTATATCTGATCTGCGAACACAACTTTAAAATGGTGTATCTCGACAAACTCTTGGGCTATCTCTGAACATCGCTGAATAATACGGTTTTTTTTTTCAGAAAGGCTTATCCTTGAGTAAGAAAAAGGGGAAGAAAATTTTTGTGCAAAGCAGAGTCACTTACTTGCCATCTTGATCCGTGGCCCAAGTCAGCGACTTTCCTTCGGGGCTCGTGTGATACTTGATCCATATACACTTAGGCCACGCCTCACCGGTGGCATCAGGCTTCCTAATTTGCACAAACCACCCGTACACCGAATATGGAAGACCCTTAAAAGGCAAAGGTTTCTGAGCCTTATCAACAAAAATGTCACCAAGAAAACGGTCAAAGACCCCGGATGACGATGCTTCCTGCTGCAAAACATCATTCCGTTCTTGGCCATAGAATTTCAATTCGAAGTCCTCAGGAAGAACGACTTCGCTGACAGATTCAATGTTTACCAACGTGCTGTCCAGTGTCATCTGAAACTGCCTTTGGGTTACTTCTTCATTGCGCGGTTCAAGAAGCAGCACGATGCTTCCCTTCATGACTTTCTCACTAAATTCGACAGATAAGTCCAAGAAGTAGTGCTTCACAAGGACTTCGTCGACATTCGCCATCAACGGCAAATCCCCGCTCTTGCCCCATTCATCAACAGCAGAGCCTCGTGGCTTTTCACCCATTGCCTCGTCTGTAGAATTAGAGACGACATCGTGCTTCGGCTTTTTGCCTGAAGCGCTTGAAAGGTAATCACTTGAAAACTCATTATCCGAAGCCCTCTTTCTAGAACAGCCTTCTTTACTAGTGCAATCATGGCCCACTTCTCCGGCGCCTAAACTTTGAAACGAATTTGCCGCACTCTCTGAATTTCCGACAAAATCTGATTGCGCCATTTCTGACATACCGACAAGTCCACTTTCCTGAGAGCTTTGTAATCCATGATTTCCTTTTCCCTTTGAAACTCCCAGACATTTGTTCTTACTTTCTAATGTTCCAGCCATGCAGTCCTCTACAACACACAGCAGTTCCTTTTCTATTCTTATTTCTTTAGGAGGACCTTCGATGAAACCCTTCGCATCTTCCGTGTGGCTGCAACAGCTTCCTTCACCATCGTTACCAAAACCCACTTCTCTGGTCTCTACAGTTTCAAACGAATTTGTCGCACTTTCTGAATTACTGACAAAAGCTGATTGCGCTATTTCTGACATATCAACAAGTCCACTTTCCTGAGAGGTTTGTAATCGAGGATTTCCTTTTCCCTTCGAAACTGACAGACATCTGTTCTTACTTTCTAATGTTCCAGCCATGCAGTCCTCGACAACACACAACAGTTCCTTTTCCACTCTTAATTTTTTGGAAGGACTTTCCAAACCCTTCCCATCTTCTTCGCGGTTCTGTTCCTTGCCGAGAGTTGCGACGTTTTGAACGCACGCTTGCGACCAAAATTTACTTCCATCTCTCCTAAGTGGGGTGTTTTCCTTCGTGGCACTAGCTGTAGCCCCAAACGAAAGTTTTACTTCTCTATCATCAACTCTTTTATCTTTATGGGAAGGACCGCGAGGTCCACCCGTGCCATCTAAATCTCTTTCACCTTTTGAGATGTCTTCTCGATCAGTTGAAAACGACTCGTCAGTTCTCGCTCCAAGTGGCTTTGTCTCGATCTCGCTATCACCTTGATCATGCTTCATTCCGCTTACTAATGACTTCTCACCTTCAAGAAACGAGCCAGTTTTTAACGATTCCTTCTTCGGAAACGTTGGGCTAACTAGCTCATGTCCAAGATGGTCTCTATGATGATGCAGCTTAAATCTATTCACTCCCTCGTTTAGTGAAGTTGTTCTTTCCAAAGTTGAAGCGGCTGAAGAGTCCTTCTGTAGACACTCTGAACCCATTGGTTTCTTGTGCAATGGAACGACATTTCCAGAGCACGTTGCACGAGGCATAGAACTAGCCAGCTCCTGGTGAGGCATGCATTCATCCCGCCCATCATCTTTGAGAACATGGCAAATCTTCCTTGATTCCTTCTCGCAACTCCCTAAAGTCACTGGTTTTGTATCTTGCGACATCCTTCTTTCTTTTGGTATAATTGTACCTTCCAAACCAGGGTTCACAGCTGACAATTCCTCATAACAGGAATCTAAACCATCAGCTCCTTTGCTCACCATTTTCATCCTGCCTCCTTCATCCGAGGAGTTTGAATCTGCCACAGCCGACGGCGTCTCACTAACTGGCTTACAGTCAACGCCTTCGTTGACACGGACCTGCGTACACCCAAAGCTTACCTCCGCTGTCAAGCCGGCATCGTCTAGAAATTCCCTGGTGTTTGATGACTGCTTCTGAGGACACATTAGTCCAACTGGCTCCTGACCGAACTCATCTTTGTCATCAATGACTTGCCCTTCCTCCTTCTCTGTTGAGCTGGAGTGGTCTACGGGCGCGGAACGACCAACAAACAACGGCTCCTTGCCACAGGCAGCTGTACCAGACGTCTTGCTTACTGCGAAGACTTTTCCATCTGCGCTAGGCACACTGTCCCTTTCTAACAAACTCACTTCCACCATTCCTGTCCTATCAACTACTTCCGCATTTCCCAACTTGGGTTTCTCACGAACGTTGGTAGAAACACCCTCTTCATCTTCCTGCGTAAAGCCTCCCTCCCCCTTCTGATGTAGCTCAAGGGCATTCCCTTCTTTTTTAGATTCACATGCATTCGTAGAAATCGTTGTGACGATACAGGACGACCCTTCTTCCCCACCCGAACTCGCAGGTTTAACAGCGCCACTAGACAAACCAGTGTGTTCACCTTTCTCATGAAGTGACTCCAATATTGTTCCAACACTGGACTGACATGTGGCCAACGTTGAAGTCGGTCGCACAGCGTGTGACGCCGGTGAAAGCAAATGGAGTCCGCACTTTCTACTCAAGCCAGAAAGAACGTGACACGTTTCCGTGTAAACCTCCTCCAGTGACCAGGAAGATAAGCCATGACCGACGGGTTTCTTACTGTAGACAGCTGCAAGTGAA
>BLFK01000662.1:662194-682196 GCA_014634185.1 Astreopora myriophthalma | reverse complement strand
CCCCCCCCCCCCCCCCCCCGGTTGACCTGCCCTGCTGATAAGAGGGCCGGCAGGCTTATGATAAGCCCACATAACAAAGTCTGTGACATAGATTCAGGAACCCTTGAAATCATGTTCCGTTTGAGGCTCTCTCCTGCATTTTCGACGAGTGGGTACAAAGAATGCCCCTTGTTTTCAAGGGAGATGAGAGCAAGACTAAAGCCAAGAGTTCCTGAACACACGTCACAACTCCTGCCAAACCAAGAGGAGACTAATGCGAATAGTGGACCAAAATGGCGGCAAATTTGAAAGTTTTTAACACATCACATTCGCATTTGTTCAAATCAAAAAATTCCTATGGGCACTTAAAGTGGTTATCATAACTGCCACTGCGTGCTACCTTTAAAAAAGTACATGTACAATATTTATATTGTCACTCTCATGTGGAAATCTCTTAAGAGATCTTGTGAGCTTCACAAGATTTTGTGACAAGATCTTGCAAGATTCTTGTATGAATCTTTGCACAAGAATTCTGAACAGTGCAAGATCTTGTTAGGTTCTTCCAAGAATCAAGAAGTAACATAAAAGTTTGATAAGAATTGTAATATAAGTCTTATGAAGTACAATATTTATGTTGTCACAGTCTATGTGCATGGCTGAACCAAGATTAATAAGCTTCACAATTTTCAGACACTTCTAATCATGGCCACAAAATCTAATTTTGATGCCACTAAAAGGAGTGGGATGGCTAGTGAGAGATGGTGGGGTAACATGGTGAAAACAGAGAGAAATTGATAAATTTATCTTCTCTGCTTACTCAAGATAACTTAAAGCTCACGTTAACTCAAAGCCATTTTTTCCCCTTGAGGTACTTTTTTTTTAAATTTTTATCACCCCAAAATTTCAACTTTTTTCATTCCCTTGAACAGCCACATCATAAGATCCCCAGAGGTTGGCATTGGTCCGGGGAAAAATGGCTAATAATCTACTGGAATACACAAATCGTATAATTATCTCAATTTCTGTCTTTACGCGATTTCTGTGACTAAATCCAGTAGATTAAACAGTCCTCAATGGTCCGGGGAAAAATGGCTAATAATCTACTGGAATACGCAAATCGTATAATTATGGTAATCAAATGTCAATCAAGGAATCAATTAACAGGACCAGATTGTCTATTTCTTAACAAAACAGGCATCTCTGTAACTCAAGTGTACTTGTTATATACCTAGACTTTCACTCAACAAACAAGCACTGTGATTGGTTGATTCTTGGTCACGTGCCGCTGATCAAATTCAAATGTATCCCAACCAGGATACAATTGCGCAGTTGTTGCCCGCGCACCAAATACAGTATTCTTTTTGTTGAGTCAGGGTCCGAAATTGCGACTCACTGGTCGCCAATGCGAGCAAAAATTCAGTGTTGGCGACCAGAATTTTAAAACTGGTCGCCAGCGGGCGATTAACTATTTCATGCCACGGTAATTATACAAACAATAACTTTGATTTTCGGCCAAATCGATTTAAATAAAATTCAAAGCCGCCCGCCAATTGGTCACTAACTTTTTACCTTTCCGATGCTTTTGATGCATAAAACCGATTTTCCTGTTATTGTAAATCTACCACAACGTTTCACAGCTACGATCAGTGCGAAGCTGTACCGCCATGTTTTTTCAGCGGTTTCCCATAACATTTGTATTGCGGGCGCAAGAGGCCATGTGCGTTCTTTCGCCATGAATTTTATTCAGGCGATGTGGTGTCCAAAGATGTTCTGGAATCTTTCCGTAATTTATTACAAAGTGGAGATGGACCATCTGCGAAGAAATTAGTTGAAGATTTAGATATTATCTGGGCGTCAAAAGGTGGAAATGTGGATCTGTCAAAGAGGTCAAAAGATAATTTCAGCACTGGTTTGATTCCTGATGACCTGGATTGCAAATATTTTGCCGGCAAGCCTGTGGCCTTGACTGTAGCCGGAGACGGGAACTGTTTATACAATTCTGCCTCCCTGGTCCTCTGCGGATTCTTAAAGGAAAAATTGGCTACCAGAAATTTTGGTTTTTGTTTCGCTGAGAAGGAAAAATTTTATTGACACTTTTTGGCGACCACATTTTTCCATATGGCGACTGGAAAAAAAATTTCAGTCGCCAGTTGGTGCCTGCCTAAAAAAGTTAATTTCGGACCCTGTGAGTGAAAGTCTAAATATATAACAAAGCACTTAATGTATGTTCCTCGGGAAACTAGTTAGTTTTGTTTTCCCTCGAAGTCCTGATGTTTCCCTCGACTTCATCTCGGGAAACAAAAACTAACTGTTTCCCTCGGGACCATACATTAAGTGTATATTAATACCTTGCAAAGCTTCTGCATGCTGTCTGCACTGTGGAAAATCACATCTGATGTATCTTGTATCTCCTGAGGTATCACATGCAAATACAGTACTGGAGAAACGTGTGTGCAGCTCCTGGAGTTATGAAGACACCAATAACATTATTTTGGCAACCAAAACAAAAATTAGTCTTTTTTGCCAGGAAACAAGAGAGAACTTTTGATCCTGAGCTACAAACTACTTTTTCAAAGTTTGAGAAGCATATAAAAATAATTACTTTGATTTTGAAGCAGTAGTATTGGTTCTTTTAAATAAATTCTTTGGGTAGGAAAGACGAATGTACAAGAAAGAACATAAAGCAGGTAACAACATGAGAGAAATCAGAGGCAATGTTCTGGAAATGGACACCAAGGAAAAAAGTAGGGGGTCAGGTAAAAAATGCACAAGAAGGAAGATACCAGGGTTTTCAGGCTACAATCCTGTGTGGAATAAAAGACATTAAATGCCATCTCCACCCAAAAATCAAAGATGACTCGGCATGCAATGTGACACGTGCAATGGGGGAGGGGTAATTTGCCAAACGCCGAACGCCGAACGCCAAACGCAGAATTTCGGCCAGCTGTATATCATGTGAAACATGTGCTTTCGGGTTCGGTCTGCGCTGTAGTCTTTTGTGGAGTATAACATAACAGTTGCCATTCTTTTTTTCTTTCTTTCTTTCCGAGGTTAGGGTTAGGGTTAGGTTAGGGTTAGGGTCATGTTTCACATGATATACTGCTGACCGAAATTCTGCATTCGGCATTCGGCAAATTACCCCTGCCGCGTGCGATGTGCACTATTTTTCCACTGAATTTTTTCTGCCCTGTCATTCCCTCACCCCACCCTTCCAACATACACTTTCTTTCTTGCAAGACACAAAATGTGCTTCTGCAACAAATTCTCCTTGTTTGACAAGGCTAAAAAGTAATAATTATTTATTGTATCGACCGAAGTTTTGCTGTTACAGAATCAACGAGTTGACAAAAAAAATGAAGTTTATCAAAGGCTGCACAAACTAATACGAAACACTTTTGAGAGAAACCGTGGCAAATTTGAGAGAGATTTGTTCCTTGAAGGGTATTTGCAGTAAGACAACGTTTGAAAGTTTTATTGCAAGGGCACCCACAGCAAGATGTTCCGGTTGAAAAAAGAAGTAACATGGCGTGAAGAAAAGTGTTGATCACGAATGCACAATTCTGTCACCAGACAAAACAGGGATTTACCTTCCTGAGGAAAGGGCTCCGATATCGCAATTGTTCTCCACAAGCAAATTATTAGATGTCCCTGTGTTCAATAATTCAAAGAAAGACGATGAACGGATTTTGCGCAGGGCTTTATCCTCGCAAGCTCAATTAATTTTAGTTTTAAGCTTGCGACCTTTGGAGGGCTGTTGTTGAGGTACTGACGTAAACTCATTTTTAAACACATTAGTTTTAGAAAGGGAAGGAAGTTTAAGAAGACTACTTTTAACGAAAGCGGTCGTAGAAGACCTTAATTACCTCTGTAGTTATGCTGTAATCGTCGCTGCAGAGAGCTGTTTGGTCCGCCATCTTGAAACATGGCAAAGTGCCCGCGTTGGAACAGAGGAATCAGCGGTATCTCCTTGACAACAGTTTTGAAACAAAATGGCGGGCCAGACGGGGGCTGAAGGAAAGCAAGTTTTATTTGCTACAGAAGCAGAACTGTACATCGAGCGGCTGATAACGTACCCATTAAAGGAAATAGGAAGCGCGAAGTAAGTATCTGTAGTGTTACAGTGACGCCATCTTGTTAAATTTTGCAAAGATGTCTCAACACTTTTCAGCGTCGCGCGTCGTCTTCGACCAATTTTCAGGGTTCCGATTTTGACGTAGATCTCGTAGCGAGAGTGATAAGAAAGAGAGTATGGACTATATGGAAATTCGTTTTTATTTTCAGATGGATGAATCAGCATGAATTGATAGAAAAATTAAATATGCAGGTGTGTTAACATAATTATTAAACAGGGCCAATGTTTAATTTGTTACATTGTATTCACTGGTTACCGTTATTAGTAGATTTCTGATAAAATGCTACGCCGAATTTACGTCAAAATATTATGTCACGATCCTTCGTTTGGAAGGCTGGATTTTTTTTTTGGGGGGGGGGGTGGGGGGGGGGGGGGCACCAAGGAGAGGTTGATGTGGAAGGGTTGCCACAACAGGGCCAGGAATTTGACAGTCAAATGGTGCTTTTACACCGCTAAAATTGTTCTCTAATAAGGGAATTTGATGCTCAAATGATGCTTGAGGAAGCTGAAATGTTGCCTGCCTCCACCCCCCTTGGGGCTTAACATTGATAAGTTCATTGTATCAAAACACGTTTTCTTTTATGAAATATGTGCAATTAGAAGTAGTTTTTGGCAGGCTTGTACTTATTTATCATGATTTGTGATCACTGTCATCATCATAATCATCACCACCAGATTCGTCATCATTATTGTTGTTATGGAGTATGTGTGTAGCTTTTTTTTTTTTACGTTGTTTGTCCTAGAAGTAGTCATACAGCAGTGGATGCTTGTGCAGTGCTCTGTAAAACTGAAGAATACAGTCAAAACAAACCAAAACAAAGTTTTATTTTTTATCACTTCCTAGGCCATCATTAGTGCTTCATCCCAGACAGACGAGTTTGTCAAAGAACTACTTATAACTCTAGAGAAGGTAAAAAGTCAAAGAATTACTTTTAACTCTAGAGGAGGTAAATGCCTTTCTAACATATAAATTACATATATATTTATTTTAATAGTGGACTATTCAAGTGATTTATTGTTTTTCTGGAAAGTATCATATGATGGTTTTTCCCATTAGATGTGACTTTACATTTTGCTTTTTACCTGATTGTCCGTTGATTGTAAACTCACTTTTTGCTGATTTCATTCTAGATTCCCAGCTTAATTCATGAGCTGTTAGCTGTTGAACTTTGGAAAGAAAAGGTGTTCCCAAAAGTCATAGATTCTGGCTACAACCCTCATACAACTTTACCTGTTTATTTTGTGGTAGGTATGTTCCCTGGGTACCCAGGCTCAAAACAGGAATCTTGAAGCATAAAAATATATGGACTTGTATGGACTTTTTCATGTATGGAAAAAGGTTTCCATTCAACTTTATGTATCACAGTATTGTCATCAAGCTGTTGCTTTTTATTGTTCCGCAGCTTCTGTAATGCATTTTATTGAGATTGGCTTTGCGACACACCATTACATGTAGTTGTGAGCAGATTAAGGGCCCACAGACAAAGTGCTGCACCTTGTGCTGAAAAATATGGTTTATCAATGATGCCTTGTCAAAGAAAGTCTGACATACAATCATTTCAATTATTTAGGAAGCACAATAACATGATGTTAGTGCATCAAATGGAAACTCAGGAAAAATCAAATTCCTGACTTTATTGAACTCACGACCTTCCATGATCTAGTCAGACCACATGGATCGTTGGAAGTTCAAATCCAATCTGGTACTCGGACTTTTTCAGAGTTTCTGTTTGATGCACAAATATCACATTAAATCATTTAGCTTACTTTTATCTCTAACATTCTCTCGACAGTTATTTCATGAAGCAACGGTTGTCAGTCTACTGGAAACCATTTTGTATCACAAGGTACATTTTTTGTATTGAGTACGTAATTTTGTTCTAGTCCGCTGTAGACAAACGCAACACAACAAACAACAAAATGAATGGCTGCAAAGGAAAGGAGTCCCTTCTCTTCTCTAATTATTATTGTTTACTTCTTTTGATGTGAAAGTGAATTTTTTACAGGTGTAGTCTTTTTTTTTTCCACAAGGAAGCTTGTGAAGCAGCAGGAGACTGCATCCTTGATCTTGCTGATTATTGTCTCAGGAGAATAACACTGCTTATTGCAAAGTAAGATTTGGTTCACAAAGCCAATTACTGTTAAACATCATGCTAGGAATATCTTAGGACAGTTTTCTGAGTGTACAACTTGCTTAACTAACAGACAAGATTAGTTAATTACCTTGTTACTCAATGTATACTGATACCTGGCCTGGTACTTTTTTTCATGAAATATAAATTTCATTGACCAGTTGTCTTAATTAAATATGCAGTTAAATGCATTTTAACGGAGTTAACAACCAGGAATGCCAGCGGTCAGGCATTGTTAGCAGTTTTACAGTTGTCCCATGCATCATGATTCCTTGTACTCATCGTTTGAAGGGCAAATTTGTTGCTTTGCAGCAGGAAGAGAGAGCCTTTTTCTGGAGCATTAAGCACCTCCCTCCCATCACTTTCTACTGTTTATCCATGTGTCAGGTGTCTGTCTTCCATGCTATGTGGGGACTCATGGCTGGATGGCCAGGATTTGCCAGCCATGGGAGCAGTCTCCATCTAGGAGCTGCCTGCCAATAGTGGAAGCTCCTGGATGTTTCAGGCACACAACCTCTATTTAGCGACACAGTTGTTAAATTTAATTTAATAATTAAAACTTAATCTATTTTTAGGCAAGAAGAGGCAACTAAAGAAGAAAAACCACCTCAGACAAGCAGTGACTTCTCAAGTGTAGAGGTCAATTTCTGTGTCTTCCTAACAGTAGTAAAACCTAGCCTTTGAATAGAAGCCTAATAATAATGATAATAATAATAATAATAATAATAATAATAATAGTGATGTGAAGTATATATGAAATAATTCATATGTGAACTGCGGTTGTAGATGAAAGTGAAGAATGATCATCGCAGTTAATTTTCCAATTTAAGCAATTGGAAAGAAGAAGCCTGAAAAAATCAGGGCTTCAACGGGATTTGAACCCGTGACCTCCGCGATACCGGTGCGATGCTCTACCAACTGAGCTACAAAGCCACACATTGGGAGCGAGGTCAATTTAGTGAGTTCATATCTCCCGTGAGGAGTGAAATGATGTGAAGTATATATGAAATAATTCATATGTGAACTGTGGTTGTAGATGAAAGTGAAGAATAATAATAATAGTATTAATAATAAATTTGGCATAGAGCTTAACAAATTCATGAAAGAACATACATTGTAGCATAGATTCATTGATTGATTTATCTTGTAGGAGTTAAAGGTGCAAGAGAGGACAATTTTCTTTACAGTTTGCATCAAGTCTGTCTCAATCCTTAGATACATCATTGACTCGTTAACGTGGTAAGAACAGCAAACAAATTCAGCATTGAGACAGTTTGATGCTACATTAAACTCTGGTTTGAAGATTCAATGAACGTGACTTGAAAAGTTATGATTCACGACTCATCAGCTAAGCTAAGCTTTGGATCGTGAATTGTAACTTGTCAAGTTACCCAAAAAATTGAAGGAACGCATCCAGGATGAGTCATGATAAAAAACTTGAATGAGCATTCTCTGGCTAAAAAACATTAAAAAATTGCAAGCTTTTGACCGCTAGAGCTGTGGTCTTCAACGGGCAAAAAGACAAAGTAAAAATTTGAGTTTTCAAGTTACATTAATCAAATCTTGAAACCAGAGTAGCATGAAACTGTTTGATTGTCCACCTGGCTTCCAACTCACTCAAAAAAATTTCCCCATGTACAGATTAGAAGTTAATGCAATCTCATATTTTAGTGCATCAATCCTCTAAGTGTAGTTGGTAAAGAAATGTTGTAATCAGCCCTTTAGTTTTGTAAATTATTATTTATTGGATGTTTGTTTATTTTAAATCAAATCAAAACTTTTGTTGTAGTCTACCACTAAGTGTCATGACACGGCTTCTAAATACACACAGTAAGTATTACTTTTGCTTACTTTTTCCAACCTAAGGTCGGCAACAAATATTAAAATTAATCCCTTACTTTTATATGTTTTTAAAATGCACAAGCCACGTTCATTGTGAATTCTTGGTTTTTCTTCCAGACACTCCTGTAGTACTTGTCCAGTTGGTTGAGAACCCACCGTGGATAAAGAGAAGTCAAGGTAAGTGTAAATGTACAGATATGTCCAGAAAGGCACATAATTAGATGCACGCCAATTTTGAAAAGCGTCACAAAGTGTCCCCTTTCTCTTCTCCTCGACTTCAATATCACTGATATCCAGAAATACAGGTGATAAACGTCACAAAGTGTCCCCCAAACCATGCTTTTCAACTAAACATAAACAGTTGCATTTACACTCACCTAAAAATAACCCTAACCTTATTGTTAGGAATAGACACTAGACACTAGACACTTAGACTTAATGGGACACTCCATGATGGATATAAAAATTGGATCAGTACGCAGCTATTACAACAGCCCATGTGTGGGATTGGCTCAGAAAACAATAATACCATTCAAACAAACAACAGAAACAATGAACCCTAACCCTAAAAGCAATACAGCTGCACCCTAACCAGATCCAGTGAAATTAGAGGTTGTAAACAGCTGCGTGGTATCAGTTACGTGCATTTCTGGACATAAGTGTAAATGTAATTATCTCACAAGAACTCATTCTGTTTGGAAGAAAGTTCTTGTAACGACACGATTACTAGAAGATTGCGTGACATCAAAAAGAACGTTCTGGATTTGCGATATTTATAGAACATGATTGACTTGAAATGTTCGGGGGAATGACAAAAACGCAAAAAGTCCTGGGAAAAAAGGGCACTTGCGGATCAATAGTTTTCAAGGTTAAAGCAGTATTTTTTCTTTGGTCCCGCTTTCCTTAGTTCCTTCACAAGTTGTTGGGTGATCTGTTGTATGTTTGGTTCGAAGTTCAAGTTCGGTTTCATTTCTCAGTGATTAGTGGAAAATGCCACAAAAACACATTCAGACATGTCTGTGCATTCCAGACCGAATTGGAATTTGACAGTGTTTGTTTTTGGAGAGAAGGGAAACCAGAGAACTTGGAGAAAAACCTCCCACAGCAGAGTAGGGAACCAGCAGCAATTTCATCTCACATATGACATCAAGTCTTGGAATCAAACTGGTCCACCTTGGTGGGAGGAGCAAGTGCCCTCACCACTGTGCCATCCCTACTCCCCATGGGAGTAAATAATTGACTTGTTATTCAAAGAAGACACCTTCACGGAGCCTTGGATTGACTGCTATGCCAGTACACCTTTTTAGCGATACAGCAGCCATCTTGAATTCTGTTGTTCTGAAAAAGATATTATGGGATGCCCAGGGGGGCAACAGCATGGGTATAAATTTGGTTAAGGTTCAATAATTTTCAAACCAGATCAATTTTCATATTTCCTTTGTCTCAGATTAATTATGGTGTGAAACAAAGGATGTTAAAATCAAAGTGGCTTGAAAATTTTCAATGGAAAACCAATTTTATGCACACAACTTGTATGAATTTGCCCCCTGGGCATCCCATAATATCGTTTGCAGAACAATAGAATTCAAGATGACAGCCGTATTGGTAAAAAGGTCTATTAGCCTTAAGAGTGTGCACAGCAGAAATTACATGATAACACTAATTATTGCTCAGAATTTGGCCACAATTTTACAAAATAACCGAAATGGGAAAACAAAGTCACTTTCCCAGGTATTGCAATTTTGCATTCTTTGCTTCTAAAATTCAGTTACCTAATATTTCATCACACTTTCATTACTATTGCCTGGCAGGTAAATTGATGAAATTTATTGACAATACATGGAAAATAATATCAGAAAATGAGAGGCTACAGCTTACCAAAACTGAAGGACAGGTAAAGAAACTCTTAACTCAAAAATAACTCTTGATTCAATTAATTTGCTTATTTCTTTGAGATTACTGCACAAATCCTGTAATCTGATCAATTGGCTTCCTACTCGCTATCTAGTGCATGATAGATAGTGAGTAGCAAAAAAGCGATTTGTGGAAAAAAACAAAACAATGGCGGCATCTCCAAATCATTGACAAGAAGAATTGGAATGAATTCAAAGGTAGTAGATGAGTGGATTTCTATTAAAACAAAAATTATTAGACTACTTGTTCTTGTTTACTATGTGCCTCAATGACTGTTGACTCATAGAAAGCTCGAACTTGTAGTCTAATTAACAAATAGATTCCATGTTGCCATGTATCTGTTCAGTAATAGATCACAGATGACTTTAAAATGTGGTAAGAAGAAAAAAGTGGCACACTCAGCGATTCACTAATGTTCTTACCACATTTTAATGTCTTCTGTGATGCACGGCAACATGGAATCTATTTGTTTTGTATAATAAAGAAACAAAATATTTAAAAACAATGAAAATGAAGCATGCGTACATAAGCTGATCTATGGGTCTGTCCTCTAATATTTTCCAGGTGTGGCTTGCTGTGTACCAACTTCTAATGAATGAGGATTGCCAGAGAAAATATGAGTTCAATTCCTATAGCAAGGAACAAATATTGAAGGTGTTAAATTTGTTTGTACATTTGATACTTCTTATCTGAAGCCATGACATTGTAAGATAAAAATGTAAATTTCAGAGCTGTGTTAAGGGGATATTTACAAAAGAGCTTTTGGGTGAGGGCAGAAATTGTAGCTCTTGATTGTTTTGAACAGTTGAATGCAGTTTCTAACCTTGTCTTTGCATACAGTACCGGTAATTGTAGCAAATCATTTAAAATTGCTATTATATTTCTATTGAAGTGTGTGAATCCACCCTTGAGCTTACTTTTTCCTTTTCCCAGTTACGAGGATTTATGAATGAAGTGTTGCTGGACCAGATTCCCAGTTTAATGGATCTGCAAAGATACCTTGAGCAGTTGGCTCTCATGGAAGCACCAGCTATTAAAAAAGACATCATTCTGGAACAGGTGAATGAATGATAAAAGAATGATATTAAGAGCCGTGGCTGGACAGTACATAGAAAGGCTTTTTTCCAAATTTGATCAAGTACATGACAAATCTCTTGCAACACGGGTAGGAGAAGGAGAAGGAACTTCAGTGAGGTTACTCTACTTGTTTTCAGGGCAGTTTTCAATTGAAATTAATAATTAGTAAATAATTATTAATAATAATTTATTATTACATGACTGCTTTGGCTTTGGTTTGCTCCATGACTGGGTGAAAAAAAAATTGGGCAAATGTTCAAAACCAATCAGATGCAAACCTAAAACCAGTTATAAGTTAGTCTCTCTCCTTTTCCCAGCCTTGCGTTGTGTTTGGCTGGTATAACCAAGTCGTGAATTACTTTGAGTTTTGATTGGCTGAGGGGTGTATTTCCTTCAGAACGTGATTGGCCCTGCAATTACTTTGGTTTTGGCTTTCAACATTCAATTGAAAACCACACTAATAATTTCTTTTGATGTGGCTAAATGTCGTTTAGGCAAGGTTAAAGTTGTGACAAAGCCAGTCCGCAGTCATCTCACTGGGTACCTCATAGGAGCAACCCTTCAGCTCTGCAGGAGGCAACTCACCGTTGCACTTCCCCCACCCCATGGTTTGTATCAGGTCTGGTACGTATTCCACTGACTGGTTCAGTGTGATGGGGGGCTGCCTTTGGTAGTTGCCACTTGCAGGGTTTCCATGGACAGACACCTCTCCCTGTACTTGATTGCTGCCTCAGCTACCTTTAAGGCACCAGCTCCCAAGCACATATGTTGTTGACTTTTTGACAAGTTTAAGATTCCTTTTAAAAATGGCTTCTTGTTTAAATTTGTTTAGAACTGTTTTCAAATAGTTGATTGGATTTGCCTTTTGTATTCGAGATAACATATTTTTATTGAATCTAATAATACCAAAAATGTAATACCAATATGCTCTCTTCAAAATTCTGTACACAGCTTTCAGTCTTATCATGTATAATAATATATGAACAGTTTCCTGAATAAATCAGGCGTAAAGCGTTGGTTTTGGTTCTCACATTTCTCTTAAATAAGGTCCCTGAAATAAGAGAAAAGCTTTTAAAGGATAACCAGGGAAAATGGGAGAAAATTGCCAAATACCAGAAAAGATCTTACTTTTCCCCATCTGCAGAGGATGTCAAAAGACAAGCCAAAACGTGAGTACCTTTATGTTATATGAAGACTGAAAATACGAAATTATGTTACATCTGCAGGCAGGTAGTTTATGGCAAGGGAGTAGTCAAAGAAATCCTTGTAAAGTGATGTGGCATAAATTGCTTTGATGTTTTTATCTTACATGCACTTACCAGTAAATCGCTATCCTCACTGAAAATAAGTGTCCTTGCAAAGTCAGGTGCAGCTTTCTGAAATTCCCTGCCTGGACCCAGCTGTTCAAATCTATAGATGAATTTTTCCTGGTTGTATAAACTAGTTAAGTACCAGTAAACCTGTAGGTAATCCTTAGTTGATGTGGTGGCATATTATTTTTCTGCCATTATTATTTTTAGATGGGCGGACACTTACAATCTAGATATGCTTGAGGAGCTCGTAAGTGAACCCCCAAAATGTGCCAATTGTGGCCAGTCAGCTACCAAAAGGTGTTCAAGATGCCAAACTGAGTGGTACTGTGGAAGGTAAGATCAGGGGTTTGAACCCTGTAGCCTTTTAAAAACAGGGTTCACACGTGCCTTGAAAGTCCTTGAATTTCAAAAGTAAAAATTCCAGGCCTTGACAGTCCTTGAAAATTGCATTTGTTGGTGGAAAGTCCTTGAAACAATCCAGACTGTCAAGTGGCTAATAAGATGGAAATGTTTCTCGCAAAGACGTAACAACACAAAGTAGTAAAAAAGACTGGTAAAACCTATCCATTGGTTTGAATTTGCACTGCATTGAGTCCTCGAAAAGTGAAAATTGTATCCTTAAAAGTCCTTGAATTTTTTACTCCAAAAAGGGTACGAAACCTTAAAAAGTACTATGAAAACCACCGACGTGTGGATTGGGTCCAGAATTTTGCATCACTGCCCAACCCACTCTGTTTTACTGCCCCGCCCATGTTCGTCAACGAATTCCAATAATTTTACCTCACTGTGAGAAAGTGGTCCACTAATGACCTTGATAATTATGAAAATGGGCAGGGCTGTAAAACAGAGTTGTTTGAGCAGTGATGTAAAATTTTGGGCCCGTTCCACACATCGGTGATTTCCATAGTAGGTCCTGACAATTCTTGTTGGTCTCTCGGGCAGGTACTCACCCCATCATTTTGATTTACATGACCCCTCTCTTGCATGCAATGATCTAACTCTGCTTGTGTCCCAAAGCCTGTATATCCCAAATTATATTATAATGCTGTCATCAAAATTATAGTAATAAAACCAAGGGAGATGAACTGTAATACTCCTAAAATATGGTGCTAAATATAGAATCAAAATTTACACAAAGTTTTATACAGTCTAGGTCATTGCTGGACTTGCCATGGCTAAAATATGGCAGTTCTTTGCCCTGTTGAGCAAGTTGAGCAAAATATTTCACAATGCAACAATGCCTTTACTCTGATTGTTTACTTTAATCTTGCAGGGAATGCCAGGTCAAACACTGGAGTAAACACAAACCAGCTTGTAATCTTATCGTTGAGTCCAAGACATAGCTCTGTGTTGTAAAATTGCTCTCTTAACAGATCCATTTTAAAACTGTTACAGACAGTTATGGTACTGTACAAAATATGTAAATAGTTAAAATGGGTAAATGAGATATTTTAGTTGTTTGATAACACCTCTACTGTGGTCTTCTCGTCTCTTGTATGAAGCTAAAATCACATTTTCCGACAAATTATTAATTATTTTCAGTTGTCTGGTGAGGTCTGCAACTCATCTGCTCACAGTCGACGGAATCCATAACAGTCAAAAATTATCTGTAAAAGTGGAACCATTTTTTAACAACAGTGTTCTTAGATTTTGTGGACATAATGGGTAACCTGAGCTTATTTGCATATACTTATTTTAAGACTGATCAGTTGACAAAGTCCTCCAGTGCTATGACTTAATCTTCAGGGGACCACCCCCGAAACTTTTTAGTAAAAGCCATGCCTTAACACCAGAGGTACTCTTATGTAACAATCTTCATGATTGATGCAACATTTCTTTTTTGTTTGTTTGTTTGTTTATTTGACAAATCACTCACATTCTTTGGAATCGAGTACTACTCGTCATATTGTAATTGGTGAGAAAATCCCAAATAATGTAACCAGTCGATAGGCATTGGTTATCGGTCAAATTTTCAACAGATACGGACAGTATGATAACCCAGGTACATGTACTTCGGAGTACACTTAAGTAATACACCACAAGTTTGCATGGTTAATTTACAGGCATGGCAAACCACCCCGAATGTCGAAAGAACTCTCGGGGAAAGTGATTAACCAATAGACCCCTCTCCAGAATGGCGGCCGCAAATTAAAAGACGTTAAAATGAAAAACGTCTACGTCTGCTTTAGAAAGAGCGCCTTTAGTTTAGTAAATGGTCCTACGAAGATTCGACATATCAGATGTTATATCTGCTAAGAAAACGTAAGTTGAAAACTGAAAAACCTGCAGACGCCTGTATGACTGTGTATGATTGGAGGTGTGGCATATACCCCCAGTTAAACAAACGTCAGCAAACCTTTCAGCCTTCAACGCACAGTTTTTAATTTTAACTTATTTCAACCCGCGGCTGCCATTCCGGAGAAGGTCTATCTTCGAGCGTGCCTCCAACATCCCAAGCGGGTCATCAGGCCTACAAATCATGGAAACGAGTGGTCTACTGCTTTTCTTTTTATTTTATAGCTAAATTCATTGAACTTCGAACGCACTTATTAATCTTTGATTACTTCTAGTGTTATTATTATTATTTTTTCAACAAACACAATGCAAGATTTCTGATAAACTACATGACTGGACACGAGAAACATTAGTAAAAGTCTGTTCTAGGTACGTTAATGTAAAAAGGGCTTTGTCAATATTTAAAGGGGCTCTGTCACGCTATTTTGGCCTCATATACTGTAGAATGCTGAAAGATGTCTTTCAATCAGTAAAAACCCAAAATAATAATGCAGTTGTTTATTGAATGCACAGTCAGGCGGTTTTTCTCATGTCCTGTGGTTCGAAACTTCGAATCGTCACTGTTTTCTCGCCGATTGTGCTGACAGTTCGATTTGATGACATGTTGAATTGAATTGGACTCTCATCCATGTTTGCCACAAGATGAAGAGGATAGTTGTGGGCTCTTCGCTGCCTGATAACAAACTGGTGAAACTGCACGATTTTCTCTTCGTAGTCGCGTGGAAGACGTTGGGCGAGCGTGGTTTTCTGTCGCAACGACAAACCATTTCTCTTCATGAATCTTTGGCACTAGTGGTTGGAAGCCTTGAACTCGCCAGCAGCGGTGTAATACAGCGGGTGTTTAGAAAGTTCCATCGCTTTTAGCCTGACCATGGCCGGTAAAATCGCCAGTCCGTTATTTCGCTTTTCTGTGATCCAAGCCATCAGATCTTGCTCAAGGCGAGACCAAGCCGCTTTCCTTCCACGATTGATCGCACGTTGAAGTCGTGGCATTTTCTCCAGGTTTTCCTTGCTTCTTCGCCAAAGACGAATATTGCTCTCGGCAATTCCAAACTCTCGCTGGGCTGAACGATTTCCATGCTGTTCTGCAAATTGTGCAACTTTTAACTTCTCCGCTGTGGTGTAACTTTGTCGCTTAGTGTTTGCTGCTGCCATGATTGCCCGTAAGTTTACAATTGATTGCAATAAAGATGCTTCAAAACAGTTTGTTTTTTTTTTATCACTCTTAAACAGCTGTTATTGGTTAGTTATGTTTTTATTATAGCAACACTCTTGACAACAGCCTATTAAAACCAAGTTTATTGTTCTTTCGTGCATGCATGCAAATCAGCGTAGCGGTGTAGCGATCAACAAACAAAAGGTTCCGAGTATAATGCGCAGTGCAAATTTCGAATTATAAATTTTGGAAAAATACGGTAAATACGGTAAAGAGAAAATTACCCTAATAATAAGGGGCATTTTTTTTTTCAACATTAACATTGTTTTGTTTTGTTTTTTCTATTGCATGATACACTGAAGAACAGCTCAGTTTGTAGTCGAACTCGACGTCCAGTGTTCTTGGTAAAACTACTAGAAAACTGCAATTCATTGAGCAGTTCTTATTTACAACCTTTCCAAGATAACTTCCACAGTCATCGAAGTCACGTAACTTTAATAACATCATAAGAACGTTTTCAGGCTCAAATCGCCATAAAAATAAGAACGTTCAGCCTCGACTCCAAAATTAGACGTTGTAATTAAAAAATCGAGAGTGTATTACCTCACTGGAGTACGAGCACCTTGTTACTTGTTAAAATACAAATGCGTCCATCATCAGACACTGCAGCCGCCCGAATCTCCTCTCTCTTGTCCAATTCAATATCAATGCTGCGTACAAGTTCGTATTCCTTACTGTAAAGCAGCACTTGTGAGCGACCCTCTGGAGTCTTTGAGGCGACAATCAAGTGACCAGTTGTGTGGTGGTAGGCTATGGCATAAGCCCGGGCATCATCACATGGGGCCACTGTGAATTTTCGAAGAAAACATGCGATTAGGGGATTACCAAACTCATCTTCCGAGAGGAGGGTGCCCCCCTTGACAGCTGCAGTCAGATCAGCAAACACGTAGACACAAGATGAAAACTTATCGAGCAGAACGATGTTACCATTATCACCAGCTGCAATGTCTATAAACCGTTCGTGAACCTTGTCCGAAGTACATCCAATTTTTTCTCCATCCCTACTGAGCGCCACAACGTAACTGCTATGAACAAGTGATAAACTCTTGTATGTTCTTTCTCCTAGTACAAACAGGTGATTGCCTTTCACGATCACTGCTGTACCCTCAAACGACGAGTCAACAAGAAATTTGCGTCTAAAAGAAGCTTTCTTGTCAAATGCGTAAATGTAGCATCGATAGTCCTGGTCAAAAGTGAGTACGTAGAAGTTATCCTTTTCGTCAGTAGTTACAGCCGTTATCCGGCAGCACCATCCGCCTTCTTCAGAAGGGAGAGCAAAAGAGAACAAGCATGAACCATTGGTATCAAAAACCTCAACACGACTTTGGTCGGTAACAATAAACTGCCCACAGGTGTTTGTAGCGATGTAGCGCCTCTCTTCCTGAGCAAACGACCATACCACCGAACAGTCGTCCATTCCAACCTTTCGTAGCGTTGCGACCACTCTTGCGTCACGCAGTGGATCTACTTTCTCGTTCGCTATCACGACGCACGGCAACAAGACATGTTCTCCTTTTTTTCCCACGACAAGAGCGATGTCGTAAATGATGCGATTCAGTTGACAGACGAAGGAAATAATTTCTCTACGTTCCTCTTTACTCAGCAGTTTATTAAGTTTTGCCTTGAACCCTTGTGTTAATTCAGCGTTGAAGTTCTCGTGGACCATCGGTTTCGAGTGCAACTCTTCAAGGCCCAGTTTACACTCTTCCAATGCAATACGAGGATTCTCCACGTTTTCCAATACTGTCGCCATCAAACGGACAGCCGAGGCTAGAATGCGATCAGAAGGAGACAGATTTTCATTGTTGAAGGCTTCCGTCGCCTTGTAGCGGGCTTCACTAAATCTTTTCCTTGCGTTGTTGAGGGCTTCCTTGCGAGAATCGCAGAGACCGACAAATAAATTCAATTTGCTCATCTCCCGGGCGAGCGTGAGAGCATCCACTCCAGCACTCGTTACATCGGTGAAACGGCGGTCCTCTGGCATCTTCTCTTTCTCGGCTCCTATGTCCTCAGGATCGCTCCCCATACTACCCTCACCGCTGGTTTCCGTACCTATCACTGCTTTTAAAAGCACCAGTCCTCCCTTAAAGAAAGAAATGCTCGTATTCAGTTCGCTTCTCGCATATGCGTCCAATTTCGAGTTTACATCGTCGATTTCGTGTATGATCCAGCGACGTAATTGTTCATCTGTAACATCACCACCTCTCAGCTTTTCTGCTAAACCTTGACGGCCTTTCTTCGTAAGAAAACCGAGGGTACCCTTCAAAACCAGAGTTACAATGGCAGACATGGCTTGCTCAGTGGAAGTTCAGTAAATGCCTCTGTGTGACTGAAACGAAGAACTTTGATTTCCGGGAGTTATGTGGCAGCACGCCGAGTCCACCACGAGTCACGTGTTTACACGTGGGTGCTTACCATTTGGCAAAATATAGGTGGTTTTCATAGTGACTTCACCAAAGAAAATTCCACTTCCGCATTTTCCCACTCATTTGCAAGGTAAGTGTTTCGTGCAGTTTTCCTGGGATCTTCTAGGGAATGCCAGGTTAAGGATTGGGTGGAGTAAGTGAGCACAAACCAGCTCGCAATCTTGTCATTAAGTCGAATACAGAGCTTTGTGTTGAAAAATTGCTTCCTTAAAGCTAATAAAGGCATTTTAAATAAAACTGTTACAGACAGTTATGGTTCTGCACGAAATATGTAAATGGTCAAATGGGAAAATAAAGTATTTTAGTTGTTTTATAACACCTCAGTTATATCCCTTTTGTCTCTTGTCTGAGGATACAAACACATTTTTGTCCTCCCCGACCATTAATATTTTTGGAAGCATTTTGGCTGTTAGACGAGGTCCGCAGCTCGTCCACGTACGGTCGCCAGAATCCATAACGGGGTGATTCTGGAAAGCTTGTATAATAGCCCAGTCTAATGCTCCGTGCAACTGACGGACGCAGCAACTCCTAACAATGTTGGGAGTTGCTGGCCAACAATGCTGCGCAGAGGTCGTAGGTTCGAATCGCGATGAAGTCACTTGAATTTTTCAAGTGCATACATGAGTTTTCCAGGAAGTGTGGGGATCGTTCCTTAAATTAATGCTGCGTCCGTTTGCACGGAGATAAAAGTTTGACCAGTTTCAAACTTCGCGCAACAACTGCCAACAACGCGCAACAGGGTGTGCAGATGGACGCAACTTGTAACACCCAATAAATGTTGGGAGTTGTTGGCCAACGATGTTGTGTCCGTTTTCTCGGAGCTTAGGCAAATTGCAAGTTACAGCTTAAAGGTCAATTAACTTAAAATTTTTGTAACAATTAACCCACTGGGAATGTAAGATGCGGCACTTTTTGGTTGGTAAATCCACGGGCAGCCAAGACTCACATTATCGTACCGATTATTTATTCAGATTTATTTATTTATAGGGGAAAGATAAAATGACGTAATAAAAAATTAAAGGAAAACTGTGAAGAAGTCGCGGATACATTGCTCCCACAGTGGGAGTTCCGTAGCGATCAGTTGCTACATGTTTCATTATAATTAAATTCCTTTTTAAACATGGGTAGCTAATTTTAACTCTTGGATAGAGTTAAAACTACTTGGAACTATTTTTAGCTGCTGCGTTGGTCTTGCGTGAAGAGTCAGAATTCAGATTTTGTTATCACTTTACACGGTTTTGAGTGGGAAAAGTCTGAGTTGTACATTTTTCCAAAATGTGGGTTGTGCTTTTGCTGGAGTAGTAGAAGACTTACTAGTACTATCGGTGACATTTTCTCTTTTTCTGTCGTTTCGCGCTGTTTAACTAGATATTTCCTCGCTTCGTTTTTATTTCAGAGTTTTGTTTTGTGTGACAGAAACGTACCATTAGGTTGCGGTATTCATACTTTGGAAAGACGTCGATACTTCCGAAAATCACCTTGTGTAGCCTGCGAGTAATGCATTCGTTTTAGATAAAATCAAACACGAATTTATTATTTAGTAACCAGAAAAGAACTGCAGTGCAGCCTGTTATTCGAGCTAATGTAACAATAAATTAATGGCAGTCATTAAAGAAAATTTACATATTTTAAGTTTAATGCACCCTGTTCTTCTCTGGTATTCAGTTGCTTTCTGA
>BLFK01000662.1:639694-657194 GCA_014634185.1 Astreopora myriophthalma | reverse complement strand
AGTAGGTCGCGTCGCGCTCGCCTCGTGTTTTGTCCCTCAAACCCTTACAAGCGCATCTTCCCTTGTGCTCTTATAACTGAGAGAAGCAGTGAATTTGAGGAAAAGACCTTGGCCGATCGAGCCTCTAGATCGGTGCAATTTCGACAAGAGTGCCCACTCGAACTATTCCATCGCCGAAATCCGCATATCCGCAGATATGGAAGGTAATTTTCGATTTTCGTTGCATTTCGGCAGTTTTATTTCAAGTCTCAGTCAAACTCTTTATGAGCGACTCCATGAATTGTTCTCCCCTTGTTGTCTTATATTTCTTACTAGAGCCTTATACGAGGCCCTATAAAGCCTATAGGACATAAGGAAGTGTCAACCACTGAACACAGATCGGAAAAATTTTCGGTTTTACGGGTAATTTAAGCTCAGATAGGCTCTAGATTTGTCTTTTTAACCTCTCGACGTGTCCTAAATGACAAAAAATGTCCGCGAGGAGTTATTTTGAAGCCGTTCGCTCGGGCTTTCTTTCTTGATCACGCTGTAAGAGAAATCATAGTGGAATATAAATTATGCCTGCGGGACTCGGAGTCGCGTGCACAAAGTTAAAATTTCGGATTTTTCGGCGAAAATATGCCAATAAAGAGCTTAAAATCTGCCACAAACGATACCCTTGATGTCATATTGAAGTCGAACCTTCGAAGACATGATGTTGTTCTTGTTCTTTTGAAGGAGTGAAGTCTAGTAAGAAACGCGTAGCGGAGCAGGCCCTCCACAAATCCAAGTCACCAAAGAAAGCCAAGACTGCGAAGGAAGGAAAGAGACAGAAAAAAGCCAAGAAGGACGGACCACAGGTGAAGAGAGCATCTTCCGCTTACATTCACTTCACGACGGATTTTCGAAAGAAGCTGAAAGAGAAATGCGAGAAGAATGGCGATCCACTGCCCAAAGCAAACGAAGTCGCGAAGATGGCTGGAGAGCAGTGGAAGAAACTCACCGAAACTGAGCGAACCCCGTACAACCAGAAGGCGCAGGAAGACAAAGAACGCTACATGAGGGAGGTAAGCAACGATTGTCGGCCCCGCGACGCTAGAGTGTGGAGCAAAATGACTAATTTTTGGCGCAGTTCAACATGGCCGCCGCTCTCCTCCGTCCCTTCCAAAACTTCGAGGGAAATATCGTGTCACGTGATATTTTTCAAACCAACGACAAAAAGTTGTAAAGGTTCCCCAAAAGTCCTAATTTATATTTCACAGTATCAAAAGCACACGAAATGATAATTCCATCACTAGTTTTCGAAAAAAAGTGGATTTTAATTTTTCGGCTGTTCAAGACTTTTTTTTCGTAAGTCAAATGGAATCTTCCCCTTGGTAAGACTTGTTGATTTGATTTGCTTGTTTTTTTTATCTTTGAATATTATTTTTGTTTTTGTTTCCAGTGTTCTTGTTGTATTTATTCTTTCCCTCTTCTTCTTCTTTAAATTCCTTTCATTTGTTTATTATTGTTTCTTTTCTTTTTTCTTTTTTTGTGCTATGTCTCTGATTCCTGTATGGTGAATTATATAAAATTTCCCAAAATTTCAAATGCTGGAAAAATTGGAATTCCTTACCTTTGCATAAGTCCGAAAACTTCAAAGGTTTCATTTGACCAGACTTGCCTTCATTCAATGGCCTTAACATTGCTGTCACTGGTGTTTTCATTTGAGTAAGACAGAAGTAAAGTTTGGTGACAAAGTGTTAACATTCAAGTTATGTTGTCAAGGTGACTTGCTCTGTTTCCAGCAGTATCTTTCAGGCTTTTGTGTCATTCAATGATACATGTAATTCAAAATAATGCTTCTGTCTCAACACGCAGCCTCCACACATTCTTCTTGGATAAGGACGATAAGGCGGAGGTCCCGTCTTACTACTCTTGGTCTGTGGGACGTTAAAGAACCCCCACACTGTTCGCGAAGAGTAGGGCATGTAGTACCGGGTGTTTGTGGTCTGATCTGTGTTGTGTCAGGGCTTGGGAAGGGTAAATGCTCGGAGATATTAGCTACACCAAGCTAATCCGAGAGTAAATAAAGATATGATGATGACACATCATTTCCTTCAGTTATGGAGTATCGAGTGAAAGTAGAATACACTGAAAAGCAAGGAGATAGTAAAAAATGCAGAAGTTTAAGGGTAATGTGAGTTGAAATTCATGCAGGAGTCTTAGGTTTGCCCATGTTTTCAGAGAAGTGGCTGCTTAAGCTGAATGACGTCAAAGCCCTAAAAATTACCATTGGAAACAGAGCAAGTTGCCCTTGACAACACAGTAGCTTGAACATCAAAACTTCATCACCAAACTTCCTTAGTGCCTTACTCAACTGAAAATCATAGTTAACGGAAAACCCTAGAGACTTGTGCAGTGTTCATTTGATTTGAAGTCAAAGTTCACAATTTTGCTTGTGGTTTGGGACCTTAGAACTACCTGACCCACTCCTGAGAAAATACCAGTCATTTGTGCCAGTTTTTTTTTCCCCTTTAAAATAACTCTTCTCTGACAATACTATTTGTTTGTTTGTTTTAATTCAGAGTGGAAAATTCACAAAGAAAGAATCAGATAAGCCCAAACGAGCCCCTACAGCCTACTTCATTTTCCTGGCTGAATTCCGTGAGCAGATGAAAGGCAAACAATCAGAGGGTGATCAGAAGATTCCTGCCCTTGCTGGTGAGAAATGGCGAAAAATGACTGACAAAGATAAAGAGAAGTATAAGCAGTTGGAGGCTGCAGCAAAGAAGAAGCATGATGCAGCAATGGAGGAGTGGAAGAAGAAGGTCAGTAGGTAGTCAAAGAGCCTTTAAAGGATAAAGGGTAGGGAGTTTTGTGTTAGCACAATTTGAAATAAATGCTGAGTTATTAGGCAAAAGGGACAATTTCCATCCTCAAGTTCAAGTTCAATTTACCTTATTATAGGAAATTAACAATGCACTTTATTAACACGATTTTACAAAATTCGCATTAATTTAATGTATCTTAATTAATGTTGATGTAAATTTAATGCATGCTATTTTACAACATTGTTATTTTAAAGCCCCTTTATTTTATTACAAAACCTTATTAGTTCATGACTCCTCTATTGGCTCTTCAGAGTCACTATCTGACAGGACGTCTTCGTTTAAAATCAAGTTCAAAATGTCTTTTGATTGATCTTGATACTCCTCTGTCTCCCCGAGAGGATAGCTCTTTTGCAGAATTATGAAAATCGCAGTAAATAAAGCAAGATGCTTATCGAAAAATTTGCGTTAATTTAGTGCATGTAAACCTAACTTTTGAAAAATTCGCGTTAATTTAGTGTAACGTTAATTCTCTTTGCATTGTCAACATGCATTGTTAATTTCCTATAAGGTATTTCACACTATTTACATTGTAAGTTCACAGATATAAATGAAAACAAGAACAAATTCTCTTCATTAGTTACATGTAATTAAATAAAGTAAAACAGAGCTAATACTACACTGAATGTGTGTGGTGGCCAAAGTAGCAACTGCTTTCAAGTTAACTACCACCTACTTTAGAACAAACAAAGAAAAACACACTCATCTCAATTAACATAGAATCTAAGACTAGCATAATATTATCTAAAGATTGAGATAATTTAGAGATACATGTATATTGAACCATGGACTGTGTATTTTAAAATTTAATAAGAAAAGAAAAAAATAAATATTAAATAAGTAAATAAAACTAGTAAATAATTAAATAAGAAAGTAAAAGTAAGAGAAAAAAGGAACAAACAAACAGGAAACAAGAATGCAAAAAGCAAACGGACAGTGAGCAGTTCCTCAAAGGGTCAAGCATTTCCCTGGGAATTGAACTCTCAAACTTCAATGCCACTTCCTAGAAGTATTTTTTTTTTCATTTTTTTCTCCTTTAAATAGCATGCAGATCCTGAAGCTCAAATTTCAATTGACAGTTTTTTTTCCCTCTGCCATCAATCACTGTTGCTGACCTGGTAGAAAGGCTACATATATTGTGGGTTGTGATTGCCACATTTTGATCCACTCTGTTGGCTTCTCTTTTCAAAAGTCCCTCAACTGTTTGCATAGATATGATTGATGCAGTAAAATGACCCAAATTGTGTGCAGTAAACAACTATTGACCCTTTTACCTCTAAAGCTGGTGACTCACAGTTCAACACATTACTTTGTGCAACATTTGTTGCTCAACAAATGTCGAACGATGTTGCAGCAACTTTTTGAACAGACTAGAGCTTGTCCCTATTTTTGTTCAACTACATGTACATCTTGAATGGACTGTTTCAACATTAAACATGGCATGACACACAGTTCAACATTTGTTTGGCAAGAAGCTGCAACATTTGTTGATCAACAAATGTTGAACCATGTGTCACCGGCTTAAGAGTGACTTAATAGATTTTACCCTGGCTAATGCCAGATGATTTTACCCCTCACTGGGGTACTCTGGGTAAAGTTATGGTATTACCTATCCCTCGTGGCGTGAAGAAAATAACAAAGGAAAAGAAAAAGTATTGGGCACTTGATTGGGGTGGATGAAAAGAGGATGAAAATATGAAAATACAGGTAAAAACAAAAGAATGGGGAATTTAGAAATTTAGTGCAATTGATTCGGCGGAAAATGGCTCTGACTTTGCAAAATGACCTAAAAACTGTGCAAAAGTCACTTAGGACGATTTTTGCATGGACCCCTTCAATTAATGAAGTTGATTGTTGTTAATGGCACTAATATTAGGGATGTTTTTCTCTGGTAGAATGCAGGCAAGGAAGCTGCTCAGCCCGCAAAAGCAAAACCTGCGCCAAAGAAACCAACACCTAAAAAACCGGCTCCCAAACCATCAGAGTCCGAGGATGAGGATGATGACGACGATGAGGATGAAGAGGAGGAAGAAGAGGAAGAAGCTGACGATGCTGACGATGACGGTAAGTACATAAGGTGGTCCCAACCACAGGGACCGCAGAGGGGGAGGGGCTGGTAGGGCCGCAGGCCCACCACTTTTTTGCAACCCTAGCCCCCACTTTTTGCGCTAAAAAGAAAAATAATTAAAACAATTTTTTGATTTTCAATATAAAAAAATTATTTTCAATTGTCAGCCCTCCCACTTTTCACCTTGCTCCGCGGTCCCTGAAAATGTCATAGTGGGGGAGGTGCAGTGATGTTGTATTAGCATCAGTGCGTGGGACTTTTAATATGAACAGGGCTGCGGTTGTATTGTTTACTTAGACAAGAAACTTAACAGTGTATGAATGGGTTGTGCTAATAATGTGCCAGGGGTAACCCAATGATAGACTTCACACTCCATCCAGGGGGGTGAAAAGTCTTGTCTCCATGGCAATAGACATTCAGGGCTCGAAATTAACAAAATTTCTTAGTCGCCTTTTGGCACCCTAATAGCGAAAAATAGTCACCATCAGTAAGTGTTTAGTCACCAGTTTAAATTGGATTTACTATAATGTGTGATATGTGAAGTAACTACTTAAAATTCTGCACCTGCAGTAAAAAGGAGAAAGGGTAATACTGAAAGACAAAACAGATAGACTTTGTTTATATGGTTGCTCTTTTTTTTTTCCTCAAGAGGAAAGTAAGACTAGACAAGATAATGACTTTTGGACTTGACCTGTCTGATTTTTCATCTGAATTGTACAAAAATCTAGTCACCAAGGTGGCAACTAGACCAGAATTTTTAGGCGCAATGTTAGGCGCATCATTAGCGCCCATATCAGTTGCAGTTTGAGCCCTAGCCATGAAGAGTCCAGTCAAGCTGGCAAGTTTAGAGAGATTCTAAATCTTGTTGGACTTTCCATTGTCTTACTTTTAGGTGGAGACGATGATGATGATGACGAGGATGATGATGATGATGACGATGACGATGAGTGAAAAGCATTCCCTTTGTGTCTCTCTCAAAGAGAACTATTTCAGTAAACCTTTCCTTTACTTTCCCTTTTAATTTTACTCTGTAAGTGTGAAGTAAACCTCGTAGCAATAATTAAAGGAAAGGCCTTTCATATTAAATAAATTCTCTCTCTCGGTTTTAGTTCACCAAGATGAAATCAGATGAATGATTTTTTCCCCCATAAGTTTGGAGCCTCAGAGGCAGACATTTCATTACAATTCTGTGTATGTTGTGCTGGTCTAAAATGTTCCCCACTCTTCTTTCAGTAAAGAAGTGCGTTAATAGGGAGGATAAGCAACGATGATGTCGACGTGAATGAGAACAGGACCAAAAACAATGGTTCAGTATGCTCTGCATGTGTGTTTTACATTTTGGTACGTTTCTTTGCCATTCTCTTCCTAACAGTGACATGAAATGACCAAATTTGAGGTTATGTGAAGGACATGAGCACTCATCCATAAATTTTCGATTTTCTCTCTAAACCCCTACACCATTCATACCAGTTTAATTCTTGGACAGTAAATACACAATTTACATACCAAAAGACTTGGAATAATCCTGAAATAATTACAATAACACAAATTTATATTCTTGTATGTCGTCA
Organism: Astreopora myriophthalma; assembly: GCA_014634185.1. NCBI lineage: Eukaryota > Metazoa > Cnidaria > Anthozoa > Scleractinia > Acroporidae > Astreopora > Astreopora myriophthalma. Next base: position 650,706 of record BLFK01000662.1, on the reverse strand, counting down.
TCCTTCTTGCTTAAGCTCCCTAATGTTGAAGTTACCAGTAACACACTTAACACCCCTTTACTTAGCTATTTATTAACATATGATTGGGTTAGGCGTATATTATTATGAGAACTTGTGGTGCTTTGTTGCTATCACCCGCGAAATGTTTCAACAACTTAATGATGGCATCCCAGTGTTCCAGATAGGTTTTTGAGGCAAGGTGCCCACAGGGAATTTGAAGAGGTCAAGCTGGGGTCAATGCCAGTTGGTCTCCATACATTTTCTGAAGTTTATCCTGTGATTTGTCGTGTCAGTTGTTCAGCTTTGTCAGGATTTTGACCCGATACCCGTCTCTTACCTGGAACAGTGCGTCCAATCCCAAATCAAGGAACTGGGTTAATTGGAGAGTTTAAGTTGCAAACAAGATTTAATTAGGTAAGAGTGTTCCTATGGCCTAGGTGCCGGTTCCCCAGCACAGTTATAAATGAGTCTATTTTTAGAATAACCATTCCCTTGAAAATTAGTTGAGATGAAAGCTAGAAATGCAGCCACACATGAGATGCCCTCTCCGGATTGATTGATTAAGGTGGCAGCCCTTTGTTTGTTTTTGTGCATTTGGTATATTTAAAAATAAATGCGTTTGTTACTGTGCTGGGTCCAGATTGCAACTTGATAGAGCAACACTCTTTACCTAATTCACTCTTGGTTTCAAAATAGCTTTGCTGCCGATGAAGGTTCCAAATTCCACAGCTCTTTAAGTTTTGTAAGGCCATTTGTTGCAGGAGCCATCAAAAACTTGTCAAAAAGTTATCAGCAACTACTATTAGCCAGAGTTATTAAGCAACAGCAGTACAATGCAGCATTGTTATGAGCAACTGTCTTAGGCCTGTTCCAAACATTGTGCTATTGTTGTGCCAAACTAAATTCAAGAATTAAATTCGACCTACATGTAAGCACAGCAGCAGCATGAGGTTTTGCATCATTCAGCTTGGCAGGTTAATATTTAGGATTTGTTCTGTTGTTTTTGAGTTTGGTGGAACAAAATTGATTCAATTTTTGAAACCACTGTTGTGCTATAGTCGTGCAACTGCTGGGTCATATTCATTTGAGTTTGGTGTGGCAGTAACATGAAATTTAGAATCATTATAGGCCTTAAAACCATACATGCGGATACCATTGCTTTTTCTTAACACATTAGCTTACCCAAGAGTACATCTAAAACCAGAAAATGTGAACACAATTGACTTTGTGGCTTTTAGCTAAGACCAAGCATAGAATGCTATGTTTGCTAAGCCCATAAATTAGCTACTAGGCAACCAAATGCTGTGGGTTTTATGTGGCGCTTAACTTTGACAAAGGCCCCTTGATGCTTATATTCCAACTAGTTGGTTGTTGTGTAGACTGCAAGCAGTCTCTTTGTTGCTATAAAATCTTTGGAATGAACAGAACAAATGCGAAAATAGCCAGCAGTGAACCGCGACCTGTTAGTTACACGAAACTAAAGGCTTGTGGCTCGCTATTTTCCAATTCATTCCCTTCATTCCATAGATTTTAGAGCAAAAGAGAGACTGCTTGCAGTTTAGTTGTTGTATTAATCTGTGCAATGAGCACCTTGCTACCGAGACATAAACCAGCTGAGGACAGATAGATTAATAAGCAGCCAAGCTGTCCATCTCAGCTGTGCGTGACGAAAAAAAAAGTGTTGCCGAACCATTTAAAAAAAACAAAACAGCTGTAGATAGACCAAGCATCGCATTCATGAAGGGCTGCCTGCAAATTACTTATAAGTGAAGAATTAAGCCTTTGGTACATTCAGTCTGCGTAAAAACAGAGGTGATTTACAGATTATCAAAGTCGTTTTGAGAAAGGATGGTACTGCTACATGTATAACAAGTACATTTACTGATGGTGTACAAAACACTTAGGGATACCATACAAGCATTAAAGAGTGACCTTGATTAAAGAGATTGCTAAGAGTTGAAGCCTCGGAATTTTAAGGAAAGTACTGGAGGGGAGGAGTCTTCATGAAGATGATTGATCTTTGCTCATTTCAGTGTGTGCTCGTTGTACACTTTGCCTTGCAGCTTTTTTAGTTTGTACATGCCTGTATATGTTTTAAGTAAATAAAGCGCTGTTCTTTTTAACACTTATCTTCTTATTTAATTACTCATGCCCAAGCTGAGGGCCCCCCAAATCAAATTCTCAGCAGATTTTTGTATTTTGTTTTCCTTGTGCAGAGGAATGCAAAATCTCAGGCAGCTGAGTGCAAAATCAAAAGCAAGATAAAAATTTTCAGTCAGAGGCCGTGGAATGTCATGAAATGGCATGTCAATCGGTGGCAAACGTACGACTGGAGAAGGCTATTTAATCATGTTAAGCAAAGGGACTCGGTCACGCTATTTTGGTCTCATTGTGGAGGCTAAAAGATGCATTTAAATCTGTCAAAACTCAAAATAATGCAGTTTGTTTATTGAAGACCGTGTTACTGCACTGAGACTATTTACTGTCTTGTGTTTTGTTTTTTGTTTTTGGATGGCCAGGATGGAAATGGATTGCATTTTGAAAAATATAGCCTAAATTTTTCAAATATCGGCACCTCATCTTGAAGACACGACCCAAAAATGTATTATGGATGACTCTGTCATTTGATATCCTCCGAAATTTAAAGGAATTTTTTGGGTGCAAAGTAAAGCTCAGACCTTGCTTGGAAATAAGGGTTGATTTTTTGGCAAATCTTTATTCAGAGGTGCATTTTATTCGAAAACTGAAATGAAACAAGTACAAGATGCAGGCAGCCTCTTATTTGCTTGCAGTTAAGATGGGAAACTAATAGACGAATTTCAATATTTTAAAATTCAACTTCAAACAAGAAACATGCCCTCCAGGCTCTGGGGAATAAAATAAGGATTTGTGCGAGTTTTTTCCTCGAAGCCTTAAGATGATGGCTTTTGTTTAAGTGAATTTAAATATTTCGAGATTGGCCTATCACTGGAGAAGGCTTACCTCGCCAGCTGAAAAACACCGTTGAGTGTTAACTTAAAATTCCGTTGTACAAAAACTTCCGATCTCAAACAAAACAATGTCAAGATATAATTTGATCCACACATAGAGCCAATAGCCTAGAGTTTTTGCAAGCATTACAATGACAAAGTTCAGTTTCTACTATTCTTGAGTAAAATGGTGGAGTGGAGCTCGTTTCAAAATGCCACTTTGCATTTTCCCCAAAATGAAAAGATGATGAATGAGTCGTTTATCATTTTGTTAATTGTAGATGACCCCCAAGAATTCGGACCGCGGATCGCTCATTCTTCGCTTTCATCCGGCTGGGCCAAGCTTTCAAAAATATGGTAGAGAAGAAACACACTGAAGGACCCTTCTCTTTCTTTTTTCTTTCCTCATTGGTATTCATATTTCTCAGTCATTGGCCTGTGACAGTTCACCAGCGCCGTTTTCACGGGAAACCCAGCTTCGGTCACTTATGCCTGCAGCACTTCAATAATAGATTCTCTTTACGAAAAGGGGTTTTGTATTTATTGTAATTTTTCTTGGTTTTGCGTTTTTTAAATAGTTTTTTTTTGCCCGGCATTACATTCATTATGAGGAGGCGTTCAAAGTTAACGTGAAGTTCGGTCGTTAAAAATTCCTTGAATAGAAACGGAAAACGACTATTTTGAACAAAATCTTTTATTTTGTGGTAAAAATTTAGAAACAACAAGAATTCTTGCAGTCGACGTGAGTGCGAAGAAGAAAATAAAATTTATCAGGGGAAACAATATTAAGAAGTTACAACTTCCAGAAGCAAATTAAACGTCAAGATATGCAACGGTGTATGTCAGTTTCTGTTACGTCCTTTTCATAGTTGAAGCGCTATTTTTTTTAATCGAATCATCCCCAAGTGATTTAAAATCAACCGCTCTACCATAACCTGCTTGCAGTCTCCCTTTTATATTCACAAAGTCCGACCAATGCGATACCGGGGGAGCAGGAATTGAATTGAATCGGAATTGTTAGCTTGAATTCGGAATTGTCCCCTCATCTAAACTACACTTTTTCCGCATTCGTTGGCACTCGGAGAGAAGGAAGATTTCAAACGGTCTAGATCTATCACCAGGAAACAGTCTAATTATATTACTTGGGAGTGTTTTCTTTTCTAATTCTGGTTTCCCGCATAGAGCAGTAAAACCACAATGCTTTCCACCGAGAGTCAAAATCCAGAGATTTCTGGGAATTATGAACACCCATTTGTTTCCTTCTAATTTATAGCTTAGCGGTCAAAATTATACTAATCGTTATCCCTGTCTTGCAAAAGTAAACGAAGTAATATCCTGAGGAAATCATAACATATTGGACTCGGCATGTCCAGAATTTCAACAACTACAAAGTTGTTGCTAGTAATTCCTTAGGTTTTTCAAACTCTTCCGAAAAAAAACTTCACCAGAACTTGTCCACTGAAGATTAGAAGTGAAATAACGAAGTTACAGATGTGAAACTCGCCGTTTTTCTTTGAAGCTTACACACCTGGGAAAAGAAGCCTAACTATTTGGACAGTTCCTGAAGGAAGCGTTCGAGTTTCACTTTCTAGACAAGTAACTGGCATAAAATTGTGCCAGACTAAAGCGATCTTATGTTGACTAAAATTATCCATGAGTTCGGAGGCAATCATTGCCAGACGAGGGCAATAAATCAAATGTTCACAATACGAAATCTAGGAGCGACTTCAGTATTTTAACAACAACAACACTGAAACGTGACAAATCGTAGCCCGAATTGTCATGTGATTGTTCACCAGACAGGGAGTCGACCGAAAATAGCAACACAGTATGGACGTAATATGATCGCGTGCAGGGGCTTCCTCAGAGGTGAAAATTACATGCCACACTCTTCAAAACAATTCTTAATTTTTGAATGCAAGATTATGATAAAAATAGAATTCACTCGAATGAGAATTCGAAGTCTTTTGTGTTCAGTTTAACGTCCACGCGTAACATAGTTCTGATGTGTATTTTTTGTTTTGCAACAGCTCTAAACAAGAAAGCCATTCGAAGTTTTAAACCCAGCTCTGGCTAAAAACAATTTGTATCTAGCCGTGAATGTTAGAGCTTTTGTTGCGCCCGTATCGGCAGATTTTCCTGTGACCTCCCTGTATCTCAGAATAGGTTGAATCAGATGATATGGTATGCATAATTCAAGAGGAACATATCAAAATAAACATCGATCAGGCTCATACATCCGCCAAAAGGAACTTCACATCGTCGCCATATTTCTAGAGAAATGCATATAATATTGCAACAGTCTTGTTACACTGAGGTTTCTGCCGAAAACTGGCGCAAATATAGGCAAAGAAAAACAACTTCACAGATTGAATGCGTTTCATGTTTATATACTCTCCAATTTATTTTCCGCTGTGAACAGCAAACCTGTACAGACTTTACAAAATTCTATACAGTTAAAAATACAGGTTCATAGCTCTTATTTTACAAACGTTTCCCAGCCAACGAAATTTATTAAAGCCGAGCACTTCTTCTTTACAGTAACACAACTACATGTGGGATGTTGAGTATTCGATAGAACGTGAAATTTACATGCATATCTTTGTAATTTACCTCAGAAAATTCTTTTTATGAACAAAAACTCCATCAACCTTAGCATGGAATATAAGAAGAAACGGGGAAACTAACCACATCTTTTGAGCAATTTAGAAGATTCAAACTACTTCTGTTCCTCGATTCGTGATTCCTTGCCTTCGTGACTTCCTTCGATGGTTTCACCGCGCTGTTTTCTTGCCAAATGGAGTCGTCAAGTTCCAAATCGCAAATCGATCCGTTCTCGCCGATTCGAAACGCCACGGACTTCGGGTCGATCCAGAGGGTTAGCTCTTCGGGAAGGGTAAGATCTCTGTTCGGAAGACCACTTGCTTGTGCCGCTTCAGCAATAACGGGATCCAAAGCATGGTTGATTCTAATGCAGCGAAATCCACTTCCTAACAAAGGATTCTGTGGGTGCCAGTGATGTTTGTATCTCGCACACAAAATCTCCCTCATCTTCTTATGAAACGTATCTAGCTGTTTCTCGGAGAGTTTCCCACTTCCTCTCAACATTTTCGTCACAAATCTACAGGCCATGTCCACCTCAGCCTTCATCTTTTTCGATTCTTAGGTGTGAGAACTCAATGTTTACTCTTCAAAGGACCCAGTTGGCTTTCCTTCGCGTTGTATTGTTTAATTTGGTGCACTTCTTTCAACAAAGTTCCTCTATAGCCACTGCTTTTCCCTAGCAAACTACCCGCTACCTTTAAGGACAGTTTCTTTTCCTTCCAATTCGCGTGCAAGCGAATCTCTCCTACTTTCTTCTTCCAAGATTTTCTCGAATCGAAAATAGCGGAAATGAAAACTTCTGCGTCTAAGAAAAACCCCTTCGCAGTGACGTCAAGTCAGCAGCCAATCACGAGTGGGATTGTTACAAAGGCCCACCTTTCGTTGCTACGCACGGAGTTGAAAGTGAAATTGTCTTTTGTTCGACCACACGGTCTGCCTGTGCTGCTGTCATGTTTACGCGCTCAAACGCGCAAAAGAAATTAGACATATTTTGGCAATTGCGTGTGCTTCGTAGCTAGAACGACGCGGATTTTCTTTGCTTTCCCCAAACTATCAAGTTTTACCTGGCGAAGATTATTGTATCTTATGATTTGGACGTGACCGAGCCTGTTGTGTTTTCAGATGGCATTGAAATGCACTCGTGACGTAGCAATGAAAGAGATCAGGCTAATCTACAATCTAAAACAAATGTCATATTGTTTTATAGATTGTGTAGTTTTGGTTCATGTATATAATTGCAAGCGTTTAGTTTTCGTTTCAGCAAAAAAGTACTCATGATATGAAAATTCGGCGAATCTCAATTTTCTGTTGTGTTTTCAGATGGCATCGAAATGCACTCGTGACGTAGCAATGAAAGCGATCAGGCCAATCTACAATCCAAAACAAATGTCATATTGTTTTATAGATTGTGTAGTTTTGCTTCATTTATAGCTGTATATAATCGCAAGCGTTTAGTTTTCGTTTTAGCAAAAAAAGTACTCATGACGTGAAAATTCGGTGAATCTCAATTTTAAGACACTATTCCTTCAATCTGTGAAACCTTAGTTTTGAACGGAAACACCGCGTTTGTTGAATTATGCATTAAGCATCCTTTTTGACCCTTCTTGCTTGGCTACATCCACTCAATTATGACAACATCCATGATGTTTTTTCCTTCGTCAACGACAATATCTTTTACTGTAACTGTGAAACTCTGTAAACAAATTGCGCACGAAAACTTCGAGGTTAACCTTTTTTTTCGCTCAAATAAAAGAATCGCTCCGGCTTGTATTACGAAATCCCTTTCTTTCGAATGGACGGTGCAGACAACTGAAATGTTCGCTACCGTCTCTCTTCTTGCATGGATGGATCCATTTAAAAATATTGCGGTGACGGCGTCCTTTCGTGTGGCAATTATCATATAAACAGCACAAGCAGGCAAGTCAAATATTACCGCATTTGGACCGTACGGAGGTGTAGAATATGTATGTCACCTCACAAATAACTTTTGTTGCTTTAATATGTCCTCGTGATAAAGGCATACTTTACAACATGTTTCGCTTCATCACATAACGATCTTGACCTACGAGTACAAAAGTTCCATGTAAATTGGGGTGACAGCCTTCTGTCGTTAGTTGGCGTGAAATTATCATAAGTTTTCATTGTAACTGCGGTGAAAACATTGAAATTATTTTGCGCACGTACAAATTTTGGGTTTGTCCTTGCGCAGTGGGTGATCATACATCTTCGCTACCACATGCGCAGCTTGTCGCAAGAAAATTTGTGCGGTATGTCATACACCTCGGCAGACGTGATAAGAGAACAACGAACCTTTCAACCGAAAACCAACTTTGGAAACCCACTTTTCTTGTAGCGTCCAGCGTCTTATTGCCCCATTTGCTAGTACCAAATTATAATAATTTCATACTCTTTCCAATGTTGGTGAGAATTTCACTGTGCGCAACAGATAACTCCAAAGGGAGAAGTTTTCTTCTTGTTTTAAACTCAACTGGCTGAACAAAAACAATCCTTTTCTAACACGGCCGTGGACTCGCTAAAAGCGACAAAGAAAAGCCTTTGTTTGTTGTCTAAAACGGAACAGCGGGTGAAACAGGTCTCATTGAGTGTCGGTTTGATTAGTAAGTTTTTTTGACATGGCTTATATTTGTTGTTGCTAGCAATTATCGGGATGGTAAGGTCAGCCAACGTTTTTTGGTTAATTAAGCTTGATTCCCAGCCGTTGCCGTCTTGGACGTAAGGGCTAACAGAAAAATTGGGATCTTAATCAAGAAAACAAAGGACAAGATAGATGCCTGCTGAATAAACCATCCGTCTGACAAATGACAAGGTATATCAAAAGCGACAACTGAAACTGGGAGTCAGCTGAGTAGCTTCACAGTTTTCCCAGCCTAATGTTGTAATTTCCTGAATTGGCAACCAATCCACAAGACTTCTCTGTTTATTTCCCCGGGAATAAACTTAATAAGCGTAATTGTTTATGGTATAACCAGTGAATGGGTTGGCATAGAAAGGAAACTATAATTAAAAGTGAATTTGAATGGTTTCCAAAATGAGCAGAAAGCCCATTCATTTTCTAGATTAGTTTTGTTTTTAAAGGGCAGACTCACGCTATTTCACTAAAAGATCACTTCAGATGATGAAAGCACAACGATGGTCGGTTTTCCTGCGTTGCGAAAGAGTATCTAACTGAACTGTTACTGTCTTGTTTTGCGACGAATGACAAGGATGGAAAATCATGTTTGGAGCGTAGACCTTTGTCGAGGAAATCGTCAAGAAAAATCTATACTTTGCTTTGCCTCAGTGTTGAAATTTAATTGATATAATCATCTTAGTTAATTTTGCAGAAGCATACTGTGACTGGGTAAAGACACAAGAAGTGAGAGTTTATTACACTGCTTTTGACTTCACAAGCCCCCTCATGGCATGATAAATGACTTTCACAGCCAAAGTTATGAAATCTGCGCTATTCTACATTAGCTTTCTCTAGTTTTTTACTTTCAAAGCTACCATGTTTTACCGTGTTGTTTAGTCTCCGATTTTCAAGGCAAAATTAACGGCAAAAAGTAACTGATTTCTGACTGTAGGAGCTTTGTATGTTTGAAAGCGAAGACGAAAATGCGCACCGCCTGACTGATGAAAACGTCAAATAAACACAAAGTTTTGGAAATGCCCAGTTAGGACCATGAAGGATAAATTTCGTTTGGTTTTTATTATTGTTTCTGATTTGGTTTGAAAAGCTCTAATTTAAACACCGGCATCCGAATAGCTACTTTGGGACCCTAGGATTTCAAGCAGGTGAAGCAAAATCCACGTCTAGTACAGTCTAAAACAGAAAACAGATTTTCGGAAATGTCGAAATAAAACAATGTTCAGTTAATTTCCGATCCTGTCTAACGGAAATCAACTTGAATTTAATCTGGTTGCAAGCCAAAATATTGAATTGTATGCCATGTACATTCGTAAACTTCCTTTATTTTCCTTTGTTTTCAAATTTACATTATTCAGTCATCGGCTGGAGAAACGTCATTGAGTTGTTGCTTCGCTACTAAGGCGGCTTCATTGTAACGAACCACTTCGGAACTCAAGAAATTTGCCGCGAAGTCTTACCAGTTCGACCTCGTACTAAGTTGGACGAATGCCCGAAATTTTCATACTTCATACTCAGTCGGCTATCGTCACAATTTGCCCAAAAATCAATCCCGCTAAACGCATTCGCCATATCAATACATCAACTCACCGGTGCAGGTGTTAGAGAAAAAAAGCTAGTTGTTCATCAGTGTCAACGAGCCGGATTAATTTTCGCCGCGTGGTATGTCGCAAACTAGTGAAAATGGCGCCATCCACATAAGTAATCTAAAGCCAGTGACACACGGTTCAACATTTGTTGATGAACAAATGTTGAACAGTGTGTCATGCTATGTTGAAACAGGCCATTCAACATGTTGAACATTGTTGAACGCAGTTGAACGAAATTCTGTTCAACAAGTTGCTGCAACATCGTTCAACATTTGTTGAGCAACAAATGTTGCACAATGTTGAACCATGTGTCACCAGCTTAAGGAAGAAGGATTTTCCTTCCCATTAGAAATTTCGCTGATCTAAGTAAGCAGGTAATTAAAATACCACAGAACGGTGTTGCTCGAGAGGTATGATTTCAAAAGTTGAAATTCTCCACAGAAAAGTTACACATAGATCACAGTCCACTGACTTCAGGATATGACTGAGGGCCGATATTGTACGGACGCGGTAGATATGAGAAGAAATAGAGTAGTGTTTCTACTTGAAAAGACAAGACCAACACTACTGAGCTAAATCGGAATAATACCTCTCATAAAGTCTAGACATTCTTGAATAAATCGGCGAAACACCGCGAAATGTCTGGAAACAAAGCACTGCACTGGATGAGATAATATAATTCTCGGGTAAACAAACAAGACGGCATCACGTGGACAGGAGCAAGAGAGGGAGAAAGAGAGAGAGAGAGAGAGAGAGAGAGAGAGAGAGAGAGAGAGAGAGAGAGAGAGCGAGCCCATTTGCCGAGTTATTCCAGCCATGACAATATGTGAAGGTTTTCTTATATTTAATCCTCGAGATGACTTTCGTAGTTAATGCAATTAAGCGGAAACAAATTAGGATCTTCTTGAGAAAGAACTGTCGGTAATTTTTTGAAGCCAGAAAAATAGTTATCCAAAAGTAAGAGCGACAATTTAAGCACTTCCAAGAGTTTGCACTACTCCAAGCTTTGTCCTTGAAAATAAAAGTTTAAGAAAACATTTGCTCGATTCTCGTGAATTCGAACCTACAAAAATTAAGGAGAAAAGTCAGTCTAATAATTCAGTGCGGAAGACCCGTACTGGAATGATTCGGCGGAGTCAAAATGCTTGCATGCATAATCATATAGGCAAACTTCTGCCCAATATGTGCTCCCTTACTAATGAA
>BLFK01000662.1:606287-623998 GCA_014634185.1 Astreopora myriophthalma | reverse complement strand
CCCCCCCCCCCCCCCAAAAAAAAAAAGGTTAACTGAAGCGAGGGAATAAGATGTCTTGAAAGAGAGGTGGGAAAGTCGAATTGTTCTTGGCGTCAATCCTTTGGTCCATTTTCCATCACCGCGAGCCCCGTGCACTTATGACCATTTTTTTAAAGCTAAACCGGCTTATCTCCCTTGATGTAAAATCAAGGGAACAAGAATCTACTTTGAAACTTTACCCTAAATTAAATCAGGTTCTTATGTGAAGGAAATCCTAATGGAAAATCTTGGTCCAACAGGCTCTTAAAATCTAGGTTCCTATACGCGGGTTTTTACTGTAATCTGTTCCTCAACTTTCTCATACCTGGTTATCAAACACCGTTCGATTGTACAATTGGAATAGATCTTGAGCAAGTCGTTCCCTGTTCTTCTTAAAGTCCTTCTCTGTGGAGTAAGAAGCAAGGAGGCCATCCAAAGAGCTCTTAGGACGGGAAGGTGGTTCTGTGGTGCATAAAAACAAAAACAAATTTGATCAACTTGATATTTAGAGTCGAGAAATCGAGCTACAACAAAACTTTGACCTGTATAACATCCAGCTTTTGTGGACTTTGGTGTCTTCGAAAGGAAAAAATTCGCTGAGGGTGTCTTGAAGGGCGTGTCACTTGTTGCTGAAAAGAAAGAGAAGACATCATGCTGGCTGTGCGTGAAGAATATTGCCTTGCCCGTAGTCTCTTACTTTCTCGCTTTTTTGCTTGTTTTCTCTCTCCCTTCACTCCTTCAAGACAAGGAGCAAAACTTTTGTATCCTTCCCCTAGCTTCTGACTTAACTGTTTGATGTAATTAAACTAAATACTAATACTTTGCAAAAGTTTCATGTTTTTTTTTTTAATTACAATACTAGTAGTGTACCTGACCCGATTAGCTTTGCCATATGCAGGTGGTCTGCTTTTGTAACTTCATTCACTTTGGTTAAAACAGAAGGAAAAGACCCTCATCATTTTTACGGATTTTCCGCGACGACTCCTTAAAGGCGCCGAGGGTCAGCTATGAAGCCATGAAAAGTCAAGTGGTTCATTCATGTTCGAATAGAAAAACACCTTCAGCTATGGAAAAAAGACTTTTGCATACCTAGTGGCCAAAAACAAAATGCTGTGACTCTCACAGACAATTTTAAAAATTTCGCTGACTTGATGAACAATTTCCTAGCGTTTCCCGGCTGAACCAAAGCCACAGTCCTGAATTAAAATCTCCCAAAATTGTCGATAAGTTATTAAGAAAAATGAACACAGATAACAAATAATATACAGTCACAAAAATTTTTACGTGATATTGTTTCCTCCACGGAGTAGCCGTTTTCTTCATCTGAATAATATTCCTCTGGTGTGAAGCCAGGATCCATGAACACGTCTTCCTCGAGATCATCATCGCCGTCATCGCTCACGATAAACGCTTCCAAGCTACAACAAGAGGCAAAAAATTCATTTTAACTTGTCACGCAGGCTCAGCCACGTTACGTGAACCCCCTCGCCACCCCACTCCTTTAGTTGACATGAGTACGCGTGTCAAGGGAAGTGGTTCCGCGTAGGTTACACCCCACACACCTGGCGTGGGGCCCATTGCTGGGTTGCGGGGATTGGCAGCTGTTACTCGGTCCAGGGGCTGGGGGAAAACGTCAGCACACGAAGATGAATTCTCCAAACATGAAAGCCGTTCATACTAGTTTCATTTTTGGACGAGACTAGCATGTTACATATTGAAAGAGTCTAAATAATCGCGAAGTAACTACGGTAACGCTAATTTCTATTTTGAAGCGGCATTCTCGTGGCCATTGCCGTCCTCGTTGCTAAAGCTCCCTATTTGCGGCCCAAGCACAATGCACGAGTGCAAATGAACACTATGCCCGACAAAGTCATTTTTATTAACATTTTTATCCAATAAACAAGGCCAAATGATGTCAAGAATGCAAGTTTTAACAGGGTTTGTACCCTTTTGGGGGTCAAAAATTCAAGGACTTTTTCAAGAATACAATTTTCATTTTTCAAGGACTCAGTGCAGTGTTAAATGAAATTGGTTTTTACCGGTCTTTTTTATTTCGTGTCGTTACTTCTTGGGCCGAAACATTTTCTTCGTATTAGCAACTTGACAGTCCGGGTTGGATGCCGCGAGCAAAAATTTCAAAGACATTCCAGCACCAAATGCAAGTTTTAAGGACTTTCAAGGCGCGTGCGAACCCTGTTTTAATGCAAGAACCAATCAGCTGTGGAGCTGTCATTTGCCTCCTGCTGAGTGCAAGAGGCCGCGTATTTGGCTGCGTATAATACTGATAATAATGTGCATTCATTAACAATGGCTTGAGCTGAAAACTGCTTCCCAAATAAATTTACCTATTTGCCTCTCTCTTTTGCTCTTCACCAGAAAAATGCAAAACTTTCTTGGGAGTTCGTATTTTCTGCAAAACTGAAACGAACATGTGGCAAATTATTATGACAATATCAAGTTAAAAGAGTCGAAACAAAGTAACAAAAGTATAAAATTGTCCTGGGGATATTTTGATTCAGGGGTCCCCTGCTAAGGAAGCAAGAGGCTTTTCAGTTTTTTGAAATTTATTTTTATTTACAGGTAACTCGTCATATTACTGGTTGGTGAAGGTTGTAATACAAAACACATCCAGTGCTACAGAGCAACCCCCCAACCCCCCTTTTCCCAACCAAGGGATTTCTTTAAATGACCAGATACCAGACTGTAACCTGACCACTAAAGTGAAATTTGTAAATCGCCCTTTGTGTATGACATCCGTAGACTGCAGACTGCCTAGAAACAGTGCTGATAAACAGTAGAGGGTTCATACCCTTTTGGGGGGTCAAAAATTCAAGGATTTTTCAAGGACTTTCAAGGATACAATTTTCATTTTGCAAGGGCTCAATCCGGTGCAATAATCAAACCAATGGAATAGCTTTTTATCAGTCTTTTTTACTATTTTGTGTCATTACTTCTTTGAGAGAAACATTTTTGTCATATTAGCCACTTGACAATCTGGGTTGGATGCCGTGAGCAACAAATTTCACAGACTTTCCATCAACAAATGCAATTTTCAAGGACTTTCAAGGCCTTGAATTTGTAGTTTTGAAATTCAAGGACTTTCAAGGTGTGAGCAAGCCTCTACAGTATTTAAGTCTAAGAACACATTTTAAAACAGTTAGCTTTCAATAATTATGAGTTAGGGTTTGAGGTTAGGGTTGGTCTGCAGTCTGCAGTTGTCATACACTGAACTGCCCTTATCTGGACTAAACACGTTTAACTAAAAATTCATCAGAAATCCACCAAGGTTCTACTAAGGAGTAGCTGATTTAGCTTGCACAGCCAAAAATGAAAAATGAAAAACAGACAGTAGTGGTATACGAGCAATGAAATGGGACTCACGTACAAGATTCAAAGTCATCGACATCATCTTCCTCGCTGATTCTGTCTGAGTGGCACTTCTTTAGGATGGTTTCCAGCAGGCTGAAAATCAATTTAAAAAAGGACGCAACAATCTTCCCACAAATCCTTCAAATGCAGATCAGCCACTGATGACCATAAGTTCTATCAGTAAAATTAACATGACCAGACTTCAATTAGCGCAACGTCAATAAATTAGGAATTTTGAGGGAACGTATAACAGTATTTCGCACTGCCTGCAATAGGTTATGGGAGAGTTTGAAAGAGTAGTTCCCTTTGCCCAGTTTTGTTAAGTGTAGAAAAACAAAATGCATTGATGCATGAATTATCTTTTAACGTGTGGCTCAAACAATCTATCTAATCATTTTTTTTTTATGAATGGACAATACCATCGAGGGAAAAAGAAAATATGTCTTGGTAAGATTTTCAGACATCATGTCTGACCATATTGTGAAATTGGCCTGATATTTTCAAAATTTGGTTGGGCAAGGTCAAATTGCCAACTGTTGTTTCCAGCACTGTATGCAGATCACAGGCAAATTGAAACAGACAATGAAGTTGAACAGGGGACCTCACTGTAAAGCTGGTTCAACATTTGTTTATCAACAAACGTTGCAGCTTCTTGCAAAACAAATGTTGAACAGTGTGTCATGCCATGTTTAATGTTTAAACAGGCATTTGAACATGTTGAACATTGAAAGAAATGAAGTGCGGGTTAGAAATGAACTGAAGAAATGATCCTCACACTTTCTGGACAATTTAAACAATTGTCTCTAATATGCACTTGAAAGATTCAAGTGACTCCAACGGGATTCGAACCCACGCCCTCTGCGATGCCGGTGCACTGCTCTTACCAACTGAGCTATGAAGCCACACAGTTGAGCGCAGGTCAATTTGTTGGGCTCATGCGTGTTTTCCCGTGAAAGGAATGATGATCATTTCTTCAGTTCATTTCTAAGCCGCACTTCATAATCATTTCTTTCATTCATCATTCCTTTCATAGGTTAAAATCGAGACGATGCTAGTGAGCGATCACTCCTCAGGCTGGCTTGGGGTGCCCCTGAGTTTTGCAGGGAGTTTCTCGTGGTTGCATTTCACTTGCTTGCTTGCTGGCTTTTGTATGGCCATTATGCTCAGCGTTTTCAAAGCTTTTCCCTCTCTGCACGTGCCTCATTTTGGTAAGTATTGGGTTGGTGAGTATTCCACTGATTGTTTCAGTGAGACGGTGCCTTTGGTGGTGACAGGTCACAGGGTTGCCATGGATACCTCCTTCCCCTTGACAGATCACTTCCCAGCTCCACCAACCTTCGGGCACCAGCTCCCAAGCTCATCTATTGTTGATGAGTTTAACAATAATAATTAATAATATCATTATTATTACAGACTGTTGTCCAGCTGCTCACCTAGACGCTGGCCTTGAAGTTTCCAATGGATCACTGTTATCTGTTTCAAGATCAACAGAATCAATCAGTTTCACATGTCTTTCTTCCTCAGAATTACTGCATTTCATGTCTTCTCCAACGTCGTCACCAAAATTATCAGTGCTGCTTTCAATGCAATCACTGATGGCATCAATGCTGTCAGCTGCTCCATCTTGATCCAGACATTTGCTTTGAATGTCACAGTCTTCATTGTGGCCGTACCATCCTGCAAACCCAGACATCCGATTGACTTTTGTGGCAATAATGGCCTGTGTGGTGCCTCCACTTAACATTTCATTGCTTGCTCGAAAATCACATGCCTCTTCATTTCTGTGAATGCTGTGCATGATTTGGCAAACATCTCCTGAAATGGGTTTATTACACTTCTTGTTTCTGTCTTCATCTTCGGTATCCTGGTCATCACTGTTAGACATGTCTGCATGTAGTTGCATTCCCTTATTAGACACTGTATCAGGTTCCCCTGTCCCTTTAAGAGACCTTTGCATAAAACCTGGCTCAAAGACATATTCCTGGATTGCATGGTTGTCAAAAGTGTCACTAGAGTTATCACCATTTTCAACAACAATGCTACCATCATCAACGTTGTCATCAGTGTTGCTAAAATCATCTTCACCAACACATTCATCATCATCTTCATCAACTACATCCTCACCACTGTTACTAATGATTTCACCATCTCCAGCATCTTGGGCCAAGCCATAATGATGTCCATTTTCTTTGTAATCCAGACTGCTTTCAACATCATCTTTCTTGTCATCAATGAGGCTGTCCTCAAGGACAACATCCCCTGCTTCAGTGAGCTGACTGTTGTCATAGATAGTGTGATGACCATTGTCGGTATTGGCATCACTGTTGACTTCATGGTCATCATCGTTGGAAACAATACTAGCATCAATGTCAAAATCATTGGAACCATTATTGCTGTCAATGTCGCCACCGCCATTGAAATTGACATTACTAGCATCATTACTGTCATTAGGAACAGCTTCTTCACTGCCCCGACCATCATCGGCATTATGATCACTGTCAACATTGTCAATGATGCCAAAGTCATCCGAATCATCACTGCCGTTGTTAACATCATCATCACTATCATCACTGGAACTATTCCCATCAATATCACTGGCTCTGACCTTGGAACCACCATCGTCATCACAATAATTAATGCTAGAAGTGTCAACATCATTGTTGGCTTCACTTTCATAACCATACTCATCATCAATGTCCTCTGCTGTGACACCCTTCTTGTCACTATCATTGCCATTATTATGGGTATCAATATTGCTACCAATATTGGCAAAACCATGGTCATCAGCATCATTACTGTCATGGTTAACATCACCATCACTGCCATCACTGGAAATGTTCCCAGCAATATCAGTGGCAATGATGTTGGGACCACCATCATTGCAACCATCAGCATCACCATTTCTAGTAATGTTGACACCATTGTTGCCTTCACTCTCATAACTCCACTCGTCATCAATGTTCTCTGTTGTAACATCATTCTTGTCACTAACATTGTCATTAATATAGGTATGAATATTGCTACCAATATTGGCAATGTTATCCAAACTGGAACCATCATATTTATCTGAAGTACTATCACTGTCTTCATGAATGTCATTATCATAGTCAACAGTACTGGCATCAACATGAGCACCATCATTGTAATTGTTATCACAACTATTGGCATGCTTGACATTTTTCTCATCACCCACATTATGGTCATCATCATCAATAATTATAACGCTGTCGTCGGTTGCACAACCATTATCAGCATCATCGTTACAAACATCTTCACTGTGGCTGTCATCAGTGTAATCCACAGCACCGTGTTTAGCAGACGTCTTGCTTTCATCAAATGCCATGTTCTCGTTGTTGTCCTTCAACATACAAGCTTCACTGATGCTAGTGGTTCTGCTAAGCTTAAGGTCAGTAGTTTCTCCTCTCATTTTGATTTCTTTCTGGAGCTGATTAAAAAGGCAAAACAAAGAGGTTACTGAAATGGATTGACTTCATCGCTATGCTAGATTTAAATGCAATATAAGAGAGCAAAACTAATGCTCTCCCCTTTGATTGCATGAACAGCATTTGAAATCCCTTAATTACAAAGAGGTTTTTTTTCCCATCCTGCAAATTTATTCAGTTTTTTTTTCCTTAGGAAAGTGTTGGCTAATTTGATCTCCTCCCCCTCCAACAAACATAGACATGATGAAGTAAGTTGGCTCCCTTAACGTTGTGCGAGAGCGAGGGAAAATTTGGGGGGATGAATCTTTCAATTTTCTAAACCAGCAAGAAATCGATCTACATTCACAAACGTCAGACCAGATCTGACATAATTAAGCTATTAAAGCTTAACTTACGGCTTCTATCTTTGAGAGAAGAGGCACATCAAACCACCCAAGAATTTTTCCAAGCCTTAAACATCTCTCTCTGACAGAATGACTTCTGGCAGTATCCATAATTTAAGGTCAAAAACCCCCTCACAATGCTATGTTCCTTTCTTCAAGGTTGAGATGAAATCGAATTTTGGCGCTGAATCGGTTTACCAGACGAGGTTACTAACTACATAAAACTGATTGGCCAGTATCAGTTTTGATAAACCAATTAGGATTGAATAAGTATCCAGGCCTTGAACCATTCCTGATGAAATCTGGGGCGACTTTCGACAAGAAATATGGCGGCTTCTTCAGCAGGTATGCATGTATGTCCTTTTTCTACGTCGGGCTTCATTTTTGACAGGTGATCTAATGGCTGGAGGTCGTTATAAAAATTTTGGCTTAACACACAGCACTACCATCCTCCGTCAGCTTGGTGGATCAACACCTGCTTCCAAAATTCCTCGAGGACTCACGTCTTGCAAGTATGCACAAGTATCAAATATTATTCAAGATCCTAAGACGCATTATTTAAAGTCGCGCTCAACGTTTGCTCCGAATTCTGGCTTGATCCGAAAAGCTAGTTGTTTGCCAAGTATTCATTCCGGCTGTTTTGAGAAACAAAGAGGCAAGTGTATTTATTCTCCGCGACATTTCAGCACCGCTGCCTTCGTGGATTCGTGTCCTGCCGCAGTGCAACCGTACCTGCGCTTGATTCGCTTTGATAAACCAATAGGAACGTGGCTGTTGTATTTACCTTGTACATGGAGCATAGGACTTGCTGCAGCCCCTGGCTCCTTACCAGATCTCCATCTCCTGACTCTGTTTGGATTAGGGGCACTGGTGATGAGGGGGGCTGGTTGCACGATAAATGATATGTGGGATATAGACATTGATAAGAAGGTAAGAGGATTGTAAGACGTAGGAAACAAATCCAAGAGGCATGTTGTAAAGGCAGGGATTATGGAACAGTCTTTTGGGGCCAAGGCCTCACCAGCGCCAGGAAAGTGGAGGAACTTCTTTTGAACACCAAACTTTGTTCCTAATATATGGCATCCACAAACCACCCTCCTATTCTCTGTGTACTCATCAAGACAACCCGGCCCAAAAGGCTAGTGACCGGGTGTGATGTGTGGTGGAAATAATAACTTTATCAGGAAATGTGACACTTGCAGGTTGAACAACTGATAAACTTGTGGACCTCTTATTGTCCCCTTCCTACTGAAACAGGTAGACTGTTTTTCGAAGAGGTGCGTAACAGTTGGTTTTGCCCCCAGACATCAACGATATAGGTCATGTTGCCTAACTTGTCAAATCCAAAAAGCTGAATGCACTTGATCACATTCCTGAGCATGTGAATTAGATGGTGCACTCTGCGAACAGCTAGAAATCCATAGATGAAAATTTCTTGGAAAGTATCTTAGACACTATCGTCATTCCTTGTCTAAAATACTTCCCTGTTAACTTTCATCTACCGATTTCCAGTAAACAAAAGTGCACCTTTGCCGTTCAGAGTATGCCATAGAATTTACACGCCTGGGAATGTGAGCACGTACTTTGACCTTTTGGGTTTACAAGCAGAGCCACGTGACCTACATCGTTGATATCTGGGGGTAAAATCACTGTTAAGCGCAGCTACGAAAAAACAGTCTACCCCTTTTGGTAGTATTGTCTCCAACTCCTGCGGGCACTCTCCAGATTGAATTGGAATTTGGAAATGTTGGTTTTTTAGGAGACAGGAAAACCAGAGTAGTCGGAGAAAAACCTTGTGGAGCAGAGCAGAGAACCAATGAAAAACTCAACCCACATATGGGATCATCCAGGATTTCAGCCTGGGCCACATTGGCTTTAATACCACTGCACCATCCCTTCTCCCCATAACTCAATATTTTTTTTCCTGGAGCCAGCAATCCTTTGTTACTGCAGCACGGATACAAATGACATTCTATTTTTTTTTATTTTGATGCCTATTTTAGGTCATGCGCACCATTATCAGACCATTAGCAGCTGGTTCTGTCACTCCCTTCCAGGCCTTGGTCTTCCTTGGAATGCAGTTGAGTGCTGGGTTGTCAATATTACTGTCACTCAACTACTACAGGTATCACTCCCAAGCTGAGGAAACCATGAACACTTTGATTTATTTCGACATGTCCACTGTGTAGTTACAACTTGCCTTTATCAGCTAAAAGGTGAAACCTGTGGTGAAGGCAATGTGGCTGCATGTTTAGGGCGCTGGACTTGTAAGATCACGGGTTCAAGTCCCGCCAAGACCACTTGCTCAAATATTGTTTTATGTAGTCCCTGGTTTAACTCCTCACTTGTGCTTGTAAATAGCCCACTGGCTTGCTTCCTGCCAGTTGAGATTTTTAATTAGTGTTCAATTACTGATGATGATGATGATGATGATGATGACAAGGATGATGATTTAAACCCCAAGAAAGCTATTAATGTGGCTGTGATGGTGAATGTTTGAGGACAAATGAAAAAAGCCAGAAATGTGAGATAAACAATCAAGCTGCTCCTTTCAAAATACCTCATTGTAGCTAGGGTCAAAATATCATGCAACACATTGAAAACAGAATTATTTCAATGGCGAGTATGTAATCTGTAAACATTCCTCCCTACACACAGTATTGCTCTAGGGGCATCATCTCTTGCATTGGTTATGACTTATCCATTGATGAAGCGA
This sequence comes from Astreopora myriophthalma, assembly GCA_014634185.1. NCBI lineage: Eukaryota > Metazoa > Cnidaria > Anthozoa > Scleractinia > Acroporidae > Astreopora > Astreopora myriophthalma. Next base: position 614,069 of record BLFK01000662.1, on the reverse strand, counting down.
CTCACTTATTGGCCTCAAGCCTTCCTTGGTAAGCACAATACGCACAATGTAGAACCAGTTTTTACATCCTATTTGGCATGCAAATAAGTTCTTTACAGTGAGCACCTCTAAGAAACTCCACAAGCAAAGACATGTTTGCAATGCAGTCCACCTCAGATATACTTGTATTCTGATGTAAATCATTCATAGCTTATGTCATTGTACGACATAAATAATGAAATCTTTGGTTAACAATACAGACTATCTATAGTTAGCAGTAGTCAGAGATTTAAAAGGTGTGCACTCAATACTGAGTTGTGTATATGCTGTAGTGCAAGGAGGCAGAAAAAATGGTAATTTCCAGAAAACAACTAACACTAGAAGTATTTATGGAACATTATTGTTTTGCAAGGAATAAGCCTAGCAAGAGTGAGAAAAGTAAACCGCAAACAGCAACGGTAATGTCTTTTGCCCAACAATAGAATCCAAGATGGCCGTCGTATTGGTTTTGAGGTTTACTAGCATGACCTAAACTGAACTTTGACTGGGCACACACACTCTCATTGGTCAATAGGAGTGTTTAGATGAGAGCATGTAAACACGGCTGTGACATCACGTGAATTTTGATTGGTTGTGTGTGGTTAGATGTGCGTTTGGATTGGCTGGTAGGAAATATGAGCATGTATCAAGACAATCTATTTCAATCAAGAAGTAAATAAACAGCATTTTCCTTCATTTGTTGAATTATTTTTGGGAATTATTTTATAAAAGCAATAGGACCTTTTTCCATGTTTACATAGCCTCAGCTAAACACAAGGGGGCTTGGGAGAATTGGAGACAGTTATGCAAACCCGAGACTCAGTCTGGAAAAAGTTTTCTATTGCTTAATTTTCAAATTCAACTAGACCAGAACCCAAAAGGATCCCAAATTGCCTTATACCGGTACCCTGTTGTCCCAGCCTCGGTTGTTCAAAAAGGGGATGGTGCCATCCACTGAATATACCACTATCCATTTGATATTAGCATTAGCAAAACCGATTGAGTTATCCGTTGGATAGTGATTTATCCAGTGGATAGTGCTATCCACCCTTTAGAACAACCGGGGTCTGCTGCATATTAAGCCCAATTATGTCAGTAACGAATTGACCCAACTCCCTGATCTGGTCTTTGCAGATAAGGACTATAAACCATAGACCATGTCTCACAACCCTTGTTAAACACACTGTTTGCAAAGAGTAGGGTCCCCAGTGTCAATGTCTGGCCTATTCGCGCCAGCAATAGTGCCCTGCTTAATGCAATATCTCAAAAAGGCTACTATGGAACGTGAACAAAAACAGCCTTCGTTAAATCAAGGCGACATTTCCAAGTGCTCGTACAAACAGAACAAAACAGAATCTGCATCAGTCAATGTCTTAACCACTTCCTTGAAAAGTTTTTTCAATCTATTAGCTCCTCCCCTGCCCAATTGTACATCATAGTTACAACTTTAGCTCTTGGGACCCCTTCCCCCTTGGTACTTTTAACCCTATAACTCCCAATAGTGCCACTTATAGATTTTACTCTAATGCCAGACGACTTTACTTGTCAGTGGGGGACCCCTCAGGGCTTATAGGGTTAACAGAGGAAGTACAGATATTTCCTGGAAGTGCAGAGTCTCAAAACTCAAAATGAGTTCAATGATCTGTGCTTTGATACAAATTCTTTGCTAATAGGCTTGACTTTCAACTGGGGTGCACTTCTTGGCTTTGCTGCAGTCCAAGGAAGCTGTGATTGGTCAGTTTGTCTGCCACTATATGCAGCAGGAGTCTGCTGGACTCTCGTCTATGACACCATCTATGCACACCAGGTTGGTGATCTGATATTGTTTCTGGTTTGTCGTGTTTCCGAACTTACGCGCTGACTGGCATCACTCACCTCGCCATTGTGATGGTAACAAAAGACAAAAAATGCTTTCACTTTATGCCATCAAGTGTCATGGTGGACTTAGTGAGGACGAAACATTTGCTCGAAGTTACTGTGTGAATGACATTTGCTTAGATTTATATTGCATTTGTTTACAAGCAACAATATCGAGTGTTTTTTATTTTTCAAAGGAACCCAAGTCTTATTTTTAAATTTACTAAATTGTTTTCTCCTATCCAACAACAGACAGGTGTTGATGATGATAATGATCTCAATGTTACCACAATGAGTACATTAAAAACAACAGACAAGTTGCGTGATTTTTATGTTTTTGCACAGTCACACCATGCAATCCATTGGACGGATCTACCTGAGCATTTTAGTGCACTTTTCGTGCATGAAATCCTCTTATTTATCTGCTGGCAGCCTTATTTCTAATCACTTCTTTTTCATAGGACAAAGGAGATGATGTGTTAATTGGTGTAAAGTCCACTGCATTGTTGTTTGGAGATCAGACAAAACCTTGGCTCACTGGCTTCAGTGTCATTATGTTAAGTAACCTTGCTCTTGTTGGAATAAACAACGGACAAACATGGCCTTACTATGCTGGACTGGGCTGTGTTGCCGCACACCTTGCTTGGCAGGTAATTAGAGCTGACATATCCCAAGACTAAATTCAGAACTTAAACAGTGATCGACCATCAAAATAACTCATAGTAGCAAGGCCTTGTGAGCATTCATTAGCTTTGACTATGAATTTGAAGGAATCGTCCCTCGATTTTAAAAAACTGCAAAAAGTGGTAGAATTCTTTAATGTATCATGTGTTCCTCACTACCAGGCACATTCATGAAGTTTTCAAACATTAAGCGATGATAAGACCAAACATACTATTTTTCTTTCTACTCACAAGCAGGCAAAGAGTAAACCCTAAAACTTGACATAATAAAATGATTTGAAAGACTACAGTGAAGTTTCAATTCACCTTCGAAGATGCTGTGAGTAATTTTAAAGTTCAGGAAAGACCTGCCAATGCTCAAGAAGAATAATTGAAACAGTAGTCCTAATAATTATTATTAGGACTACTGTTCCTAGCCCTCCTATCTGGTTTTCAATGCCCTCAGCTGACTCACCAGCAAGGATCTTTTCCTCGCCACACATTGTATTTGTGATTGTTTTTTCCCTTAAAGAAATCAAGTGAATTGGGGGCACGAGAAAAACCTTTAATGTCTTAATGAAATTATTATTATGCTTCACTTGATTTCACTCCTAACGGGAGATATGAACTCACTAAATTGACCTCGCTCCCAATGTGTGGCTTCATAGCTCAGTTGGTAGAGCATCGCACCGGTATCGCGGAGGTCACAGGTTCGAATCCCGTTGAAGCCCTGATTTTTTCAGGCTTCTCCTTTCCAATTGCTTAAATTGGAAAATTAACTGCGGTGATCATTCTTTACTTTCATCTGCAACCGCAGTTCACATATGAATTATTTCATATATACTTCACATTATTTCACTCCTAACGGGAGATATGAACTCACTAAATTGACCTTGCTCCCAATGTGTGGCTTCATAGCTCAGTTGGTAGAGCATCGCACCGGTATCATGGAGGTCACGGGTTCGAATCCCGTTGAAGCCCTGATTTTTTTTTTTCAGGCTTCTCCTTTCCAATTGCTTAAATTGGAAAATTAACTGCGGTGATCATTCTTTACTTTCAGAACTTAACACTATTAGTAATGTATTTGGCCACCCTTTGTCCTTTCAGATTAAAGCTGTGGATCTCTCTTATTCTGCTGACTGTTTGTCAAAGTTCAAGTCTAACAAATGGCTAGGGTTGCTTCTCTTTGCTGGTATCGTAGGTGGAACTGTACTCAAGACATCTCAGGATGGCAATAAGGAAGGGGAAAACAACACACAACTTTAGATTTAGCAAAAATAAATGTGCCAGTGCTGTCATCTGCACAGCTGTATTATCAGGAGCTCACAAACTTTGTTAAGGGGGCTGTGTCACAGCTGTGCCATCTATTTTGATTGGTTTGTCAATTACTTGCCATGCAAGAAATTAAACTTTTAAACAACAAAACAAAGTTTGGTCACAAAAGAAAAAAATGTCTCCCAAGCATATGTAATTAAAGTTACAAACAAGGGAGGTAAACTTTGAAAAACTGTTTGGCTGAACAGTTTTTTAAAACCCCAGGTGCAATCTGTTTCAATCTTAAATGAGTTTTGCCCATCCCTTTCTTCTTTTGTATTTACTGTTTTATTCAAACCTTCAATGTCTTAATGAAATTATTATTATGCTTCACTTGATTTGGATGCCAGTTCCCAGTCGCTGAATTGGCGAACTTTTGTAACACAGGCTCTTTAATTTGGTGGGAAAACCAGACAAGTAGCCAGCAAAAACATTGAGTGTATTCAGCACTCTTTCCAAGAATGTCCAGCTGTCATTTTTGTAACCAATGGGAAAATCAATTTGGTGTTTTTAAATAGCTCTAATGTTTGCTAACCTCTTATTAATTTAGTCATTTTTTAATGAATTTAATTTCAAGCAATCCAAGATGGTAGCTGAAAGAACATAATGACACAACATCCACATGTCAAGTTATTCTTATAATTCAAAGCCTGGGTTAGCTCTGATTAATACCTATAGGTTGGCATGGTACTCATCTCGGTTTAGCACTAACCTTGCTTCAAAAAACCACAATCGTGAACAGCTGAAGGACCACAAACGGATATACATGTGCAAATGTTTTATTTTCCTCACTGGTCTCGTGCCCCCATAAGCTGAACTGCAGGCCAGCAAGAACCCAGTTTTATACAATAATTATTATTGTGTACTTAGTGATCTTGCCTTGAAAGTGAAAGTTTGCCCCACAAGGAATCCAGGCTCAAAACAGGACTCCCTAAGCATAAAAAGATAAGGATTTGTATAAAAGTTTTTCATAAATGGGTGAAGAAAAGAAAAATCAATGGAAATGTGCCAAATCAGATTTGGTCTGTTGTTCTTTAACTCTTTGGGAGCCTCTGAAGTACATTCTATCAAGATGTAGTCTTCTGGTTTGGCTCGAGCAATTCTCGAAAAAATGCACTACAGAGACTCCACAAATGCCAGAAACAACAGCTGGATAGCATTTTATGTTAGGTAGGCTTCAGTGGTAATATTAAGTTTATTTTTCATTTCCAGTTTACAACAAACTTCCCTACAAAGTCTCCTCTTTTTCTGCTTTGAGAATGCTGTTTTGATACACACATCCCTGTTTTGGGGGCATGTCATGTTCACAGACTAACTACCAGAAAAGCAGCAAGCTTTATATTGAACAAACCAACTCAACTCCCTGTCGCTTCCACTTAAAAAGCTTAGGTCACTGAGCACAAACTCTAAAATGGGCCACACTTTGTCATTCACAGTTTCCACATACAGCTGTATGTGTGGAAAAATAAGTTAATATTTCAAGCTTTTTATGCCAGGCATTACACTGTCCTCACTTTTTAGTCAATTTGCTAACGTCAATGCTCATCTGAAACTAACTTAAAAGTTTCTTACATCATCCCTGTGCCTGCATTTTGCAAAGCGTCTTGGCCAGAGGCTTATACGTAAGGAGGCAACCTCTTGCTACAGTTTTTCCCTACCTCCCCTCTTGTCAGCTGCTTCTGACTACAAACCTTATACACTGTATTTATAACATAAACGAGGCCATGTGTCCATTGGTTTTCATTTTCCATGACCAACTTTACAATGCAGACCTGCTAACCCCCAAAATATGCAAATGTGGAGATTTTGACCAAAAAATAGCCAAGAAAAATCTATAACCTGGTGCCAAAATAATTGCATTAAACAAGAATTAAAAAGTTTTCAAAATAGTTGTTTCTTTGTGCTCCCTATTGTATTCAAGCTTTCCTTAAGTCTGTTATATGATGTGCCAAATCAGTCTTGTCTTGCAGTCAAACCATAAAGAGTTTGCAGGTCTGATACCATAACATAACTTGGCAATGAAATTTTAAAACGTGGCCTGGTTTTAAGCATTTTCAATAATTATTAGCTAAGCCCTGGTGTCTTCATTCTCAAAAAGCTAGCTGGTGCTTTGACAAGTCGAAAAGCTGAAGCCTTCTGATCCCATATTCTTGCTGGATCAGTATCACACAGTACTTCTACCTTTATTCTTACAGGTCCAGTCATTCTCCTATATATTTGGTCAGTCATACATGCAAATGCAACCAAAATTTATACCAATGATAAGAATTCATATGAAAAATATGAATGGCTAGCAAACTTTGCCCATTCTCATCTCAACCAAATGGGGTACTCTTGTGCAAATTTCTTTCCTAATAGTATCACAAGCATAACAAATGAATTAAACCTTCTGCAAAGTTATTACTGACAGCAAATTCAGCTTTCAGAACATTGTCAATTGACTGACTCAGTTGTGCAGCAAAATTGTTTCTGAGTGGGATACCAGTAATGAAATTCTGTCTGAAAAGTATGCCAATGCTCAGTTAGGAATTCTATGGCACAAAATGTCACAGCTGAGCTGATTCTTGCAAAGTAACAGCTCACCAAATTGTCAGCCAAAGGATGCGTTCTTTCAGGACTATTCTGTTTATTTCTATTCCGGCCTGGGTTAACAGAAGAACTAGAGGTTTTCCAAAGGAACGTGTTCTGAAAACGGAATGGTTGTTTCAGAGGCAACCTGAGATGTACTGCGCAGAATAGTCTGGACACAACTAAGGGGCTGTTTACATGCACGGAGGAAGATCCTAGCAATGGGAAGATTCTAGAAAGCGAAGAAAGTTTCTGTGTGGTTTACAAGCAGAAATTTCGGTTGCAGTTATGGTTCATAATTGGTAAAACAAAGCTGCTGAAAGACCGGAAGCCGCCATGTTTGTTTTTTTGTCCCTAGTGCTAGGATCTTCAAGGGAATGCAGTTTACACAGTGTTAAGATCTTGATAGTGCTAGGATCTCAGTTAGGAAGATCCTATGACTAGAAACATCCTAGCGCTAGGGCCATGTACGACTTTTTGCATGTAAACTAAATAGAGAAAACATATGGTGCTAGGAAGATCCTCCTCCAAGCATTTGTCTAGTACTAGCATCTTCCTCCTTGCATGTAAACAGCCCCGAAGACCGACATTTTGCTGGCCACGCACAATTTCCATGCCAAAATCCCCCCGCCCCCCCACCAAAAAAAAAAAACATTGTGTTCAGAGTAAACCCCATTCTGTTTGTTCTGTTCATTTTGCTATCAGGAGCAGAACAGAATGATCCAAAAGAATTCACCCAAGGAATGGGACAAACTTCAGGATGACATTAGACACTGAAAGACTAACAACTATCGCTAAGACTACTATTACAAAGATACTTTTTCCAAACTTCCTTGATGTGTGTTACACAAATATTTCTTTGAGTATAAAATTTTAGTAGAAATTCTGAAAATCTGTACAAGATAGAAGTGAGTCAGTGTTAAGTACAAAACTAGCTAAAGCGAGGCAGGAATGGTGATTGGTGTGTTCCACTGGAAGAACTTTGATTGGGATCTGCAAAAAACAACAAGATATTCAATTAATAAAAATTGGACAGTTCAGTGATGTTACTGGGACAGAAGTGCTCAAAACTCACCCAATGTTCACATACCACATTATTTTTGAGAACTTTTTAATTGTCAGTAATGATCTTCTATCCACTGAGCCCTTCAATTGAAAGGCACCAGGCAAAAATGTGTTGAGTGACTTTTGTGCAGTTTTTAGGTTATTTTGTAAACTCACGGCTATTTCCACCAAATCAACTGCACTAAAACTGCAGGGTGAACATCCCCATGCTGTGTGCCAAAAATTAGGGCACTGGCAAAAAATAGAGCCAAAAGAGTTTTTGCCAGCCTGTATTTTAATATTTTTAACTCTCTCTAAC
>BLFK01000662.1:582835-600884 GCA_014634185.1 Astreopora myriophthalma | reverse complement strand
ACTTTTTTCCTTTTCCCTCATTAGTTCATTCGCCCAACTTGGATCTAGGTAATTGCACACCATAATCACTGTTTATTGCGAAATGATTTTGCCGAAATTTCGCAAAATGACCAGATGTACTAAAAAAGTCAAGGAGAACAGGTTTGCTCTGAGCCCTTCGATTAGTTTAAGCTACTGGAGAACCTCGGAGATCTATCAAAGATCTACCAAAGATCCCTCAAAGATCTTTAAAAGATCTTCATCCTCGAGGACCCTTAATGGGTCTTAGGATATCTTTAAAGACCATCAAAGATCCTGCGAATTTTTGCACCTGGGAGAGGATTCATAGACCCCAGTGAAATATAATTATGAGGACTGGTTTTCGAAAAATAAACTTACGTTTCTTGTTGACTTTAGGCCTAAGAAGTTAATCAAAGGTACAAATTAATCAAAGGTAACATATTTTTGTTGACCCAGTTCTATTTCTTTATTTTGGTGCGTCTTATTTATTATCAACAATACCAGACATCAAGCAAGGTTAAAAATAATTTCTATCTGATGTAGTTTTGTCCCTGCAACAGATACTGTACACTTCACATAATTTGGACAAGAAGTGTGCACTTACTGAACACTGGTAAACTTCCCATGAGCCTGTTTGCTTTCTTTAAACAGGATTCTTGAAATTGAAAAAACAAAACAAAACGAGTTACGGAGTCAGAACTGCTCTAGAACAGGACAACAGCAGCTTAGGATGAACGGGAGAAAAGGAGCACCCAGAGAAAAAGGGATTGGAGAAACTGGAATGGATCAGAGCTTGATAACTTTTTGGATGAAGCTGCTCCTTTATAGATGATCAACCACACTGACTTAAAATTATTCTGTGATCTTCTTGACCCTCACTACCAAAATGGGTACACTGCGAATTTGAAGACGTGTGTGATGGTTGATTTTTCTTCAAACATCAATGATGTAAGTCACATGGCTCCAATTGTGCTCTCTGCAAACAGCAAACTTTTGTTGACAGCATATTGGTAGATGAACAATTTTTTTTCAGTATTTTTGACACTATCCTTTCTTTTCTTCAATACTTCCCCTTTAACTTCTATCTATGGATTTCCTGCAAACAGAAGTTTGCCCTTTGCAGCTCACAGAATGCAGCATCGAATTCACATGCTCAGAAATGCGAGTTCTCGTGTTCGACAAGCAAAGACGTGACCAATATCGTTGATATTTTGGGGGCAAAGTCAACTGACACATGTGGCTCCAAATTCGCAGTCTACCTCTTTTGGTAGTACAAAGAACTTTTAACACATAAATTACGTGTAATAAAGTGGCTAATGCCGTTAAACAGTGCTCAATACACTTTTTAAGTGTAGAGCTTTGAATAAGAAGATATAACGGAGAGACAAGATTCTCTGTTACTCCGAGTTTCGTGCTCACGCACTCATCAGACAGTAAATACTGTCTGATGAGTGCGTGAGCACGAAACTCGGAGTAACAGAGAATCTTGTCTCTCCGTTATATCTTCTAACACATAAATTAAAAATAAATTAATTGGAATTGACACTGTTTTAAAATTATTGTAATCTTCTCACCTGCTAGTCATCCAACCCTTTGGCCATAATGGCCGTACTTCATTTTCAAAGAAATGCTGAAAGAAAGTTCCAAAAGTTATTGGATGATCAATCAATTGATCAAATCAAACAATAATTGTGCAGAGAATCAACTCAAGACAGAAAGAGCATCCATTTTTTTGTTCTTTCTACACAATTATTGACCTTGTCTGTTATATGGCAAAATGGAATCCAATTGCTTTATGGAATAAAGATAAAAAGGGAAAATATGAACAATGGAATGTAATCTAAGTGTCCTCTGACAAATCATAGATGTCAACCTATCAAAAGAAATGGAGGAGAGTATTGTAGAATTCACTTTGTATAAAAATGTACTTGTACTTCATACTCTTTGTCCAGTGTTGACCCTAGCATTGGGTGACAGATGTGACCAGAAATGGTTGACAAACATGTCAGGGTTCTTATTAAGAGCCAGTAACCGGTTATTTTTACTGGCTTTTCAAGTACATTTTACCAGCTAAGTTGATGGAAGTCAAGTAATGATGAACTGTGTTGTGTACAAGACTGTGTTACTTCGTTACCTGGTATTGTCTTTTATTCTCCTATTCAAACTCCTATTCAAAATCTTAACAAGAACCCTGCCTATGAAGTGCTGTGGGCTGCTTAAATGGTCAAATTGTGGCTTGCTGAACAAAATCTTAACAAGAACCCTACATGTAACCTTTGATTCAACCATACCAAACCAATTTTTGGACACTTGGGGCACTTAACCATCCCGGTGGAAATTTTAGATGAAATTATTAAATGACGCAGCTTATCCTAATAAAAGGTGGGTAGGGAACAAAATTTACTGGTATCAATGTGAAAGCCCAAAAAGAACAGAAATAAGACTGATTCTGCTGATGCATCATAATTTCTGAACAGTTCCAAATGGAATGGTGCATACCATTTGACGTTTCAACCAGAATTTCTGGGTTTTCTGTGTAAATGGTAACTACCCTTGATTAATACCTTTAAATATTCTTCCGCTGACTGGGTTCTTGTCTTTGACATTTCAAAGATTTTGATCTTCATCTGGACAACATCACACAATAGGCCCCTATGGAGAAATTTCAAAAAGAGATTAGAATGGCTAGAAAATTGATTGTATGGCTGACATACTTATCCTACTAGTGCGACTACCAGTCAAAAGCATACCTTAATTCATCAGTCCAAATGAATTTCCGTTTGGGAACGTTCTTCTTCGTTTTATCCTCAAGCTGGACAGGTGCCTGGAAACAAAATCCATAATTTAAAATATCTGTATTTGTAGCCACGATTCGCAAGTCTTTTGTTTTTACTAGCAATTTTTCGTATTGTTCGTAATTAGTCTTCCTGTTCTTTCCTTAGTTTTTTGTTCGTTCTTGTTTCTAATTAGTTTTGTTTGTTTCTAAGCATTATGCAACTTGTAGTATTTCATATATTGTTTCTTCACTTGCTTTGTGTAATTTTGAGATAAAAATTTTGATATAAAAGTGTCGTTTGCATTTATGGTATTCAGTCGTCGTAAAACCGGAGTGCTGCACAGATCTTTTAAGTGTTGTAATTTTTCCATCTTCAGTTTAGACTTCTCTTCATTTTTGTAGTTCCTGTACTTTTCTTGTGTTCTTATGTAGGTCTATCTGTATTTTTCATTTTAGTGAATCGTTAGTGTTAAAGACGATATAAAGGTGTGCGAGGAGTATATTACAGTATTTGATTGCTTCGTTTTTGATAAAGAGATGTTCAGTGCAAGTAAACATGCTTACATTAGGATCTGTCGGAGTGGTGATTTCATCTCCTTTCTCACTGTCATCAGTGACCTCCATCGCTGACTTGAAAAGTTCTTTCTGTCATAAAAAAGGCAAACAGTCAGTCAGCCACAGAGGCCACAACAACTGACATGCTGTAACATTTTTCAAAAGGTGGGCAGTGCTTCAAGCTCAACTTATTTCAAAGTCACCTTTTGTCAACCTAAAAGGAAAAAGTGCAGGGCTTGAGACTAACTTTTCAGCTTGCTAGCCCACTGGCTAGTGACAGGGTTGATCCACTAGCCAAAAAAAAATTTCACTAGCCAGACGCAGACATTTGTTACTGTAAAGTGAACAAAAGATTCTCCCAGACTTGATTTCACGCATGACTAATCATTAGCGGCAAGCAGTTCATTTGTCGTTCGTCGCTTTTTACTAAGGGAAAATACAAACAAAAAAGTCAACCATTCTTTCGCAGTTTTAATTAGTAATTTAAAGTTCTTGTTTGGGCCAATAAATTATATATATGATATTTATTACAGCCGATGTTTTAAATTCTGCACGCTTTTACTCAATTTCGTTTTGTGAACTGGGCCTCCAGTGCTCAAAATTTTCACTAGCCAAAATGGCTAGTGAAGCGCAAAAACCATTAGCCAAAATGGAATTTTTACTAGTCTGTGGCTAGTTGGCTACTGTTAGTCTCGAGCCCTGAAGTGGTTGCCAGGCAAGAAGTATTGGTCGCCAAATTAAAAGACACTGTGTAATATTACACAAGTGGTAATACCACTGACCATACTGGTTAATCTCTCGCCTTTGAAATTAATGGCTGCCAAACCCTGATGGTGAACGCAACATTTCAAGGCAGACAACCGGGGTAAAAGTGGCAAATTACCCAGAAAGGGGAGCGTAATTAATACTTTGTGCAAAGGTTTATCTCACTTCAACTCTGTAAAGGTTGTAAAAACATTACAGCTTTGCAAATGACTGCCAAACCCAGGTCGCCAAACTGGCAACTTGCACCAAAATCTTAGTCGCCAACTTTTTTTCTACTCGCCATGGCAACCCAAACGGTTGCAGCTTGGAGCACTGGTGGGTGTAAAATACAAAAGGACATGAGGTTCCCTACAATGTATCACACAACTGAAGTACGAAAAACAAAATGATGCCTTTTCCAGAATTTAGAAATGCAAGCCCCTATGGGCACTGAAACTTAAGGATCATTTCTGATCCCTCAAGGACTAGCCACAGGGTTTGTACACTTTTTAAACCAACAATTCAAGTACTTTATAAGGACTTTTAAGGACCACATTTTGAAATCCCGAGGACCTATTTCTAGTCTGACAATACGATTTTTTTTCCTTTTCCATAATCAGCCAAGACTGAAAATAATGAAAAGGAACTGGTAACCATTCTCAACCCACGCCTCACAAAACTTGAGCCGATGATTATTTTTACTGCAGTTTTCAAAGACTGAAAATATGGGTTAATAAAAATTCAAGGACTTTAAAGGACATTCAAGGACCAGGAAAGAATAGCAGGGATTTTCAAGACTTTCAAGGCCTTGAAAATGTACTCTCAAAGTTCAAGGGACAAGCCCTGTAGCCAGTAACAGAGATGGAGCATGGTTAAGTGTTAGTGTGTGGATCATAATTGTTGGTCAAAAGCATGCATAGCCACTGTGTGCAGGTGCCACTGCTAATTTCAAATTAATTAATTAAGAAGCCTGACTGTAAGTGCTTTCACACTGTGCAATGTTTGATGCTACTTGTATCACAATGCAAGTGCAAGACGAGTTGCACAAAACATTTTACAGTTTAATAGGTGCAACACACCTTACAACGGTCAAAATCTTTGCAAGATAAATTGTGGAACCCATTGCAGAAAGTAGAATCGAGTTCAATTTGTCATGAAACTTGTGATGCCAGATATGTTACACTAAGCAATGTCTCATGCAACTTGTCTTGCAATGGCACTGCGTTAAACGTTGCAAGACAAGTTGCATAAAAGATTGCACAGTGTACACTGAGTGTCCATGCAACAGCGCCTTAATGAGCCCCTGATTTAGATCTGTTACCATCCTCTCTTTTACCTTATGGTCAACTGGGTTTTCTCCATCTTGTATGGGAGCACTGGAAGAAAATATTATTGAATGAATATTATTATTTTTGGCTTTTCTTTTGCAATCTTTAAAATGTTGATTTTTTTTTCAATGTTTTCAATTAATTCCCAAAACTTACCCCCCTGAGTGCCAAGCCCGCAGAACCCCAGCAACTGGTGGCCATATTGGTTTTTTTTGTCAGTGGATGTCTAATTCCTTCCCAGACTCTTTTAAACAACCACAGATAAAAACGCCGAACAACCGGAGTAAAGAAAGTAGCACTTCATAGAGGACGTATATATGTGTCCTTGGTAGCTGAGTGTTGTATTAGGACATATGTCCTTGGCATTCAAGGGGTTAAATAGTTCTATTACTCTGTGAATACTTCACTGTATCAAGCAAAGAAACTTGATTACGAGTGAAAAATGGATCAACGAGTGACGTTAAAACTGTACCTTTGTTTCTGGCTTTCTTCTTCCACATGCTGTCTAACCTCTTCTTCAAACCTCTTAATTTGTTCTGGTATAACTCTATCAACAGCTGCATAAAACACCCAACAACAGAGCTATCGTCAGCTCTCACATTTTCATGTACAACTGTAAATGCTTCAAATAAATATTTTCCTTGAGAAATTCATGGCTAAGAGGAGTTGTTACTAAGTTGCTTTCCATCATTTTGGTGAAAATTAATATAGATTCTCACACACTGAATGCCATTTGTCTGCCACATGACAATGCAACAGCACTTTATTGACATTTGTCACAAAGATAACAGAACTGGAGTCAACAACCGGAAAAAACTACCCGAACGTTGATACACTTCTATAAACTTAGGCAAGAACTCGCTAAGGGGTGGGAGGGTGGGAAAACTGTTGCACTGTCAGGCAAGAAAAGAAAAACTGAATCACGTGACCGAGCGTGAAACTAACATCCTGACTTGTACCCAGGTCCCTCATTCAGTGTGAGAGAACTTCGTTTCCTGCCTCTTTCGCAAGCTCAGCCGGCAGGAAAAACATAACCACGGTGCCTTGCCAATGGCACGTGGGACACCAAAAAAACAATTTCTGAACAGAGAATCACTGGCGGAGTATGAGGGTAAACCCTTCAACATTCCAGATGAGGTGGCCATAGCGAATCTGGACAGGTCAGTACCATTAGGTCTTTAAAGGAGCTATGTCACGGTTAAATGGGTTTGAAAAGTTTAGCTAAACTTTTCAATTTTGTTGTTTGTAATCCGTGTCAATCTTCTCCATCCTTAACCATCTTTGTTCCTTTCTGGTTCATTATTATCTCTTTGGTGTTTTTCCACCTTTGTAAAGCATTATTTTCAGGTTTCCTTCCATTTAAAGGTAAATTTGTTGATGATCAAAATACCTCAAAATATCGTGACAGAGCCCCTTTAAGCACTTTCTCAACTCTATCACTTAAATGATTTGTTGGGCCAGGTGTCCAGCTTTGTCGGGTTTCTTGACCCAAGACTAGTCTCGTGTATCTAGCACAGACCGTTTGACAACCCAAATCCAAGAATCAGGAATCAGGGCTACAATACTTAACGTACCAGTGATTATAAACTCTTTACACCAATCATACATTTTAGTTTTCAAAGCCTCCCAAAATGCACTATAATTTCTTCCTGAACCAACCCCTTCAATAACAGTTCAAAATGACTTCCTATACCTGCTTTTAGTTTAGCCATTGGCTCTCTCAAACGCCCAGCCTGCAAACAAATGTCATGACAAAAGAAGTAAAAAATAAGGAGTTGATGAATTGAATTCTCCATCAAACATTTCAAATAGAATCAATCATTTCACCATAGTTTCTACATAAGGATGTTGAAAGAACACAAGAATTCATAAACCATGAGCCACAGGTGAGTGATTTATGAACTCTTCTTAGACTAGTGTTCTTCCAACACCTCAAATAATGGTTGTATGAGGTGCCAGATCTAACAATATTGTACAAGTTTCATATTTATGGTAACTAACAAATACATGTACCAGTGGAAGTAATATTTTTACCAACCAAAAAAAGTAGACCAAAGAAATAAATATACATGCAGTTATGACAAACTTACACAGTTATGACAAATATATACAGCCACAAAAAATATACAGCTACGACAAATATACAATTTATATGGCTACGACAAATATATATACGGCTACAACAAATATATAAGGCTACTGCACCTGCTTTTTCTATTTCTCATTGTCACATTTGGTGCCTATGTGGTTGATCAGCCCATAAACCATCGAATGTAGTCTACTGCTTTTATATAACAATTCAGGAGAGGTTCAAAATTTGTATGGGTTATACTGTTTCAGGGTTTGTACCCTTTCCTGGACCATGAGGACTTTTCAAGGGCAAATTTTAGCTGCGAAGCAGTGACAACGAAACGCGAAGCGGTTAGGGAAGAAAAACCTCTGGTTTCGGTCTCCCTGGAATCTCACTTCCATGCAGATGCCAACTGTTAAATGCTTCAAAATAATCGTTAAGAAAACAACCAGTGAGAATCGTGCCATCACGTGCTTGTCAGCCAGAAATTTGTTCAATGGCTGACGAGCATGTGATGGCACGATTCTCATTGGTTGTATTCTTAACGATTTTGAAGTGTTTGACAGCTGGCATCCGCATGGAAGTGAGATTCACAGCGACCAAAACCAGAGGTTTTTCTCCCCTCAACACTTCATTGTTGGTTGTCGCCGCTTCACAGGTAAAATTTGTCCGTGGAAAACAAAGACCGCTGGGACCAGGCTACAAGGACAATTCCCATATTTCAAAGGCTCCAAGCACGAGTGCAAAATCAAACTAACGTCACCATAACTTGTTTGTTTGTTTGTTTGTTTTTTTCACATTTTGCGTTGCTCCTTTCTGTCAGTAACATCTATTGGCACATTAGCAACTTGGCAAGCTGGGTTAGATGCCTTGAGCACCAAACTTCAACAACTTTCAAGCACCAAATTCAATTTTCAAGAACTTTTCAGACCTTGAACTTTTCTTTTGAAATTCAAGGACTTTAAAGGAGCAAGCAAACCCTTAAAGCTGTTGTACAGTACTACCAACAACTTACCTGGTCATTCAAAAGAAGTTTCTTTGCTCTTTTTAGCAATGTCTCCTTAGTACAAGGAAGGTAGAATGCTAAAAATTCATAGATACCCTAAAATACAGGACACATTTTAAGAATTAGGGATGGTGGACATTCCATTCACGGGCTGTAATTTACAATTTACTCAAATTCAAGTTGACTTTACATCTCAGTTTTTAGCTTATGCTTTCATTTCACTTGACACTAATAAGTTCACATACAAACTGAGCCTTACCGATCGCACTTTACTGCTCAATGCCCTAGATTTGGTTTCCAGCCTAATAAGGAAACAATATTGTATTCTAACGAAGCATACAACCAAAAATTATAGACTTAAATACAAAGTTCACACATTAGATATAAAAGTTAACCTTCATTCTAAATCACACAAGAAAATCACACGACATGGGCAGGATGCTCTACATTAGTCACATTAAGATTACACTAGTCCTGTACTGTGTGCACAAACTGACCTCACAATGCCCACAAAAAACACTAAAATATAATTTTATTTCATTCACAAACAAACACATCACTTACTCCAGCAACATGTGGTTGACATCAGAATTGAAAAACTTGCACTTTCCCTCGGTACCATTGGTGCCAGCTTGCTTCAGTCTTAAAATACAGCTTTCAACATCTGCAGGCAAACACTGGGGTAGAGTTGGTTCTGATGCCTCCGACATACTTGTGTCGCCAGACTGAACTCCATTTTGAAGTGAAGTGTTGTGCGAAGTATCAGCCATTGTTCCCGATACATTCTCTACTCCCACTGTGCCAACGCTGCCATTCACCAAAGCTGAGACACCCAGTTCTGCTTTGACAGCTCCTTGGTTGCTCAGTTGTGAAGAACTGAGTTGTTTTGCTGGGGACAAGTGATTTGCCACAACACTGCTTGTTCCTTGAGCATTGGCACTTGGACTTGACGTAGGGTTTGATGTTGGTCCAGAACTGTTTTTTGTTGTGTTTTTTGCAGAGGAGGAAGGAGAAGACAAGAGCGTTGCAATATTTGCACTACCTGAACTAAGCTTCTTTTTATGTTTTTTTTCTTTCTCCTTGTCACCACTGAAAGAACCAAACAAACAAAAAAACACAAAAATAAGTATTGAATGTTACTGGAGACAGATTGTTAATTTTTGCCAAGGTAACGGTGAGGTGGAGAGGCATAAGAACAAACTGGCCTACAAAAGCAGAGGATAAACTGATTTCTGTATTTTTTGGTTATATAAGATGGATAGTGACTCATTCACTGCATTAGCTTATCCAGATTTGAATAATATCATAATCATTGTAGCCTTTTCAGTGCCAACACAAGGAACAGCCTATCGCTATCAAATGTGAATGTGTCAAATGCGAATTATGTAGCAGAACTGGACCTAAGCATAATATCATGATCATAAAGATATTGTTGTACAATAAGTTTTATATCTGATATATGAATATTTTTTTAGCTTAGGAATAATCATTACATTGTAAATTAGTCTAGGACGTTCTGTATTATTTTCCCCTTTTTGCTTTTCTCACTAAATGTTAATTAACTCTGGATCTATCCCTCATGGAGAGTTAATAAAGTTATTGTATTGTACTGGTTTTCTGAGTGAGAGAGACAAGGTAGAGGACCATTTCTTGAATAAAGAAACAAAACCACAGCTGTAGCAAGCCAGTGATATCCAGATTGAAAGTCACAATACAATACATGTACAACACCCACTGCAACACTGAGCCACAATATTCTTGGGTAAACCATTGTTTTGAATACCAGAAATCTTGGACTACATGCTAAACCAAGAAGGGGGGGGGGGAGAGAATAAAAAACTAAATGTAATTTAGTCAAAGTTGATCTGAAGTCAATGCAGTCAGCAATCGCCTTGTGCTCTCAGCACAGTGGTGCCCGGGAACTTCTGGCAGGCGCACTCTGTGATGCCTTCATTTAGTCGTTTAATTGTTACATTGCCCATTCAAAGGTCACTTTCTGCATGCACTTCCTTAGCCACTGTTTGCTGTTCATTTTGCTGCCTGCTACTTCTCCCACATCTGCGTTAAGTATTAGGTTGATAAGTATTCCAGAGAATTTGTTCAGAGTGACAGGGCCTTCTGGTTGCCCATCGCAGGTTATGGATACCTCATTGCCGCCAGAGTTCTGCCCGACTCCACCACCACTCAGACACCTGTTCCCAAGCTTATCTAGTTGTGATGAGTCAAAATACGACAGCAGAAAAATTCTTAAGATGACAGATAAAAGCTTAAACGTACCTTAAACTCTTCCTTGGCTTCTTTTCCCTGTCTGTTGATTTTTTTCGTTCCTTCTTTTCACTCGGATCCTTGACTTTTTTCACCTTAGGCACCTTTGTGAGTTTCTCAAGAAAAAAAAAAGAAAACATCAAAACCAAATCGGTGAAGGTGTTTGTACCAACACAAATTTTCAAATAAAGTACACAAAACTTCAAATTCACTACTGAGACTACCCTCTGAGAAGAACACCACCTACCTTAGGAGATTTAAGTTTGACTTTCTTTGCCTTTTGGAAATCACTGTCCTCACTGAAATACCAAGTAGTTACTTAAAACAAAACGCTGCATACTAAAAGCAGAAATTCTGTTTTTAGGGTCCCCATGGCACTGAGGCATCTAGTCAACTGAAGTGAATCAACTATTGTGTCTCCTTAATACACGGCCATGTATATGATAATCCTCTTCAGTCTTCACAATGGTTAATTATAATTTCAAAATACTGCCATAGTGTATTAGCACAGAAGACAAACATTGAACTTATTCAAGAACAAAAATGGACACTTGTTTTCTGGCCGAAGTACATGCAACATGTGCATACCTACTCAACCATACACATTCAGAGTTTCTGGGGTTAAAAGCATTCAAAAGAAACATTCATTTGCAGCCCCCAAAAGAACTGTCTTCATTTTACCTGGATTAGCATGGATGGGCAGAGCATGGTGAAAGTGCTGTCCAATAGCTCGGGGCTATTGTGTCTCCTAGTGGAGCAACCGGTCGGGCGAGTATGTTGTTATCAAAACTTGCCCAATGGGCAAGAAGCATTTGCCCAGTTAAATTACATTTTAGGAATGTTTGAAAGCCAATATCAGTTACATTTGATTACACGAATACTAAATATCGACTGAATTTGTACATGTAGTTGATAGTGGCGTTTTTTTCCCCCTTGGCTGTATATTTTAATTTATCTACAAGCATGGATTCAGGATTCAGAGTTATTTTTTAAGTTCTAGATTGCTTGCATTTTAATCTGATCAGATCAGTCTGTGGAATCTCAAAAACAAAAGCAATATTCAACTTTCACGCTCCTATAGAACAAACTATATAAAACATTGGACTGTTAAATTCATGCAATATCTCGTTTAGTTGTCATAGGCATATTGCTAAAGTTTATTGATATTTTAGCAGGATAAATAAACTTGATGAACTTTAAAATTAATGCAGTTGGTTTTGGGCTAGCTGTTCAAAGCTCCAGGCTAGTAAACTTGATGAAATTGATACAGTTGGTTTTGGGCTAGCTGTTCAAAGCTCCAGGCTAGTAAAGGGCAAGGGGCAAGACGAAATGTTCATTTCCCTCTCACCCTGAATTGGGGCTTTAAATAAAGGTGCAAATGTACAGAGCATCATGTAACAACAGTGATATGTATCTCACCTTTCTCCAGCTGGTGACACAGGTCTGAAATTCAGCACACCCTGGTTGATATAAAAGCCACCATGTTCAGTTGTCCAGTCCGCCGGTAACAGCTCATCATACTAGAATAGTTCAAGCAAAGAGGGACAACATACTGTAATTTCACAGATCAACAATAATTTTGGTAATTAAATTTTAAAATGTGTCCTCTATAATAAAGATGTTTTTGTAAGGCTACTCTCACATGTGGTAAAATTTGAAAAAGAGGAAAAATGAACTCACAGCTTCACTGTCATCAACAAATGGGTCTGTGTCATCATAGCCATAGGTTACGTCAATCAAATCCTACAAAGGAAACAAAGTGTTGTAGCCACTTGTCATAAAATAATTATTCTGGACACTTAACTAAATAAATGCTTCTGACAGCATCTGAACTAGGAGAAATGGGAAAGTTTAAAACAGGGTTTTCATTGAGAACTGAAGTAGCTGGAGGATAGTATAAGGTAACAGGGGAATCAAGGTGAAATTAACTTGGAGGGACATTGCATCTCAAATCGCAGTGAACCATGGCAACAAATTGCACTAAAATGGCGACAAATATTACATCGATAACGGGCATTGACAGTTCCTAGGTTTTGTAAGAATTTTCTCACTGGAATACCAGAGATCAAACCACACATGACAACAAGACTGAGATCTTGGCAACACATCACTGCCAATTCTATGGTCTAAGGGATTTCTGTGGTCTCGGGTTAAAGAATGTAATTTGTGGTTGTTAAACTGCAAGCAAAAAGTCAAAGAAAGATTTGCTCTTTGCTTACTGTACAATTTGTAGATTAATGAAGGCAATTAGGTCTTTTTGAAAAAAACAAAAATCTGGAATCATGCAAGTTAAGTCACTGACTTGAGAGATCGGCCTTTGATAGCTAACTTGCATCGCGCACATGCATCAGTAGTTTCACAGACCTGTGTCGTTTCGGTAAACTAAGCTTAGCAATCAAAGACAAACATAGGGGATTTAGCATTAAATTAAAAAGGCTGTTCCTGTTGTACAAATGTCTGTTTTTCACATCAACTTGATATACATTTCTACATTTCTACAATGAAATTTGAGTATGGAGATAATTGCATTAAATAAAGTATTACAAAAATTACATGCATCAACAGCATGTTACATGCCAAATGTGACTGTTTTGTTAATTTTACAACAGACTTTAACGCCAACAGAATGGTATAAATTTTTCAATAGTCGATACAATTCAAAACCTCTGCTTCGGAAATAAAATAATCTTAAGCGCTAAAATTTGAAATCATGAAAGAATTTAAGTCAATATTAAGAAAAAACTGCTGACTGCATTTCATTTTGAGGACAATTCTCTCAGAGTTTAGTGCAAACTGCCAATAAGTGTTTGACCGGAAACAAAATATGCAGGGCTTCTTCTCTGTTTCCTGTAACAGGAAATTCAAGGTCGTGGAAAGGATTATAACCGGAAATGGATAGCTGAAATTTAAACTAACAAAAAGTGATCAACAAAAAATTGTGCTTTCCTTATTATCGATAAACGCGTCCACTTGGCTTGCATAACTGACATGTATTTTACAAAGAACTGACATCGCTAAAAAATAACGCAAGCACTCGACATAAATGTCGCGAGGTATACGTGAGCATCAGAAAAATTGACTTGTATTGTATGGGTCGCACAAGGCAATACAAGACACAGAGCCAAGAATTTCATCTTCTCAATACAAACCGAACAATAAGAAAAAGTCAAAACTCTCAACAGATCCACAAAAAGGCAGTTCAGGCCAACAAGAGGGTCATGTCATAAAACACAATGAATTAGTAACATATAGGCCAAGCACTACTCTAAACAAGTGATTCGAATAATTATTGTAAGCGCACACCTACAATACTCCCCGGAAAAAAGGCATCTTTAGGAAATTCCAAATAATTCTACCCTTGAACCAATTAATCTCCTTATAATCCATGTTGTGGAATAATTTAATAAGCCTGAGAGTAAAGAATTACCTCAACAAGGATATTTTCTAATCGTTAGAGAAGCCAACTTTGACCAAGTTTGTCGATAGTACGTAAGTTGACTGAGCATCGGAACAAAGACTATTTCAGCTTACCTCTACGCGATCCCTTCTCCGTTTCTTTATCCTAGCTTTTGGAGCCTGCAAAGGAAAAAAAGAGTTTAAAATTCTCCGTCCAAAATATCGACATAAACTGAAAACAATCTTAGAACTTGACTCGTTTCACTATCTCGGTTTCTAAGGAATCTTGGGCCCCGGACAAAACCGCGTATTGACCGTGTAAAGAGCATATAACTTACGTATTTCTCTTCAAATTTCTTAGCCAAGGCCTTGAGCTTCTCATCGTCTCCATCATCATCATCCCACGGAGCTTTTTCTGGACTTTCACTGGACTGTGCGATTGTGGAAGAAAAAAGCAAGTTCTCCGTACAGCAGAGCAGTTCTCGGTAATCAACATCATTTGTACATTTCCACAGAGTCAAACACAAAAAGTGCACAATTTTAGATTTAAAAGAATGTTATCCGTGCTTTCAATAAAAGCCTGCAACAGCACAAAAACGAAAAAACTACCTACCTTGCGTGCAGCGGTTTTTACGAGGTCCAGAAACGAAAACTCGGGACACGTCTTGTCGTCGCTTTCCGTTAAGGAGAGCGTAAAGCGAAAGCTTGGGGCATTGTCTGAGCTTTTCCGAAACGCGTCGCTTTTCTCCGAAGGAAATGGGTTAGATTTTTCCATATCCCATGAAGACGCAGCCAAAAACCGAGGTTTTTGGCACGGACCCTTTGTTAAACCCCATAGAGTACAACCTTATCCATCTTGAACTTGCCCGCTCTCCGCTCCAAAATTCAGCACTTCACGCAATTGCGCATGCTCAGTTGGTCACTGCGCAGGCGCAGTGCGAGTTTTGTCCGAAAAGGCTTCGAAGTTTCTCTCTCAGAGGAAATTTCACAGAACCTACAACAAAATCGAGCAATCTTCCGATTTTCGAATTTGGCCTTAGAACGGGCTGAAATCGGTAGGAATGGCCCGGAAACGGCCCAGACTCGACGAAATCGTGAAAAATTTGGTTTGGTGAAATTTTCAAAATACCGGATTCCGCTGCCTTTAACCCCCTAAAATCTGAAAATGTGGTCCTTTTTATGACCAAAATGGCGAGAAATGCGAAAACGTGGAGCGAATCGCCGCGCTACGCCCCACCCGACGCAAAAGAACGCACATGTTACCACGGAATTGCTGGCTTAACTACATTATGCAAAACCCCTATTGTTTGGCCCTGATCAATTTTTCAGCGCAACATGTACTTGATACGCGCTTATGCTTGCGTGAAAAAAGCGCTTTTGTTGGCTGATCGCGGTTGAAAATGACAGATGCTATACCAACCGATAGTTCTAATTGGACGCATTCTAACGCATGTTTACACCTCCGGTAGAACAATATTGCGTGAATGCACATTTCACTTCCGGTTCCTATAAAGACCGCTGGCTTCTTTCAAGGACATAGACGCGAGTGTCAACGTGAATCAAACTCGTTTTTCTATCTTCCAGAAGCCATGATTTTTAGTCTGTGGATCCCCTGACATGTGAGAAATGCCTCTTTCGTCGCACACTCATAGCGGGCAGTTCTGCAAGCACGCTTTCAGTACGCTGGAAGAGGTTGTTCTCAGAGCAATAGATTTGGGTTTCAAACACTACGGTCTATCTGAACATATGCCACGGTTTTTGTCGGAAGATTTATATGAAGAAGAAATAGCGGTAAGATGAGGTTTTTTTGCGAGATTAAATAGAAGAAGAGGAAGAGGAAATTTAAGGCAGAAAACAACTGTGATATGTAGGAAGCTGTTTCTCCTGACAGCTGACATTCCATTTATTCCACGATCGTCGGCTTTTCATGGTGGAAAGGAATGACTGTACAGTTTTGATGAGAAAACAGCAAAGCTCATGTGTGCCCCTCTAAAAGAAGTGGCCATTTTTCATTATATTGAAGACATTTGAAGGGGGAGGTTTTTTTAAAGAGGAAACAGAGATGAAGAGACTTAGAAGAGAGAGAGAGAAGCTTGTAATAATGTGAAATGGGCTTAGTGTGAGGAACTTAAAAGATGGGAGCAGGGTCTAGCAAAGAAAGAGAAGATGCTTTAAAGGTTTCAAGAACAGGGGCCTATTTTTAAGGAGGTCAAAAAGGATGTGGAGCTATCTAAAGAGTGGGTTAAAAAAAAAATAAAGAGCTTGTTTGGAAAGAATGGGTAAGGGTGGATGATTACATTAAAGGAGGAGTTTGTTTTTGGCCACTGTTGATAGAAGGTTATATTAGACAATAGTGAGCTTTATGAATGAGGACAACAACAGCAAAGAGAATGCCACTGACGAAATAAAAGGTTCATGAGCAAAACATTATTGTTCTGCACACCATCATGTGGTTTTCACACTGCTTTGTGGTCTTCTGCAAAACAATAACATGAAATGACTGAATTCAGCAGTTTCAGCAGAATGTCAGATCCAGACCTAGAGGAAGGGAGCTCTCAAAAAAATTGTTTTCTGTTTTGTAGTTTTTGGCATCTTTCTTGATCTTAGGCAGCTTTATTGTAACCAAAAGATTTGGTCCAAGAATAATGAGGACCCTCCCCTTGATCCACCAGAGTGTACCAGTTGAACATACCAGTTTCATTTTTGAAAAACAGACACATTGTACATACTAAAAGGATTTAAAGAATTGTGAGGTGATGACAAGGCCACTGAGTTCGTCCTGGTTGCTAAAGCTCCCTGATGCGAGAATAGACCTTAATGATGGCACCTTGGGTGTATTACAGTCAAGGAAAATGCAAGACCAGGGGATAATTTTTGTGGAGATTTAAAGGGGACATGGGCCTCTCTAAAGAGTTGATCAAGAGTAGGGAGCTTTTTGTCAGGATAGTTTAAAAATCAGGACAGGGAGTCTTGATGAATGCATCAGATCACCTCAGATTGGGAGATATTAGAGAGCAGACTTCAACATGAGGACACAACTTACATATGAGTTTCTTTGTTTCAGGAACATGTTACCCCTGCTGAACTTCAGATTATGTTTGAAGATTTTGTTAAAGAGGCCAGGGGCCTTCAGGAAAAACACAGAAAGGAAATCTCGCTCATTGTTGGCATGGAAACAGATGTTATCAGAGAGGATAGTTTTGAAAAAATAAGGAGAATAAAACAAGACTTTCAGTTGGACTATGTAGTTGGATCAGTTCACCATGTCGATGGGATTCCAATAGATTGTGGTCTTGAACTGTTTGAAAAAGCAGAAAAACTTGCTGGTGGGACAGAGGAAGTGATGTGTAGATACTTTGATCTCCAGTTTCAGTTGTTACAAGAAGTCAAGCCTGAAGTCATTGGACATTTTGATGTGATCAGGCTCCAAAGACCTGAGTTTGAGATGACAGATTTGATTTGGAAGAAGATTATTAGGAATATTGATTTTGGAATTTCTTATGGTGCTCTGTTTGAGATAAACACAAGTGGTGCTTCTCCAAATAGGAAACTGAAGTATCCTTATCCTCAGCAAAACGTTCTCAAGGTGTGTTACATTTTTATCCTTTGTCTGGTCTGTTAGCTGATCACCGACAACCTCACAAAAACTTGAATTGGTTTTACTCGGTTTCCCACGCCTAGATTGCAAGTTTCTTTCCCCTCTCTTGCATCTCTCTCCTTGCTCCAAACCTGCGTACATTCTCCTTTGCTATCACAAGCATTTTGGATGTCTTCTGGCCCACTGAGATGACGATGTTTACTTATGGATGTTGAGTGCTGGGACAGCAGGCAAAACCCATCTATGCGAATGCTCTCCGTTGAATACTGACTGACTGTGCCTACAACTTACCTATCCATTGGCTGGCATA
>BLFK01000662.1:553287-562625 GCA_014634185.1 Astreopora myriophthalma | reverse complement strand
GAAAAGCAGCCTTTAGTGCTGCTAGCCTTGCTTATGCCCAAACACTACTCTTGATGATTTTAGTGTTCTGGCCTAAAGTTGGTGCAAGTAGAAGTTTCGGGCTGTTTCTGTGTGGGTGTAACAGTGACCAATGATGTGTTTTGAACCAATCTCTTTGCTTTTTAAGAATTAGTGATATCCCCCCATTTTCGTAGAGACAGTTTGTAGCTCTTACCTCCTCCTGACCTGAACTACCCACAGGCCTTTTATCTGCTGCCTCCTAGAGGAGGAAGGGAGTAGCGTAAATAGAAATCTGTCATGGACTGAAAATTCCCGGGAAATAAATTACAGATATATGGAAAAATTGAAAATGCCACCGGGCAACGTCTAGCAAAGGTTAATCCCTAAAAATTGGTCAGTTTTATCTTTTGCCCTTTACCTTCAGTTCGCAATTCATAAATTTTTCTGAACTACCACTTTACGGAAATTATTTGACATCGGATCCCCATACAAACACTGTAAATTCTTTACACTTTGCCTACCCGTCAAGATGGTGCTTAAGCAGTATCATGCAATTTTTGGTATTTTTGGAAAAATCCAAAGGGCCTCCTTTTGGTTGATAGTAGTGGCAAGATAATGTCCAAAATTCCTTTAAAAGGCTATTTGTAACTTGCAAAAAATCGCCTGTAACATATGTCAGTTCATTCCTTTGTTTTAGGTTGACTTTATTTCTCAAAATTAGTTATTTAGAAACTAGTCGAATGCTAACAAAGTGTTTAAAGTTTACATTAAGTGAATTTTTATCAAAAATCGTTTATCTCCCACGATACTGTCCCTTTAACGTCTATTGCGTGAGCTATTTGAAAATGGCATAATTTTCCTTTCTTTGACACTACGGTGTTCTCATTTCGCTCTTAGTACATGGTTGAATCAGGAGCTAAACTCACTTTGTCAGATGACCCACACGGTGTCGGGGATGTTGGTTTCTGGTATGAGAATCTGCTGCAGTATCTCACCGATAACAAGGCATCTGAGCTGTATTACCTTGAGAGGAAACTGGTGACCGGTGACTCAAAGGAGCTAGAAACCCGAGTTGTGTGCAAGAACCTGATGGATTGGTCCAAACATCCATTTTGGCAGAAGTGCGCTGATATTTAGAAAGAAAACTAGCTATTTTCCAGGTAGAAATCTCTTCATTTTCATGAATGATCTTTGTGGCCTACGTGTAGCCATACCCACCCACCAAGGGAAAAATCTGTTTATTCTGCTATCTGGAGCAAAATAAACAGAATGGTATTCCGTTCATTCCGGAAACGGAATAAGTCTAAAAAAAAAAACAGGTAAACCGTTGTTATTCATGAATAATCCCGAAAGAATACACCCTTAGACTGGTGTGGTTTTATTAAAAGTACATGAACGGAGAGTTGTTGTTGTTTTTTTTTGCCGCGCCACATCCTACGCATACGCTCGTCAATCGTCACGTGCTAATCTCATTTCTGGTTACGAGTAGTTCTACGACGAGATATTAAAGGGGCCCTGCCACGGAACTTTTCGCTTCCAAAAACAAAGAAATCCTTCTTCATGGCCTTTACTTGTGCCCAAACTATTCTTTTAAGTCTAGGAGGTGGATTTCAAACAATTTTTTGCATGGAAGAGTCATCTGTGATACATTTTTGGCCACGTCAAGACATCTGTTGACATTCTACAATGAGACCAAAATAGCGTGACAGAGCCCCTTTAAAGTCCAGAAACTCGAAGTGAGGAGAACTCCTTAGTTGAGGTAGGTTAACTGCTTTTAAACAATCCTATTGAATGAAAAACAACTTTTTAGCGCACAAAAAACGTTCAACTACGGGTAGAAGTACAACTTCAAGTTATGCTGAACTCGTACTCGGTGTCGGCGATCAATCACTATAATAACTTTTGTACAATTTCCCTCTTGTACTCAGCGGGAACAACATACGGAAACTTTATTCTAAACACACGGCATTTCATCACAAACCATTTTCCTCTCTAAGAATAAAACATAACCCTTTAAAATTAACGAAATCAACGTGAGTGTGTCTGATATCCTGTTATTACCCAGTGAAAGCCCGTTGGTCCAATGGACGAAGGTGTTACGGCGTAGAGACAAATTCGCGCGACCGCGTACTTTTTATATTTGTTGCTATCACTATTCGTAAACTTAAAGGGAGTCTTGTATAATTAACTGACACAGTTCCCTACTTGGGTTCGCTCAACGAGTTACCTTTGATACTTCTTCCTTTCTATCTCGATTCTTGAAACGCCGCCCTGATCTGGCGTTGAATTTGTTTATTTTGTGAGGAGTTTATCACAATCTCCTAAGGGTTCATAACCGTCATCTTTCCCTCTGATGTCCTCTTCTTGAGGACTGGAAGGGTCTTTTGTATTCTCGTACACGGGACCATCTTTGCCCTCGGAAAACAAAGTATCATACAAATGAGCCGAATCTTGCATGTTCTCGTAAATGTCCCCTTGTTGACTGGTATCGGCCGGCACCGGACCGTTGCACTGTGGTACGCGAGTCTGGGCTGCTGGTTCCAAAGGGTCCTTGTCACCCGTTGCGGCCATTTGACCGCGCGTAACGTAACACTCCCCGCTCTCGCTTCTCCTTGCGTTTTTGCATTCAGCCTCCACTGGAGATCCAATACTGTCGTACAAGCTCTCGCCACGACCGTCCGCAAGTTTGCCCTGCTCTGTGTTTAAATCGACAGACAACTTGCACTTATCGGGACAACTGGCTCCTAACAACGGCGAGTCCTCGGCACCCTCCCTTGGCAAACTTCGGTGTGGTTCAACTGATAACGCGAGCAGCCCCTGAGTCATGGAAACGTCACCCGGTGGCTCATATCGAATACTGAAGGCGTTGCGCGTGACTGTATCCCGAGATCTCCCTTTTCCCGGACCGTTGACATGCAGCGGGATTTCTCCATTTTGTAGGGTTCTCTTGCGGGATCGTCTCCTACGCCAGACTAAAACAGCTAATAATATTATTAGCAGGAAGTTGACGCCAGCTAATGGGGCTCCTACGGGAAGAGCATTGTCCGGGGGACATCGTTCGGTCACCTCGTCCGCTAAAAACGAGACAAATACCCCAAGGTCATATGTTGAGCAAACTACCACATGATAAGTACACTGAACAAGGAAAGGAAATGCCCGGCACTTCAGTAATTCTGGGCCCACAGCAGCCCGAACCTCACGATGACAACCTTGTGCAAATCGCAGAACGCGCGAGAAGGACGAAAAGCTACGAGTGGGTGGAGAGCTTTCTCTAACTGCTTTTGTCCATTGCGTTAATTTTCCCACCACAAGAAAGTACACGACAGGTTGTCGTCTCTGCCGAGTCTCCGCACGAAATGTCCCGAGCGAGTGCGTTCACTGCGCACTTAATAGGCCTTGTCACGGTTTTAGGCGCCATCTTGACGGGTAGGCAAAACGTAAATA
Source organism: Astreopora myriophthalma (assembly GCA_014634185.1). Taxonomy (NCBI): domain Eukaryota; kingdom Metazoa; phylum Cnidaria; class Anthozoa; order Scleractinia; family Acroporidae; genus Astreopora; species Astreopora myriophthalma. The sequence goes on along the minus strand of BLFK01000662.1, from coordinate 559,181 downwards.
ATTTACAGTGTTTGTGTGGGGATCCGATGTCAAATAATATTCGTAAAACGTCAGCCCTGAAAAAATTATGAATTGCGAACTTATGATACATGGCAAATGATTATACTGACCAACTGTTACGGACTAATCTTCGCTAGACGTTGCCCGGTAACGTTTCCAATTTTTCCATATATTTGTCTGTAATTTTTTCCCACAGTTTTCCCGCGGGCTGAAAACTCCCGCGAAAACAATTACAGACAAATATAAGGAAAAATTGGAAACCCTACCGGGCAACGTCTAGCGAAGATTAGTCTTTAACAATTGGTCAGTATAATCCTTTGCCCTGTGTGTTAAGTTCGCAGTTCATAAATTTTTCCGAGCTGACATTTTACGAATATTATTTGACATCGGATCCCCATACAAATACTGTAAATTCTCTACGCTTTGCCTACCCGTCAAGATGGCGGCTAAAACCGTGATAAGGCCTATTCTCGGGCATATAGAGTCCCTCTTTGCGTTCCTGCAATTGCTTCTCGCCTTTCTGTTTACAAGAAATCTTATACAGGCGAATGGGGAAGGTCCATATCCCAAGTTGCTTTTCTATAAACAATGGGATATGCGCATGACCAGGGGCACTCGCTCTTCAATACGGCAGCTCGCCGGAAGCCTGTTCGCACTTGTTTCCATAGCCCAAAATGACCTTGGACATTCAATTCCAATTTACATGACATAAATGAACTTTTAACTTTTAATTGAAGAAGACAATGTTCAGAAGTGTAAGCGTGTCGAACCCGGGACACTCGCTTCTTACCCACGCAAGCTGCTGAAAACTCTTAATTTTTTTAAGTATTTAAATAGTGTTACCCATAGCAATCACTGAAAGTTAACCGTTTCAAATCGGTGCCTACACCTAGGACTGGAGATCAGCGCTAAAATCTGAATGCTGTTTCTTGCTGAGCAGGAGCTCTTTTCAGTCTGTTTTCTGTCGAATTTATGGGCTTGTTGACAACGGTGCGCTTGTCTCGTGACGATAGAAAATATTACGTCGTGTAATTGTCAGGAGATGTCCAAGGTCATTGTTAGCTATAGAAACGTAATACTAACCCGGAGGGACCTCTCAGACGAGCCGCCATTTGTAACAACGAGAACACCCTGGAAACGAGGTTGCTGGAGAAGTTTCCCCAATACCCTTTCGTTAGCCTGTACTAGGCGTAGTTAGGGGGGGGGGTATACGGTGAAAGCCCCGTCCGGTATTTTTCCTTGCGGTTTTTCTCCCACCCCTTCCCCGACGACCTCAGCAATGCAAACTACCTTTCGTAGAAAGAATTAACGAGGCGCAACGCCTAATTTCACCTGCTCCCCACCCACTAACTTGGCCTCCAAAATATATGCTTAGAAAGAAAATAACCTCTTCTGGCGAAAGCGACAGGTGGCTTAGATGCCCACGCTGCTGGGATCGTTGTTTCCTCGTAGGGGTTCTGGATGGTGACAGCGCCTGCGCAATAGTAAATGTGTACAACAAAAAACAATGCGTCGAAATAGGCCATTTCCGAATTGCTGTTTGCCTCTGGTTCAAAGCGAGTCTTGGTGCACAACCATTCAAATGCAAATGAGTTGTGTATTTTCATGCAAGTCAATTTCATTATCATTTGAATGGTTTAGCACCAAGACTCGCTTTGAACCAGAGGCAAACAGCAAATTAGATTTCATCACCGACTCGTGCAAATCAACACGTGACTGACAAAGGAAACACATGTGTCCAGAAATGCACGTAATTAGATGTATGCCGACTTTGATAAGCGTCACGAAGTGTTCCCTTAATTGCTCTTCTCCTCAACTTTAACATCACTTCTGTCCAGAAATGCAGGCAATAAACGTCACAAAGTGTCCCCCAAACTGTGCTTTTCAAGTAAACAGGAACAGTTGCATTTACCCTCTCCTAGAAATAACCCTAACGCTAACCTTATTGTTCGAAATGGACACTAGACGCTTAGACTTCACGGGACACTTCGTCATGGATATCAAAATTGAGCGTGCGTCTAATGACGTGCATTTCTGGGCTAAGACAAAGGAAAACCCAGTTATTTTACACTGCGAGAATTTCCATCCCTCCAAACTTGAAGTGCGTGACGTATCATCGTCGTCAGACGCGGGGCAACAAGTAGGACAGAGTCTACTCCATTGCGTATCATATGGAAGGCAGAATAGCTCACGGTTTCAATATATAATTATTGCTCGAAATCCTATGTTAAGTTAACTGGAACTAAGCTGTGAGAGCGAAAGGGATCTGTCACATATGGTCTAGGGGCCGACATTTCTCTCCCTCACTGCCGCGTCGGGGGCAGACAGGCTGTCGTGGACGGGTGTCGGAAATCGTGTGATTGCATAATGAAACGTTTAGAGTTGATTGTTAGTTGACCGGAAAGGGATGGGCATTGTATCTGTCATCGAAAAATAACTGTAGCCAAAAAAAAAAGATAGAAAACATTGTAATCGAACTCGGGGCGTTGTGAAGGAGAATATATAAAAGTTCAAAATTTTATCGTGATTGAGTGATTTTAGCGCGAGCTTATCGGGAAAGCATTGTGTTGCCAGGCAAGCATCCACTTCCCAACACGGGTATCTGAAAGCAGCGTGGAACTGGGGGTTGGTATAAGCGATCCGCGGACCGTAATCTCGGGGAGACTCGTCATGGTACACCGCTTAGGCAACACGTCCAGAGGTACTGCTACTGGTCCAGATTTCTTTTGTTTTATTTTTGGCATCCAGTCTGCGCATGCGTGAATGCACGAAAGCACTGTTTCTTTAGTGCGTACCACTTAGGAGACGCAGTGACTGCATTTAACTCGCAGAATGAAATTTTCACTGCTTCCTGAAAACGATGAGGCTTGAGCATTTGCCTTTCTTGTAGTTTATTGCTCGTTGTAAATAAAGGCTCAACCTCCTTAAAATGTATCTCGACTAACCTGCACTGTTGGCAGTGTCAATGATTTTAAGAAGATATTCTTCAATAATATAGACGGCACTAACGTGTTGAATAACGAGAGCCTTCAGTCGAAACACTCGCTACAACGTCAACTGCTTTTGATGTTTCTGTTGTTTTTTGCTTAATATCTGTCAAGGAAAAAGTTGCGTAACGTACAAGTTTGTTCTCAACTGCAAAAAGCAAAAGACAATACTGTGGCAGGACTGTACGTCATTGTTCAGTGGCGAGAAGTTTTCCCTCGGAAAAGCTTGGCCATTCTCCCATCCTTACCTGTCGCAGACGCTTGTGCACTTGTTGTTGTTGTTTTCTTTGTTGTGCTTGATAACTTCACTGTCAAATATGAACATCAAAAAGTTATTGGTCGAGAGAAGTTTAATCTCTCATTTTCCGCTCATGTAACGTGGTCCGATAAAAAAACCTCGTGTGCCGATTAACTCAAGTAAATAAACAGATCTGTAGCAAGTCAGTTCGTCTGTAGTCAGTCGGTCAGTCAGTCAATTAACTAAACTTATGCTGGTTCTTCGTCGCAAGGCAGTGAAGCAACACGGATTCATCAAGACTGAAGGAAAGCCGTCTAAATTGCGTTCACGCGAGTCATTTACGAAATAAAAAATACTACTTCCAGGATTATTCAAGCAAACAAAACTTACCCGCCGTCGACTTTTCAGTGGTTATCCCCTGCGTTGTTGTTAGGAACCGGTCTGAGAATAAAGCGGACAAGATGGTGTTTGATAACCTAGTATCGAACAAATATAGCGCTTTTTTAATTGGGTGTCCTGGGCCACAACCAAAAAAACCTCTCCAGCCAATGAGAACAGACGAAGACAATCAACGAACCAATCAGAGATGACAATAAATTCACGTGACCGGTGCTAATCGGGCGAACATTTTTGCGAGCAAGCCACAGTATGCTGGGTGTTTGCTTTTAATTGGGTGAGAAAGTGGCACGAAAAATTTGGGCGAGTCACGAAGCGATACTTTTGTAAAAAATTCACACTTTTTCACCTCTGGCTCAGGTATTTATTATGCTGTAAACTGGCTCCTAAAATCCGCTTAGCCCCGAATTCAAATTCCGCCTCGTTTTGTAAAAAGCTGGCAACCGGTATAGATCCACAATCCTGGCCAAAATGTTTGAGGACACACCCCTTTTCATCGTAATTTTGGAGTACAATTTACAAGTCACCTGGAAAAAAAGACCGGGACACCCAACATTGCCCGGGGAGGAGGGGGGTGGGGAGGAGGAAGGATCAAGGTAACGGCTAGTTCGTGTAAAAGAGGCAAAGTGTCCCAAACGTTTTGGCCAGGATTGTAGGCTCTTTTATCGAGCGCATACTGTAATTGTACCTCCAACGATAATTAACTTGGATTGGGACCTTTTTCCTTGTCCTATTTTGTTATATCCCGCAACTTGGACTTCGAACTCCTTTCCAGTATTCAGATCGGTTAGGTCTCGTGAATTAGCCAGCTTGACATCGAGTTGAAACCATCTATCGGCACTTTGGTTGCGGTAGTACACGATGAAACCAAGAATGACAGCGTTGCGGCCATCTTCTGGAATCGGTCCCCATGAAATAGTTATCGAAGAGAGACTGCGTGAAATGACTTGAACGTTTGTTGGCGGCTTAGTTGGGGCTAAAATTTCAAGCAAAATACTTGTAATCGCAGTAGCCCCGATTGACTGAAGGAGCACAGCGGTTGGGAATTGGTTTTGAATATCTTGCGCAACTGTGGTCTTTTCATTCTACATGCAAAGAGTGTAGAACTTTCGTCGGAGTGCTGAGCCTTTTGAGACAAAGCTAAGCATGACGCAAAGTGGAACTCAGAAGTTTCGCAGCAGATTGCTCACAGTAACACGATGAAATGTGCCCCCTTCAACCGAACTACGTGCTCCGCTCGCTTTTTCGAAGAGATACCCCAGGCACTTCTTTTACCTCTTTAAAGGCTAAGAGCTTAGCACCTCCCTTCACGTTGTAGACAACATAAACCAGATGGAATAATCGTGAAGTACTCTTTAGTACGATAACGCTAATTTATATTTTGAAGCGATGTTTTCGTTGGCATTTCTGTTTTCGTTGGTTAAACTCCTTAATTCGTTTAGGAAGAACGACGGCAGTGGCAACAAAAACGTCGCTTCAAAATATCAATTCACGTTCTTGTCATCACTTCACAATTCTTTCAAGTCTTTTAATACTATGTAAACTGATGTGTCTGTTATCCAAGAATGAAACTGGCATGAACGGCATTAAGTTTAGAGAAAGAATGAAAAATTAATCGTTACCTGCTGAAATCCCCTCCAGACCGCTGATTTTGGTCATTTCGCGTTAAGACGCGAAAAAATGTACAAAACTGTAAAAGGCTCGTGCAGAGCGTGAAGAACGATTTTTTTTTTGTTCATCAATCGGGTTGTTTTGTGCAGCGAGGATAGCAATACAGCAACGGCATTAACAACGCCTAAAGCTCCCCGATGATTTTCCAAAGTTACACCTTAGTGTGGCAAAGTAAAAAAAACTACCAGAACTTATGGTAGTAGCGAAAAAACACTAGCTTTTTGGTGAACTTACCATGCGGGTCTGATTTGAAAGTTAATATTTCAGACCACGATCCAAAGACTCGCGCGTCGAATGCCTTAAAAGCTCTGACTTTTATTTCATAAGTAGAATCCCAATCAAGGGGCAGATGATAACTCCGTTTGTTAGCTGTCAATTGTTTCCTTAAGTAACCAAGCTTCTTGAAGCTGATTTTGTACTTTAAAGTGGAATTATCGTGAATTTCTGTTGCAGTTGTCAGAGGTTCGTCCCAAGCCACCTCAATACGTGAACCCCTCATCTGAACTTTGCGGAGGTTGATGAACATTGCAGGCACCTTTGTTTTGCACGTGCGCACGCGTAAGAAAAAGGAGCAAGCTTGCTCTACACCCATTCAGCGAGTG
>BLFK01000662.1:482203-493474 GCA_014634185.1 Astreopora myriophthalma | reverse complement strand
GGGGGGGGGGTAGCCCCCCAACACCCCCCGGCTCCGCCAAACCTGCAGGGTTCATACCGTTTTGAGCTTTGTAATTCCATAACTTTCCATGACCTTTTCCTGTTTTACAAGACCTAAAGTTTAGCTGTCAATTTCGAACATTGTCAAAACTATCCTTGGTTTAGGGTATTTTCTGACATAACTCGCCTTATTCTATTCTGTCCTTGTTTCGACATCTGCAGTGATTTATCTACATGTACTATACATAACTATGTTTTTCCATGACTTTCCATGACCGACAATCAAACTCCACAACTTTCCAGCCCTGGAAAATGAAATTCTTAAATTCCATGATTTTCCAGGTTTTCCATAACCCCTGAACTACAAAGGCAAACTTTACTTATGTCCTTGAACTGGGCAGTGTACAAAGCAAAAATGGCAAAATCAAATTCCACCTGCTACCACCAGCACGAATACTTATAGTGCACATAAAGAGGAAGCCTTGCCTTTCCTTCTGGCCAGCTCTTTCCTGGCAATTTGAAACTTCAACAGCCTTAGTTGCAGCACAAAATAGAAAGTATGTTGAATGGCAATTCTACCATCAGTGATGTGACCGTTACACTGCAAGCAGTGAATTATTGTCTCTTATCCGCTTTGGTGGCAAAAGGAGAGAGAAACCACTGCGAGCAAGCAACAATGTTCTTTGTAAGCACTGGCGACTGGCAAAAGTCTCCATCTAGCCGCCCATCGCACGCCAGCTACAAAGGGGGAGATAGTAAGGCTTATAGGTTTTCTCTTTCGAGCTGTTGTACATAGTGAGGGGGGTAAATATCAAAACTGGTTGTAACATTTAACAATTAAGTTTAACTCAGTACATCAGTAGTTTAAGTAGATAAAGTTATGAGACAAAGATGGCAACAAGTGCATTTCTTCGCAGGTGCCATCAGAGAAAATGAATACCTACTCTGAAATCAATTAACCCCGGACGTTTTGTGACGTCTATACAATAAGTACACGAAAAAAAATTAGAGAGCAGCTGCCTCCTCCCACACGTGGCATCATCGCCGTGTGAAGGGTGCACTGCACCTTGGTACAATAAATGGTTAGTTGAAACCTACTTCAGTCTCTTCTCCTTCTACTAAAAAATTTCAGGAGAACCATAAAGCCACCATTTCCACCAGAGTCAGAGAATGGATTGCTTGCTTGCAACAGTGACGTGAACCTTCACAATACTTACAACTTGTTGACGACATCTTTCAAGTCACCAGTGCTGACGTCACGCGTGATGATGTCCACCATCTTCTTACGAATGGCTTTCACTTGCGAGTGTTTAGCGTAAGCTGTCTTCTTGATTTGATTTGTTCGTTTTTTGGTGAAACCAATGCAAAACAGCCTCAGGAGGTAGCCATCAGTGGTTTTGACATCCACACCTGCTTCAATCAGTGTCTGATCAAGAGAGAAATAACGCAGTTTCCGTCAGTACATTGCTCGCAAGTCAAATAGGATTTGCACATCTGGGGTAAAGTTTGTAACACTTTGAACAAGTGTGTTCATTGTTCTTGGCCAGGGAAACAACAGTGACTTGTTTAAAATACAAGAGGTAAGTGCAAAAGTTGTAATGAATTGATCTGGCTCCCAGTTGGCAATTGCAGTACTTTATGAACAAGCTAACAAGTTGCCTATTATCCACTCGCTTCTGCCTTCATCCATCCCACTCCCACAAACAGTGCCTTCCAGGCTCAAATACCAACCACTTGTGACCATGCAAGTTCGTAACATCAGAGACACTCTTTTGCCACCATAATTTAATTGATGTGTATTGCTCGAAATTTAGCCACAATTTTGCAAAATGACCAAACACACTAAAAAAAAAAAAAAAAAAAAAANNNCTAAAAAAAAAAAAAAAAAAAAAAGCCAGTTAGCATGTTGTTGCTCTAAGCCCTTCAGTTTGAGTAGAAACAGTATTAAGCTTCATCAAAGACAGCAAGCACAACATGACAAAAGCAGAAAACGTCATTTTCATGGTCTTACAGACAACCAATGATCACACAAACATTTTGAGAGTTACTGTAAAAATGCGATGACAATGCAGGGGAAAAACTTTCACTTGTCTGCTTGTCCGAGATGAGTACGTTTTCATGTGTTACATGTACCTGACATGACCAAAGAGGGAAATCCCTTGACAATCAAACGGACAAAATTTACAAGGAAGCTTGAGTTTGCAAGTTCCAGGCAACGTGGAAAAAAGCCAATCTCGTTCCCAGAGCCCACATGTCTTTTGGTCAGCGCCAAGACACGGAGCTCTGGACTAATCAATTACCGGAACTCCAAGATTTTAGGAGTTCCATTATTACTGAAAAGTGAAATTGAGTGATCGTTAAAACACAAGGGCTTACATACCAGGGACAAATCTTCTTGTTTACAAGTTAGGTTGGAGATTTTTGCTCCATATTCGTAAATAACAAGCTATTTTGCATTCAGCAGTTTACGCATGAGCACTTTGATAAATCGAGAAGCCAATAAACATAGCTCTTCAAGTTGATTATTCCAGAGCTCCGTGTCTTGGCGCTGACCAAAAGACACGTGGGCTCTGGGAACGAGATTGGAAAAAAACTTATCTCCATGGATTGAATTTCACATGTAGCCGTTGTTTGCAATATTACTGTAATACCCCGAGACCAATGACTGTACAAATCAGAAGACGGTCAATTAATTTATTGGACAAGTGAACTTGGATTTTGGACAACCAAAATTTGAATTCCACTCATCCATTGGATGAGTGGAATGAGAAAAGTGTTTTGTCCTGCAATGCAAAGCACTGACCTGCCATTTCTTGACGAGTGACCTCAGCTTGTCTGTCGTCATGTTCATGCCATGGAAATTGGTGAGGCAGTTCTTACCCTGAACTTCTTCGACAATCAGTTTAAACTTTCTGAATGCCACCTCATCGTTCTGAAGATCAGCTAGCGATACTTCAAACACACGCCCCCTGAGGCCATCAGCAGCAATTTCTGTCGTGGGAAACGACATCTTGGATAAGACGTTGGAAGACGTGAAGATCTCCCATTCCAGTTTCACGCATATTATATGACTAATGTTGAACTAACATTGATTAAACAATTTTCTGTTTTCTATCAAGGAGCTGAATTTTACAATTCTCTTGGCGTTGATATGATTACTTCAACCTCTACAGTTTCCTTCAAAAAGCACTTAAGGCATTATTATTATTTTTTTTGCAACAACTATTGATAATCCTTGATATTTATGAGGTCCTCTCAGGTCAAATTGTTTTAAACTTGTAATAATTCATTATTTTATATTTCAGTACATTAAGTAAATGCTTGTAATATATTCTCTAAAAACTATGCGACCGTTATCTCTGTCGCAATACAGGTTTACGATTATAGCCATCATTTTGTAGTACCAATTTCTCTGAATGCTTGGGACTCTATGCATAGGTGAATCAAATGTATACCCATTAATATGGGTCTGTTGGGAAAACATTTCTGGCTGCTGGACATCTAGACACTACAGCCACATCCACACCTACAGTATCCTGATATTTTTTAACAACAACAAGCTTTATTACCAAATTAACAAAAAAGTTTTTACAATATAAGAAATCAATACAAAAAAGGGTAATTGTTACTCAGGATAACTAAAAAGCTAATCGAGCTGAGTAAAAATCAGAGATTTTCAAATATGCTATCCAGACTGGAGATTTTTTTTTAAATGCCGGCTTAACATATATGTGTGGACAGGTGGAGATAAAGGTTTTTAAATACAATGATGTTTTAGAATTTCACAGGCTCGTAATACTACAAAAGAGCGCACACACATGCATGCTCTGTATGGAAGGATAGTGTTTTCGAATCATTTTTGTCCATTCATGTGAACGAGCAAATACGATTTGAGAACGCTGTGTGTGGATGCATATTTTTTCAAATACGGAGGGGGGAAAAAAAGTTTTCTGGATACGTATGCACGGGGCCCACGTTGGCAAGATTTCCGTACAGGTCCCTACTTCATTATGCATGCATTTTCCTAGCAAAACTCTATTCACCCTCGTTCTTTTTGGAAGAGGGTTAGCAAGAATGTGCATGTATAATTAATGTAGGGAACTGTACGGAAATCTTTCCCCCACGTTTAATTTGAGGGAATATGCTTGGATAACACTTGCAAAACCATCAACTGTGCAAAGCTCGCTACCAACATTTGGGACTGGCCCATAAATAGTTTAGCAGAGCAAGACGATCACTTACTGGTTCCAACAGTTCTACTGACCATGGTTTTACCGATCTGTCGGATGGTGAACATGGACGGAGCCTTGACATCGTACCAATCTTTCTTGGTGAAGGGATCAACACTAATAACACAACAAATAAAAATTTAACAAATAGCAGAAGGGAAATCGGCGATACAAAGTCCTCACGGACATCTAAACAATATGGGACTCTCATTTCTCAAAAAACTAATTGTTTTTTCAGCATGAATCCTGTTAGTTGCTTATTACTACTGAGTTTATTGAAGAAAAACATGAACAGCCCATCCTGTTCAATCCGTTGTGTTGCTTAGCCATCCACCGATCTCCGCTAAAGCAAATGCCTCTTACATAATGGATGGACACAAGAAGCGCAATATTAATGCCTAAAATTGCGTACATTTTCTTTTTAAGACCCTTTTTTCCTTTAGTTAGTCTCTTGTTTTTTCCCACCGCCATGATAGATCGTGAAACGAGTAGAAGAGGACACGACAGGCCTCGCTCTGAAGTAAATCACTTTGGACGAACGCTGACCACATATTGCTATTTTTCAAAGATGGCGGACAAACGCGCTTGACCATGTGTTGTTCAAGTTTTCTTACAAAAACTGCAATTTCTGTTGAATAAACTCGATGGGGAGCCGCTTTGAGGAACTACATTGGGAGAGTGCTTCAAAGGAACAGGATTCTCTCGTTTTTCAGCTGTTTGGAGAGGTCTCGGGTATTGTAGGTAACAAGACCTCGGTTTTTCCGAGCGAGGTCGGTTTAAATGGACACAGTGGGAAGGTTGCAGGAAAGGGAGAGAAAAGGAAGGAGATAAACGATAACGACATCATAAAAAATCCCAAAAAGAAACGGAAGGAAAAGAATAAACACGAAACAGATCAAAAGTTGACTTCTCAATCAGAGACTAGAATTTGCAAGGACAGCGACGGGTGGGTGAAATGCGCTAAAGGACCCAATTGTGGGGCTATTTTTCAAAGTGTCAATGAAATTACTGAAACAAAGAAAGAGAAAATAAAGGCCTTACCTATCAACAAGAGTGCAAAAACAAAACCAGAAACAGAAAGACTGAAAAATAAACAAAAGAGCAAGAGATCTAGAGATAAATTCAAGACAGATGAGACGTTGAATTCTCAAGTCACGGAAAAAAGAGAGAGGGCTGTTATTGACAGTGTTGATCACGTTAAACAGGCTGGAGGCATTGAATCAACGACGTTAAGTATGGCATTGGACAAAAGGCAATTAAGTGATGATGTTGCGGGTAAAGTGAAAAATACAAAGAGAAAGAAGACAAAAGAGAAAGGCAAAGAGGTTGCAGCACAAAGTTCACAGAAAAGAAAGAAAACTAAAAACGAGGAGGAACAGGAATCTTCTGGTTTAACACAGAATGGAAGTCTCCAGCATTATGACAGGCCCCCTCCTTCATACGGCAAATCAATGCTTCATGAAAAGATGACAAAGCAGTTGGAATCCTCAAGATTTCGCTGGATAAATGAACAGTTATACACCACAACAGGAGAGGAGGCAGTTACTATGTTCTCTGAAGACCCCAGCTTGTTTGATGTTTATCACCGAGGTTTCACTAATCAAGTGAAGCAATGGCCAGTCAATCCTGTTGATAAGATCATAGATTGGTTGAAGAAAAGGTAAACTGAAGGTTAGAGGAGGTTCCAAGTGGCAAAAGGAACTACTGATCAAATTTTTATCCCTTGAATTTTAAGGTTTATCACATAGAATTCCAGGAAAGATGAAAAATGGCATTTACCATTTGGAAATATCTGCATTGGTTCTGAAGTTTAAAAAATGTGTAAAATATGCAAATGAGAGGACTCATGATGTCATTGACTCAACCCAATATAATGTCAAGTATATAAATAGAGCTATCTTGGTCAATTTGCAGCAGAGACCACTGAAACTTGGTTGGCTAATAGTTCTATAGGGAATACACCTATGACTGTAAAAAAAATTGGTTCCCATGGCAACTCACTCTTTTCCAGCTCCCTACAACCTGATTTCATATTTTGGGTGATTTTAAGCTCAAAAAACATTTAACAAGGCCACAAACCTGACCTAACGTATTAATATGCTTGCTGGATCATGCAGATAAGGCACTATTGGCAAATATCAAAATAGAACGCCACAGGTGGCCAGCAAAGCCTTTAATATCAGGGAGGTCTGGAACCCAGTACATTGCCATGGTAACAAAACTGGTATGCTCATATCATGGAGCACATCTAGCAGAAGCTTACTGCAAAGCATCAAGCATTTCTGATACAAATTGGTTGAGATCTTTTGCATCATATTTGATCAAAATTTGAGTCTATGATGTCATCACTTGGCTAATTTCCATATATTTTTCAAAACTTGACTCTGGAACAAAAAGATATTTGAAAATAGTAAACAGCATTCTTCTTCTCATACAGACTACTTGTTTGTGTTTTAAAATGGCTTAGACAGGAAAGGTGCAAATTTCGTCATAGTAGCAGTTAGAGGGCTGTTAGCATAAGCACCATGATTAACATTTGTTTTGTATTTTGATTGTTTCATCAAACAGTGGAATCTCTGTTGGACTGTTGCAAGTCATAGGACAAAACCAAGGGCAATGGGATAAAAATTAGAGGGAGGAAAACATTGATAGTATTTTTGGCTTCTTTTCACCCTTCAGTTTATGTGTGCATCTTGTGAAGTCTGTTTGAAATTTGACTGTTAATTGACAAAATCACCAGAATACAAAAAAAACAAACAAAAAAAAAAAGCACTTACACGTGCAACGGTGACAAACCTTGAGTTATTTGTCCTAGATCTAACCTGATCTGCCTTGACTTTGATTCAAAAGAGGCACTGGTTTTGAATCCCATCCCAGCCTCAAACTTTATTATCTAGAAGGTGTGGGAAATGGGGAGAAGGAGTAGCTTTCTCTTTGTAGAACTACTAGCTTGCAGGCCTTGCAGTTTTTCATGCCAGTTGCTATACGGGCTGCCATGTTTTTGCAAGAACAAAAATGAAGACCGACCATGTACAATTACATACCTCTACGTGTATCTGTTGACCGCTTCCATCCTGGCAGAAATTCACTTAATTATTGAGGATAAACAAAACTAAAGCAGGATCTGTGAAGCTGGTTGAATGTGTCTATGTAGCTCTTATTTTACCTTGACAAGACAAGTTGACTTCGTTTAAGTGCGGAGTGCCTTTATAGTTCCTTCAGAACCGTGTTCCTCCATTATTTGAAAAAGATGGGCTTTTAATCGTAATAATAATAATAATAATAATAATAATAGTAGTAATAATAACAATAATAGTGATAACCATGATAGTATCATTCCCTACTTGTTTTTCAGAGCTACGTCCAATGTTGTTGCTGATTTTGGTTGTGGAGAGGCAGTCATTTCCCAGAGTGTTAAAAATACAGTTCATTCATTTGACCTTGTAGCAAAAAACAAATTTGTAACAGTGTGCAACATGGCAAAGGTTGGCTTAAGTAAACTAGCAGACCTCATGCTGTACCCCTTTTTTAACTTTCTTAAATTGAAGGGCTCAGAGCAAAAACGTCCTAACTGACTTTTTTAGTGCGTTTGGTCATTTTGCGAAATTGTGGCCAAATTTCACGCAATACACAGAATTAAGTTATGGAATTAGGTATCCTAAGTGATGTGAACAAAAATTAATAACAAAGGAAAAGAAAAAAGAAAATTTCTGGGGCTTGGGGAAGGGGGGGTGGTTGGGGGGGTGGTTGGGGGGGTGGTTGCGTGGGGTTACAAGAGCAAGAAAATATGAAAATACAGGTTTAAAAAAAATTGCTTCTTTTCATCAGATTGTGCTAATTTTTGGCATATAGCATGGGGGTGTTCACCCTGTAATTTTAGTGCAGTTGATTTGGTGGAAATTGGCTGCGATTTGTGAAATGACATAAAAATCCAGATACCATGCAGCTGCTTACAACCTCTAATTTCATTGGATCTGGTTAGGACGCAGCTGTATTGTTTTTAGGGTTAGGGTTCATCATTTTTCTGTTGTTTGTTTGAATGGTTCTATTGTTTTCTGAGCCAATCACATTGGCTGTTGTAATAGCTGCGTACTGACCCTAAACATTGCGCAAAAGTCAATTAGGACGTTCTTGCCTGGAGCCCTTCAATTGTAGTCATTGTGTTATTCTCTTATGTGACATGTAATGTTAATTAGACCTACTGGCCTCATTTCAGTGCAGTTTTCAGTTCACTGTCGTAAAACTAAAACAGAAGTAATAATACTATTACAGCACCAATCACTTTCTGAAGTTATAGAATTTATTCAGGCTTTTGTTTTACTAGCCAATCAGAATGCGCTCGACTTTTGCATGTGTGAAAGTCGCTTTTCGCCAAAAATCTATAAATAAATAAATAAAATGAAATATATATTTTTAGATTTTCGAGGTATGTACATGCGTGTGTGCGTACATGGTGGCTATGCCGCTGCTCTACTGTTACACCTTCTGACAAGGCTAGTATAGTGCTAAACAGTGTTCGCATGGGTCCTGGAAATCCCACAGGTGGCCCAGGCTCATCTCGGTATAAAATATAAGGATTTGTTTGGGAATCCCGATAATAGACTCAAAAAGATAATTACACGCAAAAGTTCTCGATAAGAAACCATTCTTTATTGTCCTGGGGACCGTTGCTCGAATCCCGGTTAGCGCTAACCATTGGTTAAGAGGTATCAAAGCCGATAGGTTTCCATGGTATTTAACCCTGGTTACCACTAACCATGCTTCGAGCAACCCGAGCCTGGTGATTTTCTCGCATAATGTGTGGTTATTGCCTGATTTAACATGATTTAAGCAATTTCTCAGCTCCCCTGGCTGTCAATCGTACCAAAATAGAGGAAAGGCTGGAAAGTAATTTCTAGCTTACCTCACATCTTGCTGATAAAATCACACTTCTCCTACACAAGTCACGGTCAAACTCCGGTGATGGCCACACAGATAAATTTACTTCTCCTTGACCAAGTTTCAAGGTCCAGCAAGTACCCATTGTTGGGAAACAGCGATGAATATCCAAATGTTCAAAATCCTTTGAGGCTCGCTTACAATGAATTTGGACATGGCAAGTTAACCATTAGCTGAGCCTTGATACAGTGAGCGCAAATCTATGCACAGTACCCATAGGTGCAGAGAATCGAACAGCGCAAAACAAGCCACAGACGCATCCTATGGGTACTGGTGCATAGGCTTGCGCCCACTGCATCGTCCTTATAATTTTTACACAGCTGAGCCTGGGCCACCTGTGGAAATCCTGGAAAGTCACGGCATTTTACTGTGGCATTTTCCAGGACTGGAAAGTCCTGGAAAATGATACAAGGTCCTGGAAAATGATACAAGGTCCTGGAAAGTCCTGGATAATGATACAAGGTCCTGGAAAGTCCTGGAAACCTGTTGAAATTGATATTTTCCATTATTGTGATCACCTGTCTGTTTTACTGTACTAATATTGTGAGGAGATATGACTTAATGATCACTCCTGAGGTTTACAGGGTTGTGAAGTTTGGAGTCCTGGAAAAATTGTTGAGAGTCCTGGAAAAGTCCTGGAAATTTGTTTCTGAAAAAGGGTACAAACCCTGTCTAAAGAATGGTGTATTATTTGACTGCCATTTATGTACAGTATATTGGTGGTGTTTTTGTGTTGAACACTTCATTGAGCATGCACGATTTATTCAGCTTTGCATGTCACCTTTGTGTGACAAATAAAATTAATATATGTTGAACTGATTCCGTAATCAATTAGTTACTGAAGGGGAAGTTGTACGAGTTAAAGTGTTTTTGTATTAACTTTCTGCAGGTTCCTTTAAAGTCTGCAAGCGTTGATGTGGCTGTGTTCTGTCTCTCTCTGATGGGAACAAACCTTGTGGATTATTTAAGGGAAGCCCACAGAGTTCTGAAACTGGGGTAAGATTAGTGTCTTTTTTGTGGCCATTTAAAATACGTTGTTTACCTGTCCTGCTGTATAGAGTACATTTACAGTGTTCATGATAATAGATGGATATCTTGTCAAAAAAAAATTAAGCTGGACATCTGACCCAACAAATCAAGCGTTAGACTTGAGAAAATTTAGAGATACAATGCTGTTGACTCCTCCTTCTCCTGTGGGTACCCTGCTTGCAAAATGTATCTGAAATGTTGGGTACATGCCCTCTTCCCTTCTCGGAAAATGGGCTTTACCTTGACCGGTATCACTGCCTTTTTTGACATTTTAGTGGTTTCCTAAAAGTTGCTGAAGTGACAAGTCGCATAGCTGATACAACAGAGTTTGCCAAGTCCTTGTCAAGACTGGGGTTTCAACTTCAAAACGAGGTAACTACATAACTTTGCATGAGCCAGAGGGGAGTAACATGATTAAAATGTTTTTCATCTCATAAGCTGCGGTGCAAGGTCTCCTATTTCCTTTGCTTTTCCTTGAGAATTTTTATCTCAAGGCTACTAGTAAACAAGGAGGCACAGACTATTGAAAATTCAGTTTTGGCTTGTAGGTTTCATGCGGTCACTAGCCATGACGGCTACTGGTATAGTATACCCGTAAAGCATGATGCCTTGGTCATACATTTACCAGGCAGAAATTAGCAGGTTTTTTTTATTTCAGGCAAATAAAAATATGAAATAGGAATAAACAGAGGATTCAAGTTTTTCACTTAAGTTTTAAGAGTAGTAAAGGCTTCCCACACTATCCCCTCTGATAGATTCTTCAGAGTATATGCTATCAACCAACATTATTTTTTTCATTTTGATGAATAACCTAAGATTGAAATACTGTAGGACTCTTTATGTCAAAACTATCAAAGGGAAGTGAAAAATTGTTCAAGACAGCAGGGGTCAGATAAGAAGGCTTAAATTGAAGGACTCATTGCAAAAATGTCATGACTTTCTTCGCACATTTGGTCATTTTTCAAAATATTGGCTAAATTTCAGCCAATAAACAGTGGTCATGTTATGGAATTACCCATCCCAAGTGGTGTGAAGGAAACAATGAAGGAAAAGAAAGAACTTTTTTTTTTTTTTGG
>BLFK01000662.1:457435-482193 GCA_014634185.1 Astreopora myriophthalma | reverse complement strand
GGGGGGAGGGGGTCATAAAATACAGGGGAAAAAATTTCATCCCATTGCCTATAACTCTGGAATACAGCATTGGGCACTACACCTTATAGTTTTAGTGCAATTGATTTGGTAGAAGTTTACTGGGATTTGCATAATGGTTGGAAATCATGCAAAAGTCACTTGAGATGGTTTGCCCAGAGCCCTTTAACGGAACACTTTAACTCCCAACAGGGGCTTTAAATAAAGATTTTTGTCTGGCTAATGGTAGGTGGTTTTCCTTGTCATTGGGGTACATCTTGAAAAGTTGAAAAGTTAGTGGTGTGCCAATCATTGATTATAATCAATCATTTTTCCGATTATAATCGATGATCAATTAGTTCGGTCAATCCGATTATTTCCAATGATTGATTATGAAATCTCACCCGATTCCCAACAGTAGGAAAATGTTTAATAATTAATAGGGGGTGCCTGTAGGGGGCCAAGGGAATCTGCTAGGGGTACGAGGTAAGGGGGTTCAACCGTTTCTCTGTTTTATCTCCTAGGACTCCTCAAACAAAATGTTTGTGTTGTTTGATTTCATCAAAGATAAGGAATCACCAAAGACTCTTTCATCGCACAAGCTAGCTGGACTGAAGCTAAAACCTTGTATCTACAAAAAACGCTAAATGGTAAAATTGGAATAGTGATAGAGAGTAGCTAATTATTTTTTGCACTGCCAAAACTATCTTTGACATGAAATTATGAAAAGCAGGGTAGAGGTAGTGAGAAATTCTAAACATTTAGTGAAATGTTTTCCTTGTTTCATAGGAGTTGTGGTTGAAAGTTGAGATAAAGACCAAAGACAGCCCAGACTTAACGTTAGAAGCATAAAGCTGACTTAGCTTGTGTAGTAGCTGGTTTTGTGCTCCAGGAGCCAATTCAAGGGCTTTTCAGTGAGATAGCTTTTTGTTGAAACCAAAGCAGTCAAACTACAGTAGGTCAATAGGCCACTTCCAAGTTCACTTAAGCCTCTTTCAAAGAGAGCAAGCCTAAGTGCAAATGAGTTTTATTCATATGCAAAGTAAAGCCGATTACTATCACAAAACTCTTGCACGTACACTCGCTTTGAAAAAGAGGCTGATGTGAACCTGGAAAAGCTCTATTCGACAGAGTTCAATCTCTACAGTCACTCTTACGAGGAAAGGATCTAAAGAGGTAGCTTTCAATATAACATGACTAATGTACATTCTGGACTGCTTGTGCTAGATATATAGAAAAGAAAACATTGTTTCCAAGGTTGATCAAATTGAAAAGTGAGACAAACAAATCTCACTTTTCTGTTGTTGTCTTGTAAATGCTTGAATAATGATAGTGGTAATATTATGCATTGTGCAAGATAAGTGGAAATCAAATGATTTTAACCCATCCAGAGAATGCAGTTAAAAACAACACAAGAAACAATTTTTACTTATCACTTCTTTCCCCTAATGCTATCAAAAACCCATTACAATATTCATTATATTTGTTTTTGTATACTGTATAAAAGTTTTAAGAATTTTAGTAATAAAAATGCATAACCAACAGTTGTGTTACATTTAAAGTCATGTCAACCATAGAACTTAAAAATGCTCCCAGTGTATTGAGTTTGAGGCCGAAGCGAAGTCAGACATGGCCAGTTGTCATAGCAAGGGCATCTTGCACATCTCAGTGTTCTAGCTAGGCCTAAATGAAAGGGCATTCTGCTCTGCCATTTTTGGGTCCACCATTTTGTTTTGCTGTGCACCTTGTGCTTTTTGCTCGTTGCCTTCTCGTTTCCCTTGTCATTATCATACAGTCAGACACACACACAGCAAAGCCCGGGAAAGTGCAAGAAGGGAGTAAGAGACACTAATTTTGTAGACTTTTGACTCAATGAAGCACTTGCTAGATTGTTAATGTGCAACATCAATTTCAAATAAAGTGACTGGAATTGACTACCCTGGTCCCAGAGATTTTTGCTTTGTTTTTCTCCGTGAACAAATTTTAGCCACGCACCGGTGACGAAAACCGTGAAGCGGTGAGAGAAGAAAAACCTCTGGTTTTGGTCCCTGTGGATCTCACTTCCATGCAGATGCCAACTGTCAAACACTTCAAAATTATCAGCCAATGACAATCGTGCTCTCACCTGCTTGTCAGCATTCTCATCGGCCGTTCATCTGCCATAAATCTTGACATGTGTAGACGTTAGAATATCCAATCAGAACTGAGAGTCAGACACTGCACTCTAAACATTACATGGAAGTGATATTTGCAGGGACCGAAACCAGAGGTTTTTCTTCTGTCTCATCGCTTTGTGGTTCATTATCACCACTTCACGGCTAAAATTCATCTGAAGAGAAGAAGGAAAAACATCTGGGACCAGGGTAGGAATTAACAGATTATGCATATTTCTGAATGCAAATGAGAAAAAAATTGTAACTCTGCAGTTTTCTGCCCTCTTATCTTTTCGCCCTAGCTACATGTACATGTGGGACACTGCATCTGTTCTTTTGTAGAATGTCCATTGCAATAATTACCATTTTTAGTTAAGAGCTGCGTTCAATAATGCTGGAAAGTTGGGAGTCCCGGATCCAGTAACTGGATCCCAGCCATTAGTGGCATAAAAGCCAGTGTCGTAGTCGAGACAGCCTTCGTTATTCCCAGTAGTCACATCATACATGGCTGCCGCATTCTGATACAAGAAGGGGTTAAGGAATCCTAAAGCAGGCTTCTGTTTTTGGAATCGTGCATCATTTAGCAGTGAAATGATACCTGCAACAGTTGGTGTTGAAGCCGACGTTCCCATAACGCCTGGAACGGGGACCATGTTGTTGACGATCCAGAAGTGGTTACAGACTGCTGAAATGTCAGGAAAAGCGCGGCCTCTGGCATTGAAGTAGGAGGCTGGTGGGATATTGGGCCCAGTTTTGAGGTACTGTGTGACTACATCATTTTGGTATGTTGGCTGTGGGAAGACGTTGCTGAAACCGCCACCGCTGATGTCATAACCATATTCACCAGACACAGTAAACGGATTGTTGAATGCAGTGCCACCGACAGTAGTAACATAAGGAGACGAAGAAGGAAACATAGGGCGGAATTTTTTCTTTTTACACCCTGCACCATTGTCACCACTTGCGAATAAGAATGACAGACCTCGAACACCAGCCTTCATGAACTCAGTGTTTATTCTGTTCATGTATGCCACATCAAGGGTGTCTTCATTGTCGCTGTAGCTCACACTGTGCACCCACGGAACTACTGAATAATTGCTTATGTCCATAAGCCACTCTAAGAAGGGTTCCTGGGATTCATGCCGCCCGCCAGTGCTCCAGAACCAAGTGGGCACCATGGCCCCAAGGCTCATAATGTATTGGGTGTCTAGGCTGGCTTCCACCCCAGAGCGACCACTGTCCGGGCCAATCTCCTTCGTCATATTGGACAAATGCTTAAAGGAACCACCAAAGAGGAAAAAAAACTCGCTCAAATCGGTAGGGCTGTAGTATTGTCCGAGAAATTGAGCCACGGACTGGCGGTTGTCTGGGTGACTGCCGACCACACTGGACAAATTGTATCGCTCTCGTAAGACACTGGGGAAGACACCAATGTGAATTTGATCCTGGTCGGAAATGCGAGGTGACGATGGGCCGTTGACCGCGGGGAAGCGAAGCACTCCACCCACAAAGTCTATGTGTTGGGCAATACTCGCTGGAACGGAATAGAGTTCAACCGAGCGAATAACAGGCTTTGGGAGTTTGGAGTGCTTAAAACGGTAGAACTTCGCACCGTCAAGCAACGCCTCGGCGGATTGGCAAGACATTCGACAGGACATGAAATCTTTCGTAAGAATCGTGCTGCAGTTGCTTGAATGCACCCCATGGTGTCTTAGCCAGGCTTGCAAGCTCAGCAAGCTTTCTTCGGACGGCTCGATTAGCCGTGTGAGGTTATACAAGGAAAGATGCTTGCCGTATTCTGCAGATCTTGGATCGGAGACTTCCCAAAAGATTCGCTCCAAGGATTCTAGATTGCGTTGTTTGAGCGCGAAGGTTAGGAAAATTTCTTCCGAGGGGAACAAGTGATCGAGCTTTTCCCATCCCTCCTCTTTCCAGGCTTCGACATCGTGGCTTTTTTCGAGGAAAATGTAATCTTCCCTTTGTGGGCTGCTGGAGCACAAGCCGAGAAAAAATGTGATGCATGCAAACTTGACAGCTTCCATCTCCTGGCGTCAGGCACAAGTGCTTGCAAATCATGTGATTGACCCAGTCAAACTTGCGAATGATGCGTTCATTTTGAGCAGCGGATTGTCTCCTTAGTAGGACCCAATCTTCCCCCGTTCATTACATGTAGGTCCGCATTTGTTTGTCTTGCGTGGCACGCCAGCTTCTAACTGACAACAACAACAATTTTATTTTACCCCAAAGTCTACAAAAAGTATTTACAATTTGATAAACAAGACGCTGTGGAAGCGTATACTTGGGCGTTGTCTTTAGATCGGTGTAGTGAAATCAGTTTCAGGAATGACGAGAACTGTGCGGTACATTCACGAGGTGTAAAACAAAGAACAGACTGAGGGAATTCCCTTGTTTCACCCCTCTCCCCACAACTATGCATTCTTACATTTAAAAAATCCTTGACAATAACCAATAACTCAATTGCTGCGCCGAAAGCTTAGAAAACCAGCCGGAAAGAAATTACCAAGTCCGCCTAACCTTATCTTTGATAATCTAAATTAAAATCCACTGTCATTTGTGATATAAGGGTAAACGCGCTTCAAAACGATCCGAAATTAAGTTATTATAAACAACGAGCTATTTCAAACAGCAGTAGGGTCTCGTTTCGGGAATGGTAAGGGCAGGAGAAAAGATAGACTACTTTGGTCGGGCTCCCTCGATTAGTCATTTCCGCAATACGCTGTTTCCATCTTACTTTGAAGCTATACTAGGTCTAAAAATACCTATTTTACCTTCAAATACCAGTGCGTAGAGTACCTGTACCGTACCCGAGAAACGCTCTTGAGTACATGTAAACCCAATTGTCAGCCAATTTGTGATTACGACTCACTATTTTGCGAAGGCTGTTTACTTTAGCCGCTGATCTAGCCTCCCACGCAGACGTCCTTAGGGTTTCGTCACGCGTTTCCTCCCCCAGGAAACGCGTGACGAAACCCTAAGGACGTCTGCGTGGGAGGCCACCGCTGATCATTCCTGAAAAGAAATATAGCCAGACCACGAATTTTTCGAAACCTCAAAGATATTCTTCTATATGGCATCTTTCCCAAAATCACGAATAGAGGAGTATAAGCTTAAATGAAGTGACTAAAATCAGCAAAAGACCAACAGCAATAATTTCTAGAAAGTTCATATTTATCTTAGTTCTCTCGCTACCAGGTGTGCACTTGTTTAATTGAGTGAAGTGAGTCTTACGTTTTCTTCCGGGTAAGCGAATTTCGTGTTCCTTCAACTGTTTGGCGTGTCTCTGTTCACAGGTTTCGTAGAATTCCTCGCTGCGTTGTCAGATAGTTTCGGAATGTGTTGATTGTTACTTCGCTTACCCGCATTTACGATGTCGAAAACCCTCACACCAACTAAACCTAAAATGAACCTTTCTCAAACGTTTAAGCCCTCTAGTTTAATTTGAGGCGAAAAGGGCATCTTTGAGAGCGTTAGAGGAAATGTTGTGGCCATAAATGCAAAGACAGTGAAGTCGGCTATTTTCGGCCATTGTACTTAAACTCTCTTTTGTCAAATGTTTAAGGCCTCGAGTTTAGTTTACACCAAGAAAGGAATCTCTGGGAGCGTTGGAGGGAAAGTTTTAAACACAAAGGCAGTGAAATTGGGTTATTTTGTCCGTTGTGCTAAGGGGTTAGTTAACCTTACCATTTCGCCCAAAATGAGCAAAAAGATGATCAAATTTGAAGAGTGTAAACCCCATGAAAACGTGGTCCATTAGCCGTATACTGGACTTTTCTTAAACGTTTAAGGCCTCTAGTTTAATTTGAGGGGAAAAGGGCATCTTAAACAACGTTAGAGGAAAAGTGGTACGTACATGTATTAGACCACCAGCGAATTCACGCGTGCGCAGACGTCAATCCAAAAAAGTAAAACAAACAAACACTCTGGACCAGTAGCGATACCTCTGGAAGTGTTGCCTGGGCGGGGTACAATGACGAGTCTCCCCGCGATTTCGGCCCGCAGATCGCTTATACCAAGCCCCAGTTCCGCGCTGCTTTTAGATACCCATCCACAGCAGCCTGTCTGCCCCCGACAAGGCAGTGAGGGAGATAAATGTCGACCACATGTGGCAGATCCCTTTCGTACTCAATTTTCTCATTCATGTGGTATGCATCGGAGTAGACAGAATCCGGTGTCAGGAGACGGTTTGAAAAATTAGCGCATGCGTATTTGCCAAAAATGATAAACTGCTACCGATGTGAGGTGAAACTTCAGTTGGCGTCTCTGAGGAGTCCTTTGAAACACTCCGCACCTCGCGAAGCACATGGTAAGTGGCATTAAACTACAAGTTTAAACGTTCCAGAAAAGTCCATTATAGGGCTATTAGACCTCGATTTCGCGGAATTTTAACTTATTAAAATTGGTCATATTTTTGCTCATTTCGAGCTAAATTCACTGCCCTTGCGTTTCGTCGCACTTTCGTCGCGTTTACTTCCAGGTTTACTCTACTTTTATGTGCATTCCCCGTCTTTCAGAGTCACGCATGTGCATTAGACCCCAATTGCAAATTTGAGGCCAACCATATATGGTCATAGCCCTCTTGGAACCATAACTTGGGCTCCTCCGCCGAAATGACAAATTTAAAAAAATGAAATGAAATAAAGAAAGAAAGAAATAAAATAAATAAGAGGGCTACTTTCCACATGAAATCATTTGAAACCAGGGGCCTCGTTTAAAAGTTACCAATCCGAGACACAACCTCGTTCCCAGGACTTTTCCTTGCCCCACCCCAAAGTGAAGTGACAGGTCCTGGGACGAGGTTGTTTGAGTTGCCAATGCTCCAGTTGGTGTGGGCATGGGAAGAACTCGCCCCAGCCTGACTCGTGCAGACACCATGTCAAGGGATTAGTGGCAAGTTCTGTCATTTAAGGAATAACAAAATTACTTGATACAGCTGGAATATAAATGCTCACTGATTACGTCAGCTCTTGAGGTTTCTCGCCACCACTGCAAGGGGAACTTGGAGAAAAATAAACGCATCGACTTTCGTTTTACGCATTACTGGTATCTGCGTATATTCGCTGCATAAAATTACAAAGAAGCCATTTGTCCTTTCATGTCTATTTCTTTAATAAATTAATACGGATATTCTTCAAAATTATCCAGTATTGAATAATAATAGTAACGATGAGGATGACGATAAGGATAATGATAATGATAATGTATGAGCCCATAACCCGCAGCGTACAACTCCCATACTAGGGCTATGTCACGGCACTTTTACAGACTAAGCTATTCATAGACATGTTTTTCCCGCGAAAACTTCAGTTCCAGTCCGCACGCGTCGAAACAGTTAATTATGCAAGGCTTATAATTGGCTAGCAAGGCTCCTGTGGGACACCAAGAAGACATGAAGAGGATGCGTGCGAGGGGGTGCCTACAGTACTATTCAATAACCTCCTATCGCTTGCCTTCGTAATCTACTGAATCGGTGTTTGGTATTGAATTTATTCAAATCTAAATGAGAAAAAGCATGCTTAGGGACGCTTTCCTGCTACTGATTGACTTCATAGTACATGAATCTCG
The DNA here is from genome assembly GCA_014634185.1 of Astreopora myriophthalma. Lineage (NCBI taxonomy): Eukaryota > Metazoa > Cnidaria > Anthozoa > Scleractinia > Acroporidae > Astreopora > Astreopora myriophthalma. Next base: position 474,460 of record BLFK01000662.1, on the reverse strand, counting down.
ACCTTTTCAATTATGAACGCATAGCCTACGTGGCAGGCGTAAGGGTAAGGGGGACTCGACGCGCGCGAGGAGGAATCCTCGCGCGCGTCGAATCTCTTGAACGCTTGTCACGCAGGGTATGCGTTCCAAGACCGCTCGTCAACTAGATCCGCATTTCAGGGTGACCAGAAACTGTCTTCTTGAAAAGTCAGAGAAGTCACGTAGTGAAGAGGAAGTTGTATGTTTTCCTTCTTTGGGCGAGTGCGAACTCATATGTTAAATCAGTGCTCCAGACATTTTTTGTTTCGTCCAGAGAAGATGCTTGGTCATGGCGGCTAAAACTTTTTATTAAATTCTCAACCTCGGATAATGCAATTCTAGCTTTCTCATTGGTTCACTCGGTTATCAGCCATTATACCTGCGTTTGACCTTATATGGAAATGAATGCAGCAAATGTCGCTCAGCATAAAATTGTTGGCCGGAAAAATGGATGAAATGAGAAAGCTAGAATTGCATTATCCGAGGTTGAGAATTTAATAAAACAATTATTCCATTTGCGCTTGTTGGATATGAGACTGGTTATAGCCAACTCCGCGCTACGCGCGTCCTTGGCTATTTACCACCTCATATTTAACGCGCGCTCATGGAATAATTGTTAAATATCTTGTGGGGCAGGGGGAGGGGGAGGGGGCGTACATCACATTAAATAATCTGATCATGAGGGAATTCATCCTCCCGTTCTCCACCATTTGAAGGATCCTACCTACACGTTCTTATCAGTCTGCTCGTTTAGTCATTGCCACGCTAATGTCTTAAACTCTTTTGTCGGATCGTTAAAGTGCATTTCCTGTGGATCGAAATGCAATCCTGGAGTTGTTTGTGGACGCCCAGTCTCTTCTTCCACATTATAAGGATAGGCAGTGTTCTCCACACCCGTGCTGTTTGCTTGGCCGCTAACCTTTCCTGAATTTCCGGTGGCACAAGTTGCTGGATTCCCGTACTGAATTCCATGCTCAACTTGGTCAGCGCCGAGCAATTCCTCCTCTAAGCTCATGCGCATCCCGACCAGCTTATCGACCAACAGTAGTTCGAGAAACGTTGTAACTGCAGACCAGGCAGAAATTGCCACGGCCGTTAACACCTGCACGCCCAAAAAGCGCCAGCTGCCACCCTTTAAGATACCAAACTCGCCCATAAAGTCGTCTTGAAGGATGTCTTTCTCTGCAAAGAAGGCTACGGCCACTAAGCCCCAGATTCCCGCAATGGCATGCGTTGGAACGCAACCGACAGGGTCATCGATTTTGAAGCGGTCGAGAAGACCACATGCGGGACACGCCAGCAAGGCTCCAATTGCACCAATGACGAGGCCTTCCCAGGGACGAGCGAGGGTGCAGATGGCTGCCAAAGAAGAGCATAATAAAATCAGGTTGTTCAGTGTTTTACTAAGGGAACTTAAGTGTCAAACACCCTTTTTTATCGCCAATCTCCCCAAAAGAACGCGTATTCTGTGCATTATTACCATTTACAAGGGAAAACCGGTTGATCCTCGGTTTCTTCAAATGATAAGCAAACACTCAAATGGGAAATTCCCTTGGGGTCAGCATGTTCTATTTGCACAATTAACTCAAGTTTAATGCGAGAGTCTGGAACCAGATAAACTATCTGGAATAGCAAAGAGAACATGCATTTTCCTTTCGGAAATTTTGGACTACCTTTTCAGAATTTTCGTTAGTCCCAGGAATTTTCCAGTAGCACGAGCAAAAACATCGTTTTCCATTTACACCCCAACTAGAATTTCCGGGAATTTTTGGTAAATGGTAAACCACCCAAATCAACCGTATTGTTTACTCCATTCATTTTGCTGTCGGAAACAGAATAAACAGGATATTATTTAGTTCAATCGGAAAACGTAATAAGTCCCAAAGTTACAGATAAACCGATCATTCCGTGTATTCTTATTCCGGAGATTCCACGGAGTACTTTTCATATGCATTCCGGGTTATTGTAATCGAGTTAGGGACTGGAAACTAATGCAACGCACGTGTTGTCAGATTTTGATCGATTGACATTGCGAAAAAGAAGAGCGGAATTTTCTTAAGAAGGAATTAGATCGAACTCGAACATGGAGTATTTTCAAGTTACGAACTTTCAGGTTTCTTCAGGATGTAATCAAACTTCTCGGAATCGTTCAATAAGTAAAGAGCCTGGATCGATACAACACGGGTAAAGACTTGCCTGAAACATCAAATGTAGCGACAGTAACTATTTGACTTACCTGTGATACCGACAAGACCTGACAGAATACCAGTGACGAAGATTGGAATGTTTATCTGCTTTTTGTAAGCGATGTAACTGGGGAGAAAGAGGAAACCGTTGACATTAGGCATAAACCTGCTTGTAACGACAAATCAAAGAAATGTGAGGGCGGCTTTGATTGACCTTTGTTGATTCATTTTCAGTGACCTGAAGTTCGCTGTTTTTTAATGAGGGAATAGTGCCAGAATGATTGACATTTTTGTCACGTGATTTACGTTACCACGTGGTTTTATTAGGCTTAGGGTTTCAATGTTATGTGATTATTAGTTTTCTTCGGTGGCATAAATGTGAGTTGTGACTGTCGTTAAACGAACGGTTTGTGGTTCTACAATACGATTTATATCATACGCAAAAAATCATTGAAAACTTGACGATGAAAGCTGACTGTGGAATGAACTACATACCTGTAAGCCGTTCCGACGATACCTCCTCCTATGGCACCGTTTATTGTGACAACCGCTGACCTAACGAACGATTGTACGAGAAGCATTGATATTTGAAGAATGTACGCCACAAGGGGATCACAAATACAAACAAATCTGCCAGAAGTGAAGTGGCTTGGATTGGAAATTAAATGTAACACTGTGTTACGTGAAGTTCCTAGATTCATTGCTTTTACATGCATTATTGGCCATGAGTTGTAACTTGAGCTGAGCTAACATCGAACGAAACTTGGCAAGAGTTTTTCACCCTTATCCAAGGGGGAAAAAAGCTAACAATAGTATCAATTACTCACTTTGCCTTGTAAATTCAAAGGAAAAATTGGCCTATCCACCAACTATAAATGTTGAACTTGTTCAAACGTGAATCATTAAAAAGAGAAAGGAACTAGGGTTTTAGAAGCCCAATCAATCAATCAATCAATCAATCAATCAATCAATCAATCAATCAATCAATTCAAGCATACACACCACAGCATTGCATAACCAATAAATATACATACAGGCTTGCTTATGACGAATAACAGACACAGGCTTGCGCTATTGAATTAGATTATACGAATATAGTAGGCAGCTACAAGCGACAAGCGACTGATTCAATTAAAAATTGTAAGATCTGCATACTCACCTTGAAGCTAATTTCCATTTCATGCCCGTCACTCCGAAAGTGCTTCCACAATTGAAGCCCAACCAACCCCACCAGAGCATGAACGTTCCCAGGACAACATTCGTTGGGGAGGCCATTTTTTTAGGGGGAACGTTCACATCGAACTTTCCGTATCGCGGCTTCAACATCACGGTCGCTACCAGTCCACTTACTCCACCAACTAGATGCACCGCGCCGCATCCAGCAATGTCGATAGCTCCTAGTTCGCGAAGCCAACCTTTTTCGCCCCATATCCAATGGGCGGGAAAGCAGTATGTTAGAGTGTTGAGAAACGAATACAAGATATACGCTTTCAGTTTGATCCTCTCTGCCATGGCACCAGAAACGATCGTAGTTGCAGTCGTAGCGAACGAGAGCTGGAAAAAATATTCCGAATACACCCGTCCCATTTCTTTGTCATCCGCGTCCGTCAGGAAGTAACCCAAGCCGCAGAATCCGTTACCGTGATTTAGCTTGCCAAAGCTGAAGGCATATCCAAAGACCCAGTAAGAAAATCCGCCAAAGACCACGTCGACAGCGTTTTTGACCATGATGTTTGCTTCGTTTTTCAAGGAAACCATTCCAGATTCTAGAAGGCCGAATCCCGATTGCATTGTGAGAATGATAAAAGAGTTCGTGAGGATCCAAACAGCGTCTTCATTTTGCACTCCTGATTCATCATAGTCACCCTCTGTTATGTTCGTCATTTCTTGCGCACTTCAACTCAAGATGCTGATCTGCAAAAGAAATTAAAGAGACCTTTCCTTTAATTATTCCATGCTTACAGACCATAAATAATCGACACCACATAATATTTGAGTGCAGAAGCCATTCATTCGTGTGATGCCTGAAATGCGTGAGATTTCACGATTGGTTCCGGCCCCATTAAATCCTTGACAACATACTTACAACAATATCTCCGTCTTTATTGGCTGAGAGCATGTCAATTCAGTTATCTCAAACGGAGTTCAGATATCAGCTGAAGAAGTTGTTGAAATTGAAGTTGAAATTAGAGCAAAAAGTTGAAATTGCACGCTTAAGTTGAATTTAATTTTGATTGGTTAATAACTGGCATGCAGAGAGCCAATGAAACGTGACCTCTTGATGGCGCATGTTGCGAGCGAAAGGAACTAATATAATGGTGGGCGTCTTGAGTAGGTTTCCTGAGCTCAAAAACAGTTCTGAACACAAACACACTCTAAAAAGCATTGCTATTTGGTTGCCCGTGTAGCAAACTTGGTGTTTGGAAAAGGAAAATGCCGATGAAATCGAAATTTACGAACCGGGAGAGCTGAACACTTTGCAAAACAAGCAGTGAAGGGTTCGAGAGATTGGATGATTATAACAAGGTATCTCGAAATTGTTATAAGCTTATGTATAATTATTTATACACAGAATTTGGAAAAAATAAGCACTCGTACTTATTTCCAAAGACCTCAAATTCGAGTAAATGTTTTCAAACACTAACAAAATTGCGCGAGCCCCTGGGGCGAGTGCAATTTCTGGTCTTTGAAAAACATTTTACTCCAAATTGCACTCGAAATTATGCGATTACCTATACATCCCAATTCACGGGAAATTTTCAGAACGCCGGAGCCACCCACAATGTGAGCCCAGTTATTGAGTGGACATATAACTATAGAAAACAACACCCTGACTATAAAAAAAAAGAGAGAATCTTTAACCTTTAATCTTTATCTTTTATCAAGGTAGTTGCCACTAGCGCTTAGTAAGGCTAATCCGGCAATGGAGCGGCCAGCAGTCGTTGTTACAGCACAAACATTCAGAACATAAGCGTTTATAAACCTTTTCGACATAACTGTGAGGGGGATATAGACATTTCCGGATTACTGGTTGAATAGTGTCTTCGACAATTACTGGCAGGAAGTCTTTTTTTCTAAGCCCGAATATTAAGACAAATTCTTCTTCTTCCTCTCTTTATTTTTTGCCGGACAACAAGATGCTTTGTCTTCGGCAATCATTTCCTTTATTCTCATAACTTGTATGCTTGATCAAGTAAGGGAAATTTAAAGAGAAAGTTCACACCTATCACCATTGGGGAGTGTGTAGAGTTGAAAGGACTTCGCTAATTACATCACGTCAACAACCAACTAGCACGAACTGCTTCTGCGATTTCCGTCTTAAGTCTGCAATTAACGCTTAATTTATACTTGTAAGTCTTTTCTACAGGACGTCACTGGAAATTGGCACCAAAAGATTGCGCTTTTATTTACAAAACACAGGATGCTTTCCGTCGGAAATTGTAAATGAAAACTTTCGAATGGATGTTACTAAAACGGGGAATGGGGAATGGGGAATGGGGAATGGGGAATGGGGAAATCGAAAATGGGAAAAAAATAAAAAATAGCCAATTGGATTGTAAAGAATAATTGTTGTTAATATGGAATAATTTTTCTCAGCGGTGATTACCCAAGCCTTTAAAGCGTTTTGCGCCACAATTAAAAGGGGAATTCGCAATGATAAGTAGATTTCCGATGTCATTAAAAACCGGGATATTTTGTTCGAGTGTTCTACTACCCGCAAAAATTTCATTTTGGTGGAAAAATTTCCCGTTTTGCAGAGGTAAAAACAGATTAATTACGGTTTGTTTTGCCAGTTTTCTTCTCCAAGAAAAAAAATCATGTTAAGACCAATTTCTATCGGCTCGTTAACTAGTTATAGAGTTGTTATTTTCCGTTGTATAGTTGTGACGCAAATTATCCTCGGGGAAAACGTCAGACACGTGGCGGCAAAACGAATTTCCAGCTAACAAGGCTTAAAATTTCGTGGCCGACTGTCACTGTTTATCTTGCACCACACATCAAACAAGAACGTTCGATACGAAGAAAACCGAATAGGATTAATCTCATCTTTCAGCGTGTACTGCTCTGAACAAAACGTTTTGTACAAGTAAACCAGAAGCGTGACTCGTACGCCATAAGATCATGAACACAAGCTTCGCTTCGATAATCTCGAGCCGGAGCGAAAATAAATTATCATAATTAAGAAAAACGCGGGAAAAGACACGACAAGTTGAGTTAGAGATAGAATAAATCGGTTAAGTAGTGGCAACGCTAAAACTTTGACATTAAATTAAAAAAGAGTTATTTCATGTTCATTTATAATTATACTTAAATAAAATAAAATAAGTTTCTAAGCTTAATTGAAGGTATTTCACGTTCATTTCGTTGCACCTTAGTGCGTCATCACTGCATTTGCCGGCTTCATTCAGTTTAGTGATCTTTCAAAGGACTTCTTGAATTTTCTGAATAAAGTCCATCACTGCTAACTCCGAACAACAGAGGAGTACACATTTAGTACGCATGTCATTTTAGTTTTTGCTAGAAACAAAGTTTCTACTTATCATCGCGAATTCCCCTTTTAATTTTGGCGCAAAACGCTTTAAAAGCTTGGGTAATCACCGCTGAGAAAAATTATTCCATATTAACAACAATTATTTTTTATTTCTTTCCCATTTTCGATTTTCCCATTTCAATTTCCCATTTTTCAATTTCCTATTCCCCATTCCCCATTCCCCATTCCCCATTCCCCATTCCCCATTCCCCATTCCCCATTCCCCATTCCCCATTCCCCATTCCCCGTTTTAGTAACATTCCTTTCGAATAGTCAATTATGGCGTGGATCATCTCTAACCGGGTCAAAATGAATATCCAGTTGTTGATGACGTAAGGTGTAAGAAAAGTAGACTTTCCGTACTAAACCTTACGAAAATTATAGCAACTCAAAACTCAAATTGCCACTTTCTGGTGTTAAATTTGAATGTATTTGAATAGAACCGAATATTTTTACGGTGGTCAATATGCTGTATCAACCCAGCTGACACCAATTTTATTATCACGTTAATTTACGGCAAACGGCAAACGTCAGGCTGGAATTTGCTGTTCACAAAAAAGGTCAATGAAATTGATTTTATTGCAGCTCATCTCTTACCTGTTAACCACAGCCATCGAGCAAGTACTCAATAAAAAGAGAGAAATAAGCTAAAACAAGATAATTTTTATGGTTTTATGACAATAAGCAGGCTGCCTTTTGCCATCAGCCGTTGGCCATAATTTCTCTAATTTGTGCCGCCGCGTGAACTTAAGGGCACTCGTAATTTTATTCATGCATGCAGCGAGTTCTGCGTAGTAAAAACCATTATTACCGTTTATTTAGCCGACTAACTTCCGACACTGCAGAGGGTCCCAAACTTAATGAAATTGGTTTCCCTTTTCTTAACTTGTTCGTTGGTCAATTTTGGGTGTTAATACGTTAAACTGAGAGGGTATCTGTCAGTTTCTTTTAAATTAAAACTCATCTACACGTCGGTGACAAATAAGAACTTACGGCTTTTTTTCCACATTTTTAGTTTACACCCACGAAAAAAAACCAACGGGAAAATATGTCGTGAAAATGTCTGCTTAGCGTCGGGCTTTAGAATGTAAAAAGCTATCTTTAACAGAAAAAAAGAAGACTGGCATGCTAGGCGTTTAGCAAAGATGCTTGTTTTTTTCATGCAAATGTCTTTTACAAGAACCAAAAAAACCAACAACAACGACAGCCACAACACAATATGTCATGGAAATTTGCTCTTGTGCATGAACTAAAGCTTTGCAAATTAAAACTGTTAAAGCTTCAAACATTTGATAATGGAGGCGGACAGTTATTTAGCAGATGAAGGTGGAGTGCTGTGATCTTATTTGGCTGTGACAAGCGAAGCGAACAGAAACAACTTTCACTTTTATCTCCTTTTGACAGCTTGTCATTTGACTACTAAAAGGTTGGAAGTTTGCCTCGACATTATTGTTAAAGCCATTAGCAGATCACTGATTTACATAAGTGGTAAAGCGCAATCTAAATCGAGTGGCCACTGAGGAAATTTTCTCTCTCGCTAGTGAAAAAGAAAAGAAAATGAACTTCGGTGTTGTAGGAGACAGCCGAGGGTAATGAAAAATCAAATTCCTTCCCTCAGCTTGCGTAGACAAAGCAAAATGAAAGGAAATCGAGAATTAGAAATATGGGAAGAATCTTAAAATTCGATTGCCATCCGTTGATTGAAATTGATGAACCCGCTGATTTAAAAACTGATTAAGGTTGAAGATTCGGCTCTCGACCAGCTACACTTCCTCTCTAGTAATCAGACGTTCCCACTGTTGTTTCGACATTTGTTTTCAAAATTGTCGATAGCAGGTGTACCTGCCTGTAGAACTCTTTAAGTGCGCGAATTTTCCAAGGGGAATTATTTCATGCTAGTTAGGTTCTTCAAAAACGACAATGAAAACTCCGTCTTCACAACGTGAACCCTTCGTCAAGCTATCAATGTTAATTTTTTTAACATAAAGCTGGAGTTTTTGCACCGTTAGTCAGCGTTTTTTTTATTAGCCGATTTCCGTGTTGTTTCGCACCCTTATTCTTCGAAGGTGATTATGAGTAGAATTTTCAGTGCTACCTTGAAAATTGAGGTAAATAATGCGCTGTATTTCGTTTAAGATGGCTGGCTACAAACTTCTCAGTTTATGAGTATCACACCATGCACGTCACTTACGCCTCATCCAGTAGAACTGAACGCGATGGGAAACAAGTCCTTTGTATGTCAAAGTATGAATTTTTCTCCAAAAAAAATTCGTTATGGTTATACCATAGGTGATCAAGCCTAAGTTGAAAATTTCAATAAAAAATCTAAAGGCTAAGTTAATAAAGACTTCACGGTTTCCTGATAAATTATTTCTTGATTGTGTATTGCCCTGTACCATGTATTAAACATAAGAATCAGTTTATTCACCATCGCCTGCCTGGGTTTACGCATCAGGTCTATAAAGCCAGATCAACAATCGTTTTGTTTAAAAATAAAGTATGACACAAACTCGTGTATGAAAATGATATAACCTAGCGGGGCACTAACACTGTAAAAGTTTTCCTTCATTTATCAAATGTTTCCCTTTTCTTACCTTCTCTACCACCCGACTTGACTCAGTCCTTTTCAGTTTCGGTTTGACAGCCTGCTGAATGAGGTAAACATTCGAACACGCGGAAGTACAACCAAGCTTACGTTGGCCCTTTTCAATACCCGCCGCAACCTGCTTGTTTATCGAGCGACGTATAAATGAACCAAATAATTAATTGAACCATACGCAATAGAATTGAACCCGACATCAAAATCGTAACGTTTATAAGTATCACGTTTTCTCCGCAGAAATAACTACAAAAACGTGTAGCATTTCTTAAATAGTTACTTAGAATTCAGGTATGAGGATGAACGAAAAATTTTAGCTTTGAGATTCAATCGCTCCGTATTTAAATGAGCGCAGTTGAAGTAGAAAGTCGCGCAAGATTTTAGAATCGTGCAAGCATAATTTGTTCTATATTGGCGCCTATTAGTTACGACCCTTTTTCACGCACGAGATTTTCACTCAGCTTTTTCATTTGAATCCACTTGCGAGCAGAATCGATTTTCACCAGTGAAGTCCCATCTTCGAAATTTTTCCAGTAAGGGAGGTTCGGAGCGGATCAGACATCCGAAACGGATCTCGCTTGCAATTTGAATATCGACGGATGTTCCTCGACTAGGGACATAGATTGCGTTGAGTGTCTATCATATTCCAACTGGTTGTTTACCCTTTCAACATTAATACTGCCATAAACTCTTTGTTGGCTGTCACTATAAAACGTTCTTTTAGAAACTACCATGCAGTAGAGTAAATAACGTGCATGGCGGCCACAAGTTGAAATAAGTTAAAATTAAAAACGTATAACGGCATAAAAAAGAGCGCCTTTGGTTTAGCAATCCTATACAATGATTCAGCACATCAGATGTTATATCGTAAGTTGAAAACGTAAGTTGAAAACTGAAAAATTTGCAGACGTTTGTAGTCATACAAACGTCCTCAAATTTTCTGATATGCTGAATCATTGTTGGATTGCTGATCTAAAGGTGCTCTCTTTAATGCCGGTAGACGTTTTTCATTTTAACGTCTTTTAATTTGCAGCCGCCATTTTGGAGAAAGGTCTATTTGATTGTATGTCTAGTGCAATCGAACAAGATGCGATGAAAGACGTAAACACGTACTTTTACGTGAATACGGAGACTTGTACCGCCTCGAAAACGTTAAAAGCCTCGCTTATCTTGTAAAATAGTTATTATCTTAAGATTATTAAGCAACCATTAGGTTGACTGCTTATTATTCTCATTTTCAAGTTTTTTTTTGTCCTAGGCAAGTAATGTAATATGTGCAGATCACTAAAAGCTATATCTTATTGATTATTAATGAGTCGATGCGGCAGTCATGACTTTGCAGTGTTCTTAATCGGTGTAATAACTTTTTATTATCAATCAAACTTATATCACGATGTGCCATTGTTAATGCTAGCTTACCAGAATCACTAAGACCATCTCCAGAAATGCAGTGCTGTGCAATACTTTCTATGTCTTAGTGAAATTATTTTTCAGTCACATTCGATTGAAGTTATTAAATGATTAATTGCAATTACCTTTTTTTTGCTTTTCTTTCTTTTTTGGATCATTCCAAACCTACCCGTAAATGGATGCAAAGCAACCATGTTGGTTTTTCCTTAAAGCTAGCTACAAATACCACGTAAAATCGCCTAAATTTCTTTCCGGAAATTCCTGATATTTTTCCTAAATATCTCGTTTTTTTCCTCCTAAATATCGTGAAAAAATTCTAAATATCCCAAATATTTTGTTAACATTTTTCTATAAATATCACGATAACGACTTTATAAACTGATCAAAAACTTTATTGACAAGACGGGAATTCGTCAGTCTCTACAAAGTGACTACAAGACGTGCAAGTAAATATGAACGCGTTCAGTACATCGCTACTGACGCTAAGCAGCATTTCTGCCCTGCCCTGCCCTGACTCTCCTGTCTCCCCATAATTAAATTCGAGGATATCATCTTCCTACATAATGCAACATTTATATATGGAAGAAAAAAACAAATAAACTACAAGTTCATCCCTACAAGTCTGTTTCGTGGTCGCCCACTCATCAGGGGATTTGTGGGCCACCACGAAACAGGCTTGTAGGGATTAACTTGTAGTTTATTTGTTTTTTCTTCCATATATACTTCGCTCTACTTCTATGTATTGAGCACTGTTTCACGAATATCAAGTTTCACACTTTAATGCAATATTTATGTATGATTTCCATTCTGGCACTTTGCCACCAGCCTTCTCCAATTATTTTACAGCTGTCAATAAACGGCACAAGTACAATACAAGACTTGCTTCCAGGTCTTCTTATACCCTTGCTCCAATAAGGACAAATTATGGTGCAAAAATTTGGAACTCATTAAGTGAAGAAACTAAATCTCTCCACAGATTATCTTTCAAGAAAACCTTAAAAAGAGAAATCATTCAATTATATTGATATATAGTTATTTATTTTGCTTACTATTGCTTGTCACTATTCTTATGTTGAAAATACCATTGTTTTTTGTAAGAGTTGTTATTACTTTATTTTTTTATTTTTTCTTGTTCTTGCCCTGGTGTAATGTTAGTTTGTAACTTTGTCATGTATTTATTTATATCTCCATTCTTAGGTTACTTTTACTTTATTTAATTACTTTATTTAATATAAATGACCGTAATCTTTTCTAATTGTATTTCATAGATAGCTGCCTAATTTTCTTAGCCCTTATGGTTGTTATACGCAGCTAATACCTTATTTTTCAGTTTCAAAATCAGTGTACTACTTTTTTGTTTCTTGGTGGCATAAATAAATGTTGTTGTTGTTGTTGTTGTTGCTTGACAATGAACGTATGACATTCATCTCTATGCTATACCGTTTAACCTCTTAAACTGAAATAAAGGACAATATAAACTCTGACTCCGTTCAATTCAAGCCAAATAGCGTATCTGCTCTGGCTAGCTCAGGAACTTTATGTCCTTTGGCTCCTTTGTTTTGACTCTCTTATCTCCCCATAATCAGGGCGTACTTACTAAGACTCATGCGATATAAGATTCGTGAGGAAAACCGCTGAACAGCTCAACCGGACCACTGCTGATACTTAATTGAGCCTCAGAGGTAGGTTCCATCTCAAGTTTCAAAGAAAAAACGTGTGAAGACACGAAAGGAATAAAACCATAGCAAAATCCCAAATTTAATCATTTTTTTTCTAAATATCTCGGAATTTTCTAAATATCCCAGGAGCTTCTAAATATCTAAAAAAAATATCAGGATATTTGTAGCCAGGCCTATTTTTTCCTGAAGGAAAAAGAACCGTATTCCATATTGTTATCTTTACTATCCCTCGAGATATGTTATGCTTTTATCAGCTACAAATATGATAGTCTTTTGCCTCGTCGAGTACTTTTTGATACAAAAACGTCTCCAGTATATGACGGTGATATGACAAAGCAAAACGGTCAGGCTAACAGTAGCCAGCGTAGCTGGCGGCTTTGTCCAAGCGAACTAACAAGGAAGGGGCGAAGACGTGAAAACGTGCGGCGAAGGCACGAGGGGATTGGGGTGAAGGGAAGGAGAAACCACCTGCCCGGATTCGTGGCTATTTTGATTTCCACCCTCTCATTTGCATATTTGATAACCCGTCAACAACTTTTAACGAACTAGCCAATTAGAGGACGATCTGTAACTTGATACTCGACGATTGCAAAGTTGGCCCGGAATTGGGCATGGTTACAAGCTTGTCGTTATCGAAAGAGTTACTCTGCGTGGTTTTTCGATGGCGGAGAAGGATGATACTCCCAAAAGCCCGCCATGGGAGAAAAGCTTTCTCAGTCAAACACAACAAATGTAAATGATAGTTGCAGACTATGCTGTTGCCAGCCGAAGATTAAGTTCGTGGAATTCCAGAAGACTTCGTATATCCCTACACCACACAAGTTGCGAAGCGCAAAGAATATCAAAATGTTACTTTGGCAGAACTTTCTGCCAAAATTGGACTGAAAATCGGCAGCTCTGGCAAACTCTCAGACCGTGTGTGCCATGCCTGTGGAAGGAAAATACGAAATGTGTCCGAACTTTTCAATTTCATCCACTCGTAACTGGAGAGACAAAAGGATACCACGTCGGTTGAAGGTGATGACAAACCAGGCAGAATGAAACGCCTTCGACCGACAACAGTCTCTTCTCCAGATAGAAGTCCTCAAGCAATGAAAGGACGCAACACTTTAGAACAACGTGCAGGATCGATAAAATCACTTTCATTTAACAAGGAGTCTCGTCTCTAGCAAGCACAATTGAAACCACAAGCGCACAAATCTCACCTCAACCTCCGGAAGCTGGTGAAAGTAGCGAAATAGCATTCCCTAGCCTGAACGTGGAAGAAGTGAAAGTAGTTATTGTAAACCCTAGTGGTCTTGTGGAAAAATTTAGCTCGTTTCAAGATGAAACGAAATCGATGATCGAGAATCTGTACAGAAAGAAATGGACAACAGTTGCGAACTTAGCCTTCACACATTCTAATATTACTAATACAGAAATTGCGGTGGATCATCTCTCACCGAATGTACCTTTTCAGGCGACAACTCTAGGGCTGTGCAGTTCTTGGACAACATTTCTGAAATGTCGTCGATTATGCTCTTTAATGGCGAAATCACAATAATGAACGTTTGACTCGAGGACAATTCTTCTCTGGCAAGCGCATACACTGTAAAGATGATGGTCTTACCAAAGCCCTCGGGCAAAATGGCCATCACGTCTTTCTATTGAAGTAAATTGTTAACGGCCGTTTCTTGCTCATGTTTCAGGACAATATTTCAATCTTGTTGTCAAATATTGAGTCTCCATAAAGCTGTGGTTAACGCCTCCTCTGCCATTTTGCTTTCCCCTTTACGGGTAAGTATTAACTTGGTCCCTTGGGAGATTCAAACATTTGATTGACTTCTACTCAAAAATGTAATCCAATCAATACTGTCCGTACTCCAGCGTACGGACAAGTCAAAATAACCATGAATCAGGGCAGGCGGTTTCTCCATTCCCCCGCCCCAATTCCCTCGCGGCTTCGCCACTTGCTTGTTCGTTCGCTAGGAAAAAACCGCCAGCTACGCAGGCTAGGCTGACAGAGATCTGATATTTAAGTTTTCAATGTTTACATTATAACATACGCCACGAGCTTGTTTCTCAAAAGCCTCGAAAAGTCATTTGTCAAACCGTGGTCCGCTAAAAATGAAAAAAAAAAAAACAACAACAACAACAACAACAAAAAAACCAACAACAACAACAAACACACACACTATTGTAAAGTGTTTTTAAGGTAAACCAACTTCGAACCCAGGCTCTCTCCCTTTTTCGCCGTTGCTCGACGACAAGGAAGGAAAAGGGCGAGAGCCTGAGCACGACTTTGAAGAACAAGGGCAAATGGTTAATGATCTTTTACGTTTATAAGAAGGAAAATAGGCGCGAAAAACTTGCGAGAAACGCATACTACGATTTATTGTGGTTTTGAACAGTACAGCAGTTTCTTTAGAAAGTCGGTGCTTAAAGAAGTTCACTTAAAAATGGCACTTTTTTTCGTTTTCATCAATAGAAAGTTCATACAAAGAAACGGTTAGTGACCTAAATTTCAGCTTCCAGAGCACTCCCAAACCGTATGAATTCCTTGTCCAAAGTAAGCTCGACGTACAGTTTGGCGGGAAGATTAAATCGTCTCGATTTGTTGTTTCTTTCTATCGGCTTCTGCTTTTCTGACCATGCCTCGAACAGGTCTCCAAGACATAGTAAAATAGGCATTCATTGCATCGGTTACCGATTTTAACAACGAAAATTGCCCAGAAATGGTCAGTAAAGCTAGGTCGGGATGAAACTTTTTGCCGAAACGGGCGCCGTCAAAGTTTTGTCTGAGGGAGCGCCTCACGGAAGACTACTTTGAAGTCTATCACCAAACACAACCCGATACAAAGAAACAATGAGTGTAGAGGATTTAATCTTTCCGCCAAACTGTAAATTGACATCTTTGAGGACACACATAGATTGCCAGGCTGCAAACTTACGCCAAGATGGCGGCGGTGGTTTATGGGGTGCCATTACCGCCAAAATTAAGCCTCTGTTATTTTCATAAATGGTGCCTCTGTTTTCGTAAATGGTGCCTCCAATTTTGAAAATGGTGCCTCTGTTTTCGTAAATGGTGCCTCTAATTTTGAAAATGGTGCCTCTGATTTTTGTAAATGGTGCCTGTATTTTAGTAAATGAAGCTTCTAATTTTGTGAATGGTGGCTCAGTTTTCGTAAATGATGCCTCTAGTTTCATTTATGGTGCCTCTGCGTTTGTTTATGGTGCCTCTATTTTCGCAAATGGTGCCTCTGTTTCCGTAAATGGTGCCTCTAATTTTTGTAATTGGTACCTCTATTTTCGTTTATGGTGCCTCTGTTTTTGTTCAATTTTTCTAAATGGTGCCTCTAATTTTGTAAATGGTGCCTCTATCTTTGTAAATATGACCTCAATTTTTCTAAAAGGTGTCGCTGTTTTCGTACATGGTGCCTCCAATACTCAGCGGTCTGGGAACAACTTTCGGTTGACTTAATCGAGGAAGACTGGGGACCAGTGTCTACATCCAAAATGGCCGACTCAGCTCTTCGCCAGCTTGTTGAAAGAGAATTACGAAACATCAACAGCAGTGTATCAACAGACCCCTGAGAAAATCGACAAAGTTGTTGTTGCTGTTAATTTCTTGGATTCTGTTGTACGGTGGCCTGAGCATTTTTACGGAGACATCTCAGCTGCAGGACGCATCATAGCAAAGAAGGGGAGCCGTCACATCGTTCTCAGGACCGATGTCGTACAACTATCGACTGTAAGTTTCGCTGTTGTTTTAATTTTATTTCTCTTCTCAACGCAAAAGCCGCCGTCACTTCGACTTTTTCCCTTAGAGTTTTTACAAATATTCCCATATATTAAAAGTAATGCATCAGTCAATTGACTCCGTATCCTCCCCGACGGCGACCCCCTGGACTAAGAAAAGAACTTGATGTCTTTAACCTGGCCATCCAACTCCTCATCCGTCATGGTGGAGAATGGCCTTGATGAGATGCCATATTAATATTCAGCAAGACGCCGCTCAATGGTTCTCGAGGATACGTGAAGTAACCTGGCAATCTGTGGAACTGTAAATCTTAAGTCTATGAGTGACTGTAACTGGTCCACGCTAATTTCATAAGAAGAACGTCCTGGCGTATTACTATTGACTTGAGGAGTTCGTATTGAGGATGAACTCAAGTTTTCTAAAATACGTCTTGCAGCTGAAATGTCTCCATAAATATCCTCAGGCAACCGTACAACAGAATCCAATTTATTATGTATTAACTTTTCGTTGGCGAAAAGAAAAAAAAGAACCATTTTTTGCTAAACTTCTCCTTTGATAGACCGCCTTATTCACGATAGCTTTGTGCTGGCTTTCTTGTTATCGTGCAAATTAACTACACATTTTTGACGGGGCAGGCAACTTAAGGTCGAGAGATTTTAACGAATATTTTATATCTACGAGTGAACTGTTTATGTTCATTGCATGTTTAGAGCTTGAGCAGTAAAAGAGAACGATTTCACGAGTTACTTTGATCATAGTTAAAAAAGTGGAGGGACGTTAAGATCACGTTTCACGCAAAACAAAACCGTCCTTTCACGATTCACAAAAATGAAGACATAATGAGAATCACAGTTCACCGCAAA